>OY748286.1:30895353-31495353 GCA_963556515.1 Nudaria mundana | reverse complement strand
ATCAAAAGCAGAATAAATTAAAAGAACCTTTTATTCACAAGAAATAAGTAAGTCAGTATTTTATACAAAAGTACCCACTACATTTATTAGCTTTAACAGTAACAATTACACAACTTGTATTTGCAATATCCGTCACGGTCACGTGACCTTTATAACAACCGACAGCAATTACTTAAGACATGTTATCGCTACGAGAGTTGGAAAACGACTGCCCGACCTATTCTTGACACTACGTTTTTATAGAAACGGAGGGGGGTATGCCGCGTGCGAAACTACCTCCTAACATGGCCTCTCCTGACACCGTGTCGTCCTTGACACGAATTCCGCTTGAACAGCGGCTTGGACCATCAGCAGGTTCTTCTGCAGTTACCACGTCAGCGTTGCCGTCGTCTAGCAGCGGCAAAGATGGCTCAGCAGACGGGGCTGTCATCATCAACTTCATCTGTAAGGAGGCCCTCGATTAGTAACTAACCAAGAAGCTAAGAGCACAAGGTTGAACCTATACCATTTGAGCAGCTGCTTGGCTCAGCAGTACGTTCGTCTGCAGGTATCACTTCGGCGTTGCCATAGTCTAGCAGCGGCATAGATGGCTCAGCAGACAGGGCTGCCTCTGCAATGTAGCGTAATCGTCTACTTCTTCATCTGTAAAGAGGCACCCGATTAGAAACTAACCAGGAAGCTGTAAGCTCAACATTTAACCTTTTACACCGTTCACTACATCGTCTTTCAATCAATTTAGGCATCACTCTTTTACACGATTCACTCGTACGCAATTATAAATCACGCTCTTAAAGCTAATCAACAACATAGCAAAAGTGAACATGCCAAATAACTACACTAGCGCGCACGTCGCATAGTGACTGAAAGGTTTGCAAATCCGATCAGCTTCCCTGGCCAGAAAAGACACTTTCCATTTGGACTTGTGTCACCGCCTCAAGGGATACTGCCTCAAGGGCCACTGCCTCAAGGCCACAGCTACAAGCTCCTCAAGTCGTTCTTCGAACGTCTTAAGAGCTGTCACAGGTCTCGCTCGTCCAATCCTGACGAAGACCTCAGGGTGCCGCGACGCACGTCGGGCACCAGCCTTACTTGTTTCTGTCTGGAACATAAAGCAAAGGGAAACTAATTGCCTCAAGAGCCACTGCCTCAAGGGCCATTGCCTCAAAGGCCATTGCCTCAAAGGCCATAGGTATAAGCACCTTAAGTCGTTCTTCGAACGCCTCAAGACTTGTACAGCATTACTTGTTTCTTTCTGGAACATAAAGCAAAGTAAAACACACTGACTCAAGGGCCACAGGTATAAGCACCTCAAGCTGCGTTATTCGAATACCTCAAGAGACAACCATACCGAGGTGATCACAAACACCCCGATATTAACACGTAACCAGTCAGGTGACTTACGGTCATACGAGGGTACATTCCCAGCACGTAGGTACGCAGCCATACGTCTTGGAGCGATCGTGGAGCTGGTCACAGGTCTCGCTCGTCCATTCCTGACGAAGACCTCAGGGTGCCGCCACTTACGTCGGGCACTAGCAGTTCTAGTAGAACTGCGACAACCAACACTAGTCGCTTCTAGCTGGAACATAAAGCAAAGCGAAACGCGCACACGGCGCGGTTACACAACACGTGAGTCACTTACATACTGACGGGTACCACCTGGTGGGCTGCGACCTGCAGACTGACTGGTACCACTTGCACTACCTCGGCGAGGCACGGCGTGAACTGGCGGACGTGCTGACGGGCTCGCACAGCAGGCTGTCAGGCACGCGCAGCAGGGAAAGCGCCTGCGCGATGATGAGCGCGCGACTGTGTGCTTCAGGCATTCACAGGAGCCAAAGCGCCTCCATGATGGAGAGCGCGCGGCTGCGTGCTTCAGACACGTACAGGAGCTAGATCGCCTCCATGATGGAGAGCGCGTGGCTGCGTGCTTCAGGCACGTACAGGAGCCAGAGCGCCTCCATGATGGAGAGCGCGCGGCTGCGTGCTTCAGGCACGTACAGGAGGCAGGACGCCTCCACGAAGGAGAGCGCGCGACAGCGTGTTGTTAGACACGCACAGGAGGCAGGACACCTCCACGAAGGTAAGCGCGCAGTAGCGTGCTTCAGGCACGCACAGGAGGCAGAGCGTCTTCACGAAGGAAAGCACGCGGTAGCGTGATTCAGGCACGTACAGGAGCCAGAGCGCCTCCACGAAGGAGAGCGCGCGACCATACTGCTAGGCACGCACAGGAGGCAGGGCGCCTCCAAGAAGATGAGCGCGCAGCAGCGTGCTTCAGGCACGCACAGGAGGCAGAGCGCCCCCACGAAGAGGAGCGCGCGGCAGCGTGCTTCAGGCACGCGTAGGAGGCAAGAGCGCCTCCACCAAGGTGAGCGCGCGGCTGCGTGCTTCCAAGCGCGCACAGGAGGCAAGGCGCCTCTACGAAGAAGAGCGCGCGGCTGCGTGCTGTTAGGCACGCACAGGAGGCAGGGTGCCTCCACGAAGTTGAGCGCGCAGCTGACAGTGCGCCCACGTGAAAACAAGCGTGCGGCAGTATGTAGCACATCACCACATAGTTTCTCTTCTGAACTGTACTTTCAAAACTTCACTGCTTGGAGTAAACTGTAGCAATACTCGACATACTATTATCGTATCCACCATTCACGCTAGCTACTATGCCAGTGTGACTTGGCAACCCTTTGCCACGGCACCGGGTGGACGACAAACGTACCTACACGTCCACCGACGTACTACGTCCTTCGTTCACTTCTGTGAACACAAATCATTAGACAGAAAACACAATGCTGTTATTCGTTACAGTCTACTAGGTCTCTAGAAACATTGTCTAACTTTGATTTTTACGACTGTAGGTAGCACTATCGTTAATGTATGCGTGCACTCATACATTCGCGATCAGCACCTATCTACCGTCACCAAATCTAAAACAAGCCAAGGTGGCATCTTACATTGAGTTTAAGCACACCTTATTAGTCGTTACTGCCATCAGGCAAACGTAAGTAGATATCAACAAGAAGAAATACACCCCATGGGTAGGTATCAGTTAAGCTGAGCGGTTATCACAACCAAGCTCACTCCACAAGTAGTTGCCGCAAGGCAAGCGCGACTAGCTCCCTAAATAACTCAAATACATACATACATAACATCACGCCTCTCTCCCAGTGGGGTAGGCAGAGACCACGGATTTCCACCTGCTTCGATCCTGGCATACTTCTTTCGCTTCCTCAACTTTCATTAATGTCTTCATGCATGCTCGCCGGTTACTGTTACTTTTAACCTGGCCTTTATTTAGGATATCTGCGATTCGGTCGCAGTATGTTCGCCTTGGTCGACCCTTAATAGCTTGTAAATAACTCACCACTATTGAGAACACCTCACAAGTCCTCGGAGCTCACTCACCACACCACTGAACCACCAGTTCAGCAGTGGTTTAGGTCCTCCTCGCACAGGCACCATAGCCGCTCGAGAAACGCACCACTCGGCATCTCACACGAACCAGCCATTCCAATTTGTATCGGTCGTGTGAATTCGTGTGGCAGCACGCGCCCAACCTTGCAGGGGAGTGCACGCCCGAGTCCAGCAGTACACAGAACTGTAACATTAAAAGTCTAAGCAAAGTACACAGAACTAAACTTTTATAGTCGGAGTACAGCACACAGAGCTGTACTATTTAAAGTTAACACCTTTCGAAACGTTTACATTAAACTACACTTTTAGTAATATTCAAAGTTACCTTCATCTTTCATAAGATATCGAACCACTTAGGGTTACCCCTTATGGCTTACTTCCATTCACAGCACGTCGACATCCGTCCGACAGTACCGCTTTCCTTTCTCACGGTGCATCTCCGGCGTGTGTGTATGTCACAGTGTAGCTCCATAATCCAATCACAGACGATGGTTGATGGAGACATAAAACAACAAAGTCAGCATTAAGAAACACACACTTCAATTCTCGGTAGTCTTATCTATACAAAGCACATAATAGCTCACAGAACATGTAATAGTACTAGTGGTGGGTACATAGAAAACAAATCTTCTTCCAGGAGTTGCATGATATACAAGAAACCATTAGACTCATATTACCTTAACCAAGAACATCTGCATTTACTACAACAAATGATGTTTGTGATTTCATCAAAGACTAATTTGACTTGACCCTGATAATCGTACTGCACTAGGTGGTAACAATATTTCATACAAAAGTCATTGAGCTAGGTAGGTACCTACTAATTTTAAAATTAAAATTATCTCTATGACAAAGGGATACGCATACCCTACGAGAGTAACGTGACGCAAGTTCTTTTGCCTCACTAGGTAGGTACCTATATACCGTAGACGTTGTAGTAACACTTCTTCGTCAAGTCCATAGTACACAGATTTGTGTCAAGTCTTAATTGGACAATTCGCCTAATCATAATAACGCAACTCGCATTATGCTGCTTACAGTTTTAGGTAGAAAGCTAGTACTTACTTGATCTCGGTTTTACCGATCATGTTTAATAACCTTACCCAGGTATTCGACGGCGCTTCAAATAATGTGAACGCGATGTAGGGTACTACGTAATAGTAATCCACGTGAGGTAGCAACGCGATGAGCTAAGTCGCGAATCGCTACGATTCAACGATCAACTGGGTGTTACACCAATTATGCTTGGGCGACTTCCTGAAGAACCTACTCGACTTCACATTGCTACGCGATTTAGTTCGCACCAATCAATCACTATCACTTATAACACAACACAAAACGCAAAAGCAAACGGCAAGTTTAGTAATTGTTACTTGATATGAAACAAAACAAAGAAGTAAGTGTGGACATGAATACTTTATCCCACTTCTGATGTTAGCAATCAAAAGCAGAATAAATTAAAAGAACCTTTTATTCACAAGAAATAAGTAAGTCAGTATTTTATACAAAAGTACCCATTACATTTATTAGCTTTAACAGTAACAATTACACAACTTGTATTTGCAATATCCGATACTAACGTAGACTACATGTAAAGGACTCTAAATAGGGTCACGTGACCTTTATAACAACCGACAGCAATTACTTAAGACATGTTATCGCTACGAGAGTTGGAAAACGACTGCCCGACCTATTCTTGATACTACGTTTTTATAGAAACGGAGGGGGGTATGCCGCGTGCGAAACTACCTCCTAACAATATTTTATATTTTCGTATCTTAAGATGAACTTGTATGGTGAATATAATAGAAGATATAATAGAGAAACTGTTGTAGGGGGGCTTTATGAACGCAATAAAACCCAAAACAATGGTTTTTAGAACTTTTGTCTGTTTGTCTGAATGTTTGAACATGCTAATCTCAGAAACGGCTTAACCGATTTGAATTTTTGATTTGAATTTGCGGTTTTCAGTAATGCGTTGTGGTTTATTTAACTTAAAATTTAAGGTTTGGTTTTCAATCGGTTCATAAATAAAAAAGTTATGTAGATCTAAAGTAACACGCAGGCGGAGCTGCTGGCAACAGGACCAGGTAGTGTAGTAATAAATATAGTGGTTGGTAACGAATATTATTGATCTATAACATCCCCCTTCCAAGAGTCTACTTTACCGACTGGAGGTACTTACAGCGCAGTCGGTAAAGTAGACCCCGATCAATCGACGGTCAAGCCCTTGTTGGGAAAGGTACAGGGGGATAAACGCCACAAAGGTGCTCAAACATCTATACTACGGACACAACCACCGCGATCTACCGCTATGCATTTAAAATTATAATAATTACTTATTTTAAAAAGATTAACCTACTTGTATTTTACATTACGTTGGATAAAGCGTATTGAAGACAAGTGAAAGTTCATCATTATCTCAGCCCAATCGACGCCCACTCACCACACGCATCGAGGGGGGACGGAAAAAGTGCATCTTCGGATCCCGAGGGAAGTAAGCCCATTCCTAATACATTTAATAATTCCTTTATCCACATACCTAAGTGTGCTCAATTTGTGTGAGTTTAGTTTGATAATACATGCATCCATGGTTAAAAGTTAATCCAGATTTATCTTGGTAACTTAACATTCAATAATTCTCTGCAAATTTAACATTTTAGATTGTGTGTTGTGTTAACGTTGTTTACGAGGTTGGATTTACTTTACTTGTCAAGTATTTGATAGTTATTTTTGCCCACAACATGGCTGATTTACAGACATTAATAAAGGTGCAAGAAATTGTAAGAACCTATCCAGCGTTAATAGAAAAGTATTCAAAGCAACTTGACAGTTTAATTGAGCGTACTAATTTAATGAGCGATAAAATAAATCTGAGATTATCTCAGCTTGACGATATAGTGCAACGTTTTGACACAGCTCACGGTATAATCGAGGATTTAGACCCCGATAGCTCAAAGCAAATGGATGAACGGAAACAAACGGCAAAGCAGATGTTCAATTTGAAGGCTAAGGAGTTTTTGGAAACTTCTGACATTAATAAAACTGAAGAAGATTCAAGTAGTTCCCCTTAAAAGGTTCATAATTTTAAACTGCTATCGTCGAATCTTACTCCTTTCGATGGGGATACAAAGAAATAGTTGCAATTCCGAGATATTTATGTACCTTTCCCTCATACATAACAACGGTCAAATAGATAACATTTCCAAGTTTCACTGTTTAAAAAAATACTTAGAGGGTTCCGCTTTATCGACCATTAGTTCCGTCAACGTTTCAGCAGATAATTATGAAGTCGCTTGGTCGTTGCTCTGCCATAGATATAATAATAGGCATCTTTTAATTAACGAATACATGAAAGGTCTATTTTCGATTGTGGTGCTTTCAAAGGAGTTATTTATTAAACTTTTACTAGCTTTTACTTATTAAAAAACTTTTTAATAAGTAAAAGCTATTATAGTGTACAGGATTACCTAGATGACAAAAACTAACCATATTTACCTAACTACCATACATAGTACATAATATAATTACTAAACACATAGGATGACATACAAAATCCAAGTAATTAAATAAATAATAAATTAATAATACCTAATTCCAAATAATAATAAATAACATTCAAAACTTTAAAATATTAGCTGTGATGGACTGATGAACTGTGAGAACTTCTCTAAGTTCACTATTCTATTACGACGCTGTGTTGGTTGATGCACTGCGATTTATTTAAAAACAAAAACTAAAATATTAGTTAATTATAAAATTAAAATATTTATAGGAAACCTTACCATCAGCTTGGATCACTCCTAGTGTCGCCTTGAATGTTGCAGGAGTTGAAATTGCTGGACTAATTGTAACATGCGGTTGAAAGGGACGTGGATTAAATAGCTACATATTTATGCTTCACAAATATAGCACTTCGTATATTGCATCAGACTTAGGTTACTGAGTTTTTATAATGCGTTTAACTCGTTATATCTCGCAGAGCTAAACCAAGTGAAGCGCGACGTTCATAGCGATAATCATCGATTTGTGGGATTAAAGAAATTAAAATATTTACAAACATGCAGGGAATCAACCGTATTATTATACTACTAGTTCTAATTTCTTTCGTTTGTCCTCTCCATCTCTACATCTACGGGTTCTGTCAGATCATGTTTGCGGCCGTATTTATCAACCGATTTTCATGAAACTTTACACACACACTCCTTTCTTACAATGAATAACATGTGAATGATATTTTTTAGATTGGATGAAAAATTAAAGAGTAATAAAGAAAATTGAAAAAAAATATTTCTAAACAAAGCTCCCGAAGTCTACGGTTCACAGAACCACTAGTAGTAGTAGAATTTATTATATATTCAAGTTTTCGCCTGTTTGTTATCCAAATGTTTAAAATAGAACCGCCAAGAAACATCTAACGATCCTAACGTTCGAATTCGATGAATTATCTTTTTTCACACAAGTTGAGACAATCTTAAACCTCCATATCGATAACCCTCCACTATCCATCGACATTTATCCCCTTGTATCCTGGGCACTTTCCGATCAGCAAGCCGTTCATGTCTCCACTAAATTTAACAAGATTGCTCGAAATCCATAGTCTTCGAGGGTGGCAGTTGTTAAGATGAGAGAGACGAGGGGCTAGCGCGGGATACATATGTCACATACTCAATGACTGGCTACGGACGGATATACGAACACGACCACATCTACCGCTGCATTCTACAACGGCAGGGAAGAAGAGTTGAATACGCTGCTGGCCTACATCGAATATATAGTTAACAGCCGGCCTCTGACCCATGTCTCTGTGGATCCCACTAGCCTCAGGGCCCTAACACCGAACCATTTTCTAATTGGAACCTCTTCTAATTCGGTTTAAATTTCAAAGCAAAAACTATTTTAATACCGAAGAGGAGAAACTGGATTTGTTACGTGAAAGATTTATCAATATATCTTATTCAGATACATAGTGAAAGTGATTGAGACTGTATTGTTTAATTATAAAATAAACAATTGATGCTGATTATAAATATCACTTTTAAAGGGATAAATTTCCTTTCATATTTTTTCTTTTTAGAATGCGATGTCAAAATTAAATCAGGTTTTAGTCCGTGATATCCTAGTGACTAGGATGTTATGAATATGAAGCAATAATGTATCTCGTGTAATTTGTAAAAAAAAATAAAAAAACTTAAGTTCTAAAAAATTAATATCCATAAAATTGTAAAATGTCTTTAAGCTTTTTATTAAATCTCCTTTCTCGTCTGTGCCAACGTTAGGTTCGTATTATTTCTTTTGTACCGGTTTAGAATTGGAATTGTACAAGTAGGGTAAACTATTCTAACTTCACTAGTAGATAATTTGTATTCAATGTGTAATTAAGAATTAACTTGATAAATGTTTTGATTTATTTTTTTATTGGATAATCTTATTTGGACTTATCTAAGTCCAAGCCATTTTTTTTGATAAATGTCGAAGATCTTGACTGTTTTAAAATAATCAAATACTCCATTCGAAAGATTATTGTGTTTGCATTGAATCACCAGATTCATATTAATCAGTCATTAATTTGCGTTACTTCACTTCTCTGATTTTGGAATGTTTGATGTGTGTTAATTATTTATTTGTTTTGATTCGTGTTTACTGTTAATACTCAGTGGAACTTCTTGTAATACATATAATTCGTTTCAGTAATATATAATTAGTATCTAAGTGATTAGTGAGTGTTTAAAACCTACTCGTGATCTAAGACACCTAATTATAATTCAGTTTTATAAACTGCTATTCCGTATCTCATTATCATCATTCATTCATTAATTAACATTCTAGCTGTATTTCATTCATATCCTAAAACTCATTTAACGTTTTTATGTACCTATGTAAGATTTACTAAATTCCATTTTTTCACGGAAGTAAACAGCTTACTTTCTTTAAATTAATTTAATGTCAAAAATATAACAAGGTTTGAATATTATAATTTTATTATAATAGAACATCGACTGTATTGTTTTCGAATTATTATTTTTGACTTCTACTATCGATATTTTACAGCATCACGGATGGAACATCACCACCAGAGCGCCTCTTTACCAGAGATTAATAAATACGTAAGATTCACCACAGGAAAACGGGTGACACTCATCTACCTACAATAGTTAACTTGAACGTTCAGGACTTCAGGAAGCCACCAATATGATTCTGACTCCTGAACGGTTTGGAATCTGCCAATGAGAGTCACATCCCATAAGAGTATATGAGGCTTCACTTCGCTTTGGTGCAATGTTGTTATATTTAGTTAAGTTAGAAATTGACCAAAACACTTGTGCTTTTCCAATAGTAGCAGTAATATTTTCTATGTTTTGCATTCTGGTATTTCGATTTTACGTCCATGTCATTTCCGGTATTGTTACCTCGAAGATATCGTCCGAAATTCCAGTATTTCGACAGTTTGGAATTCCGGTATTCATGCCTTTTGTGAATTAACTTTAGGTACTTATCATATATATGTACCTATGTAGGTATCGAATGGACGGAGGACGGGCCGGTCGGGACTCTTGAAATTTAATAGTTTCGTACACCCTACTATATGTAGGTTTTGAGACAACTTTTAGGGTGTCAATATACAAGTATTTACAGACTTACAGCTGGGTATCTCGAATTCCGAGGTGAACTTAGTATAATGACTGGACTATACGAATTATGTCGTTTAGAATAGCGTGCCGAGGTTTACAACCTGCGCTTCTGCTACAAGAAAGGCCATGGTGTCCTAGATTATAAACGGCTACTCCACAGGTGCAATGATGCGGGAATACACAAGGTCTACCCAGCCGAAAGCAAGTGGCAATGCGGAAGGTTGTGTCGTCCAACATTGTACCGATGTTGGGCGATGGGAGCGCCTGGATCCATAACCCTGACTCCCATTCTCCAACAGCTAGTAGGCGTGCACGCTCTGAAACATTGACAGACGTGTCAATTAGTGTATTAATTCTCAATTTACAGAGCGGCGAATCCCACAGTCGCTGTGAGCCTAGGCGTGAGGGCAGGTCAGTGTCGGGGCAAGACATCCTCCAAGCATTGGCAAGACATCCTCCAAGCGTTAAACTCCAATAATATTTCATATTTTCGTATCTTAAGATGAATTTGTATGGTATATAATCTATACTTATAATAAATCTTTAGAAGTGAAAATTCTGTACATTGAAAATATCAAAAAAATATATGGCAGGGGGTGTTACTAGACCGACACCGAATCTAACTTGTACCTATTATTCACAGCTAAACCTAAGCCGCTCCCTTACCCCAATTTAATAGAAGCGCAGTTCATAGTGGTACACTTTGATAGACATCTTTTTAATTTATTATGAAGGTTATAAGTAGAACAACCAAAGAAAACTATCGGGGTATACTAAACAATATTGAATGCAACTCCTATTTTTATAACATGAGTAATCACGCCTGTTTACTCATGTATGTAGACGGAGGCACTGTATGCCCCACCAAGTCCATTCTACTCTTCTTCTTTAATTTTTTTCCTTAGCCCGTTTGAAGAAGAAGAAGCCTCCCCCAATTAGAGGGGTCGTAATTCAGCTTTCATATACTACGCTGGCCGGACGGGTTGGTTTAGGGTTTTGTGTTGAGTTCTCCAGCTCTAAACATATTTGGTAGGTCCCACATAAGGGCGTGAACATAATTATGGACGCTGACAATGAATATTAATGTGTGTTAGTGTTTTGTCTGTTGAGCGACAGGTACACCAGATCAGGTTGGCTTGGTTCCCTAAGATTTTGGTGGCTTTATTATACACGCGACCTGAAATCCCTGGAAACGTAACTACACATCATCATCCACTGAGCCTTTTTCCTCTCCCGACCAAACCCCCGTAGAGACCACCCAGGTGGTCAAAGTCCGCCGGGTCACTGTCACAGCCACTGGAAATACCTTCTGCGTGTGAACCAGAGACGCCCGGCAATGGACGTACGAGCGACCGGAATTAAAAAGAAAAGAAAATAAGTATGGCTCTCTTGTCTGAAAAAAAAAGACTAGCCGGATTATTTGGGCTCCAACGAGCCGTAACAACTGCCAAAACGCTAGGATGTTCCATATGGCAACTGGGACCGAGCGTGTTCTCCGAAATACCGAGGGTAAATTTAAATACATAAGGGAAATAAATAAGGTATTCACGTTTTTGTCAAATATACTAAAATAGACAATTACTTTTTAATTAATGTGTCATTCGATCAATGAATAATATTCATTGATCGAATGACGAATGATGAAATGACGAATGACGATTTGATCGAACAGTGATTAGTACTGATGTGAATGGACATGGAACACATCAGACAAATCCAAAATCAGAACTAGAAACTGCATTGAAAGGTAATTATTGAAAAATTATTTGATGTAGCAACAGGCCTTTCATTAATATGAAACGATAGAATTTGATAAAGGTTCTGCGACAGTAGAGTTTTTTTAAGAAGTTTAAAGCCCATTAGTTTTGTTCCAAGTGTTTTGGAGTTTGGAAAAGGAGATTTCCAGTCATTTCTTTAACTCTGCAGTTAAACCTATTAAATGCACATGCAGTTATAATTGCAACTGCCGTACTGCACAATATCTGCCGGATTCGCAGCATAGGTGATGTTCCTCCTGAGGTGAAGATTCCACCGGAGGACATTATAGAACCACCAGGAGAATGTTGAGATAGCCATCCACAACCCTGAAGGCGTTCTCAATACAGAAAGAGACATTTTGATTGCAAACTACTTTAATAAGTATGTCATAATCTTAAAAACCTATCTGACAAAGTTGCTACCGGAAGTATTAATCAGTTTCTTTATTTTTTAGCTTGGAATGATCCAGCATTATTTAGTTCAGTTCAGACTCCTTAATTGGTTGAAGTTTGAAACGTGTGCGATAATTAGTTTTAATTTTATAAATTTATTAACAAAGCAATCTGACATCATTTCCGCAAATGGAGCAAACCGAGCAGCGTGCCGTCATTAAGTACCTCCATAAGAAGGGGCTGTCATCAAAAGTCATCCATGATGATATGGTCAGTACATTAGGGGATTGCGCTCTTTCATATTCATCCGTCAAAAAATGGATAGCAGAATTCAAACATTGTAGTGAGAGTGTGAAAGACGAACCCCGCTCTGGAAGGCCTTTGACGTTCACTACTGACGAAAATGTTAAAAAAATACTCGACCTAATTATGGGAGACCACAGATTGAAAATTAGAGAGATAGCCGGTATTATAAGCATCTCTTATGAACGTACTCAAAACATAATAGTCAACGTGTTGGTTTCCACAAGGTGTCTGCGAGGTGGGTTCCGCGACTGCTTTCAGTTGAGCAAAAAAGGATGTGATTGACTATTGCACGCGACTGTTTGGAGTTATTTGAAGCTGATGAATGTCATTTTTTTAATCGTTTTGTTACTATGGACGAAACATGGGTTCATTACTGTACACCGGAAACAAAACAATAGTCAAAACAGTGGAAAAGACCTGGTTCATCACCCTCCAAAAAGGCTAAGTCGATTTTCTCGGCAAGTAAGGTTCAGTAATGGCTTCAGTATTCTGGGACTCGAAGGGTGTGATTATGGTTGATTATCTTGAAAGGGGTCAGACTATAAGCCCTGATTATTACTGCACCTTACTACGTCGTTTGCGATAGGAAATAAAAGAAAAACGTCCACGAATGATCAGAAGAAAAGTCCTGTTTCATCAAGATAACGCTCGTGTTCACACGTCTGTCCAATCAATGGCAGAAATTCACAACTGTGGCTTTGAACTGTTACCGCATCCACCTTATTCACCTGATCTGGTACCGTCAGACTTTTTTCTATTCCCTAACCTAAAAAAGCACTTGGGAGGTCAAAGATTTTTGACAAATGACGAGGTCAAGCAGCAGTAGACGCATATTTTGACTCTAAGGAAGAATCATTTTTTTTCAACGGGCTAAATGCTTGGAAGGGTAGAGTGATTACGTTGAAAAATAAAAATATATTTCATTTATTATGTATTTATTTTCTTGGTTAGGCCGATTAATTTTCAATCCACTCTCGTAAATAAAACCAATTCATTTTTTATTAAGTATATTTTTATTTGATAAATAATATTATAAATGTTTAATAATCAGTTGTACTGGTTGATGCCTGGCTGGTCTTATTGGATATAGTTGTTGTTTTAATTTTTCTATTTCTAAATTAACTTTTATTGTTTTGACCTCGTAATATCTCTGAATTGCCAAATTAATTTCACGGCTACCATTCTCAACATAATATCTCTGCTTCTTTCCTGTATTAGTGAAGGAAATATGATTAGCTTAAAGGTATAATTAGATATCAATTTCAAATGGGCTGAGTAAGGAAATGCATACCTTTGTAGGTTTGTAATTCTTTAGACATACTTGTCATTCCATATCTGCATCTGGGTTGTAAAGGCCCATCTGCTTTTCTCTTTTTAGCTGTAAAATGAAAATATAAATTACTAGATGCCCCTGACACCTGACACTGCCCCACCTATATTCTGAACCAACCACTGTATTTAACTCGGGTGAAAACACCCATTTCTCCCTCAAACTATTAGCGCTCTCACCACGTTCGAGCGCCAAAATATCTCGTCAGAAATGGGATGCTTTCATCCCTTGGTTAAATGGATAATCTACCTGAGTTTCTTGCTGGTCTCTTCTCAGGAGAACCAAATTACTGAACCAGCGAAAGAATCATTTTCTAATGGTTATTTATGTACTTACTTAATTTAGTATTTTTATAATATTACTTGACAAAATTGTAAAATTTTGACATTCATATGTGCTCTTTATGTGCCTAAACTGAATAAATGAAATTGATTGATTCTTTGATTCTTGAATCTAATATTTCATCTCTCATGCTCTGAAAATGGGTCGGTGTTTACCTGATATGCGGGTTAAAGTGACAAATTTCGGCCCTAGGGCGGGAAAGTAAAAAAATCAGCACAACTTGAGGTGATTGAAAAAACGAATAAAGACACAGTTCGATTTAGTCTGTATTGACTAAATCGAACTGTCATTGATTGGTTTAGTCAATACAACATTCTGGTTTTTTAAATGGTCATAAACAAAAAAGAGTGCAGATACAATAAATTAAAACGTACGAACAATAATTATTTGGACAGTTATACCTTATAAATTAATTTTATGTTATTTGAGACTAAACCGGCCGCCGAAACGCGTTTTATCCGCGTTTTTCCGATCTAGGAGGTACTGTGTGAGAAGCTTGGGTAGAAATATAGTAGTTGCTAGCGAATATTATTGATCTATAACATCCCCCTTCCAAGAGTCTACTTTACCGACTGCGCCGGAAGGACCTGCGCAGACAAGGGTGTGGCCGTCTTTTGATCGGGGAACAGGGGGACACATGTCACATAGGTGCAAACATCTATACGGACACGACCACCGTGATCTACCAGTCTACATTTAAAAGTATAATAATTAATTATTTTAAAAAGATTAACCTACTTGTATATTATATAACGTTGGATAAAACGTATTGAAGAAAAGTGGAAGTTCATCATCTTCTCAGCCCAATCGACGCCCACTGCTGGGCTTACGCCTCCCCCAAAGAGTGGGGAACGGAAAAAGTGCATCTTCGGATCCCGAGGGAAGTAAGCCCATTCCTAATACATTTAATAATTCCTTTATCCACATACCTAAGTGTGCTCAATTTGTGTGAGTTTAGTTTGGTAATACAGGTAATTCAGTTTGCTGTTATATTCACCCATGGTTAAAAGTTAATCCAGATTGATCTTAGTAACTTAACATGCAATAATTCTCTGCAAATTTAACATTTTAGATTGTGTGTTGTGTTAACGTCGTTTACGAGGTTGGATTTACTATAGTTATTTTAACTTGTCAAGCATTGGATAGTTATTTTTGCCCACAACATGGCTAATTTACAGAAATTAATAAAGGTGAGAGAAACTTTTAGATGCCGTATAGCGTTATTTGAAAAGTATTTATCGCCATTAATGCAAATTGATTGTATAGCTGAGCGTAATAAATTAATAACCAATGAATTAAGTCTGAGATTATCTAAGTTTCGAACATTAGCGCATCATTTCGACTTAACTCAGAGCATAATCGAGGATTTAGATCCCGATACCTCAAAGCAAATGGATGAGCGGGAACAAACGGAAAACCAGATATTCCGTTTGAAGGCTAAGGCTGAGGAGTTTTTGGAAGCTTCTGGCATTAATAAAACTGAAAAAGATTCAAGTAGTTCCCGTTCAGTAGTTTATAAATTTAAACTGCTATCGTGGAATCTTACTCCTTTCAATGGAGATACAAAGAAATGGTTGCAATTTCGAGATATGTTCCTTTCTCGCATACATAACAACGGTCAAATAGATAACGTTTCCAAGTTTCTCTGTTTAAAAAAATACTTGGAGGGTTCCGCTTTATCGACCATTAGTTCCGTCAACGTTTCAGCAGATAATTATGAAGTCGCTTGGTCGTTGCTCTGCGATAGATATAATAATAGGCCTCTTTTAGTTAACGAATACATGAAAGGTCTATTTTCGATTGAGGCGCTTTCAAAGGAGTCTGCCGAAGGCTTACGCAACTTGATTGATACAATTTTGATAAATTTGAGTGCTTTAAAATTATTAGGCGAACCAACTGACAGTTGGACTACACTCATCATTTATATTGGCTCATCAAAGTTGGACTCCACAACCGCGAGGGACTGGGAGGAGCATCGCAATAAATTAGAGACACCGTGTTTGGACGATTTCTTAAATTTTCTTCGTCAAAGGGAAACTGTATTAGAAATAATCGCCGCAAGAACAGTAAACAATAATTAGGTGTAATAAAAATAATAATCGTCTCAACTTTGCTAGGTCTAAATCATTCATTTCATATTTTCATCTTAGCTCGATTCACCCTTCTAGGTAGTTGTTTGGGTTGTAAACAGGATCATAAATTATATCACTGCGATAAATTAAAATCTATGTCGATTGATGAACGTAATTCTAAAGTTTATCAATGGAAGATATACAGTAACTGTCTTCGTAATGATCATCAATCCTACTTACTAAGGTAAACTCGCTGGTTACCGCATCTGTAAAAGAAAGCATAACACTTTATTACTTAATCCAAAATTTATACTACGTCTACAGGAACTCGTATGAAACTTCACTAAAACTATATCATGCATTACTGCTACAAGAAACACTTCAATTCAAAATATTAGCTGTGATGGACTGATAAACTGTGAGAATTTCTCAAAGTTCACTATTCTATTACGACGCTTAGTTGGTGGAAACTTACCATCAGGTCGGATAACTCCTAGTGTCGCCTTGAAGGTTGCAGGAGTTAAATTTGCTGGACCATTTCCAACATGCGATAGAAAGGGACGTGGATTAAACAGCTACATATTTATGCTTCACAATTATAGCACTTCGTGTATTATATATATATATATATATTGCATCAGACTTAGATTACTCAGTCTTTATAATGCGTTTAACTCTTTTTAATTTAAAATATTTACAAACTTGCAGTGAATCAACCCTATTATTATAAATTTAACGAACCTTACGTTCGAATTCGATGAATTATCTTTGTTCACACAAGTTGAGACAATCTTAAACCTTCATATCGATAACCCCCAACTATCCGTCGACCTTTATCCCCTTGTGTCCCGGGCACTTTCCAATCGGCAAGCCGTTCATGTCACCACTAACTTTAACATGATTGCTCGAAATCCATAGTCTTCGAGGGTGGCAGATGTTAAGATGAGAGAGGGGAGGGGCCAGCGCGGAGTAATTTGTCACATACTCAATGACTGGCTACGGACGGATATACGAACACGACCACGTCTACCGCTGTATTTAATATTATAATAATTACTTAATGTGTCTCTACACGATAGGGTGATGCGCGCGTGTTCTACAGCGCGCCAACTTCACCCTTCGCTTTTGAACACTCAAGGGACATAATGAAGATGATCGAAGTCTTCACATGAAAAGGTAACGCGTTACTTTTCTATGGAATCTATGGGAGTCTCTGCCCTCAATCATCACGACAGAACTCGGCAGACCAACGCGCTTGGAACCTATTAGAAGAAACTTCCACGCTCACCAATGTGGCAAGAGGGCTTATCATGGAAACACAAAGATTACAAAATGCCTGACCCGGCCAGGCTTCGTTACGTGGAATATAAATTTAAGAAAAATGAAGCATACGCGCAGAAATACTAAGAACGCGTATAAAACTTATTAGTGAATGGTGGTACAAAAAGACTATCGCGGAAACAATAAGTGAAAAGGAATAGGCCTACGAAAAGGAAGACGTTACGGTTTGTAATGCCTGTCAATATCAATGGAAAAATAACTTTGCGATTAAGGAACTTGGACATTCATACTCCACTGAGTCCACACTCAGCTGGAGTTTGGGAACGACAAATATGCAGCACGAAGGAATGAAGAGGACAACGGCAGGGAAGAAGAGTTGAATACGCTGCTGGCCGACATCGAAAATATAGTTAACAGCCGGCCTCTGACCCATGTCTCAGTGGATCCCACTAGCCTCAAGGCCCTAACACCGAACCATTGTCTAATTGGAACCTCTTCTAATTCGTTTCAAATTGGAAAGCAAAAAGAGAAGCTGGATTTGTTACGTGACAGATTTATCAATATATCTAATTCAGATAGTGAAAGTGATTGAGACTGTAGTGTTTAATTATAAAATAAACAATTGATGCTTATTATAAATATTACTTTTAAAGGGATAAATTTCCTTTCATATTTTTTCTTTTTAGAATGCGATGTCAAATTAAATCAGGTTTTAGTCTGTGGATATCCTAGTGACTAGGATGTTATGAATATGAAGAATGAGAATATGATTTTTTAAATGTATCTCGTGTAATTTGTAAGAAAAAATAAATTAAATTCTCTAAGTTCTAAAAAAAAATAAGTTCCATAAAATTGTAAAATGTCTTTCAGCTTTTTATTAAATCTCCTTTCTCGTCTGAGCCAACGTTTGGTTTGTATTGTTTCTTTTATACCGGCTTAGAATTGGAGTTGTATAAGTAGGGTAGGGTAAACTATTATAACTTCACTAGATATTGAATGTGTAATTAAGAATTAACTTGTTACCTGCTAAATGTTTTGATTTCTTTTTTAATTTGATAATCTTATTTGGACTTATTTAAGTCAAAGCCATTTTTTTGGAATGAATGTCGAAGATCTTGACTGTTTTAAAATAATACTTAACTACACCATAGACGGGAATTCGAAAGATTATATATTTGCATTGAATCACCAGATTCATATTAATCAGTCATTAATTTGCGTTACTTCACTTATGTACTCTGATTTTAAACTGTTTGATGTGTGCTAATTATTTATTTGTTTTGATTTGTGTTTACTGTTAATACTCAGTGGAACTTCATGTAATACATATTAATCGTTTCAGTAATATGTAATAATAATAGTATCTAAGTGATTAGTGAGTGTTTAAAACCTACTCGTGTTCTAAGACCTCCTTATGATACAGTTTCATAAACTACTATTTCGTATCTCATCATCATTATTATATAATAATTAATATTCTAGCTGTTTTATTGATATCCTAAAACTCATTCAACGTTTTTATGTATGTAAGATTTACTACATTTCATTTTTTCACGAAAGTTCCTCTTATCAATTCTGTAAATAGCTTACTTTCTTATCGAAATTAATTTAATTTCAAAAATAAAACAAGGTTTGAATATTATAATTATAATAGAACATCGACATATTGTTTTCGAATTATCTTTTTTGACTTCAACTATCGATATTTTACAGCATCACGGATGGAACATCACCATCAGAGCGCCTCCTTACCAGAGATTAATAAATACGTAATATTCGCCACGAGGAAAACGGGTGACACTCATCTACCTACAATAGTTAACTTGAGCGTTCAGGACTTCAGGAAGCCGCCAATATGATTCTCACGCCTGAACGGTTTGGAATCTGCCAATGAGAGTCACGTCCGATAAGAGTATATGAGGCTTAACTTCGCTTTGGTGCAATGTTGTTATATTGAGTAGAGTTAGAAATTGACCAAAACACTTGTGCTTTTCCAATAGTAGCAGTAATATTTTCCATGTTTTGCATTCTGGTATTTCGATTTTACGTCCATTTCATTTCCGGTATTGTTATCTCGAAGATATCGTCCGAAATTCCAGTATTTCGACAGTTTGGAATTCCGGTATTCATGCCCTTTGTGAATTAACTTTAGGTACTTATCATATATATGTATGTAGGTATCGAATGGACGGAGGACGGGCGGGTCGGGGCTCTGGGTAGGTTTTCGGGAGACTGTCCCGACCATTTTTTAAAGTTTAAAACGACTTAAGTCGTGAGAAGATTTGAGATACGTTCCGATATCCGACAATAAAAATAATACGAGTTCCCCATCTGCGCTCCTATTCCGCCATATCTTTATATATACTTATAATTCTACTGTACGTGTGTATGTAATTGAACTCCTCCTAAACGGCTGTACCGATGTTGATGAATTTTTTTGTGTGTGTTCAAGGGATTCGAGAATGGTTTAGATTCACAATTTGAAGCTTTTTTTTGCAGGACCACGTCTGTCGGGTCCGCTATTATTTTATAATTTTTTATTGTGGTGTACAAATATACCTTGTGTGTGACCAACAGTTGAATTCTTACAATTCTCGCAACGCCGTTTTCATTTGGATTAAACGTATTGAAGAAAAGTGGAAGTTTTATTATTGAACAGCACCGATCAACAATAATGCAAGATAAATGATTAATTTCTCAAATGTCGTGTTTAGCAAAACAAACATTTAATCCTCTATCTAATAATAACCTACATACATACATATATCACCCCTATATCCCCGGAAGGGTAGGCAGAGGTGCATTACACACCCACTCTTTAATATATAATAAACTCGAGACACCTATAACAATAATTACTGATCGTTTATTTTTTTTAAACACGGGAACGGCTGTACAATTCTTGTGATTTTGTTTTTAAAATATTCGGTAAAGTTCAGGGTAGGTTTTTTTGTTTTGAAGTGGTACGACGTTCGCCGGGACAGCTTGATTATAACTCTCCCTCTCCCTACCAGCCGACTCCTTCGCAGGCATAAGGAAAAGTCCAACCGTACCCACACCTACCTCCGAGTGCGACGCCTCCCGATTAAACGGCAACAATTATTTTTATTTGTAAGTGTTCATAGTAATATTTTGTACTACTTTAATTATATTCTGTGGTAATACAATAAATTAAGCTAAATTAAGCTAGGTATACAGAGTGTAACATTCAAATGGGTCAGTCTAGGATTATCTGAAACTATAAGACATACGAAGATCTGTTCTTAGGAACCATGTCATCAATTTTACTACAACCAAAAACTACATTAACAGATTTCACAGATTAAAAAAACTGAATAAATTATTATGTAGGTATATATTTGAAATTTACACCCTGTATTATATACAATAAATTATAAACATCTGCTACATTTATAACACCCTTTTTTTACATTTAATTCCGCGAGACCGCGGCCGCTCCCAAGTCCATTGCTGCTGGCGTCTCTGGGGACACTAGAGGGTATTTCCAGTGAAAATCCCGCGTCGTTGGGGTTGGGTTTTATCCCGCGTCGGTGAGTGAATCTGGTTGCATGGTGTGGGGAAAAGGCCCCGCAGCACGCAGCCCTTCTAGCCTGCTTCTGTAAGGACGGCGCGGCGGGTCGCTATTCCACCGTCCTCAGGCCCCTCATGGAGGTCGATGGTCCTTGGCGTAGAGGAGTCTGGGGCACCCTGGCCGCTGACTGCGAATCTCAGCGGGGAGGGTACGCTCCCTCTCCCTCTCGGCCGCCTCCTTAGCGAGCATGACTGATAGCTACCGAAGCATCCATGCCTGGTAACGATCTGTGTCGCACGATACGTGAGGTCACCATGCCGCCTCTGCAGCCACTCGTCCATGATCGGTCTCACCGCCGCGATTACGGTGGTTCTAATACAGATAAATCACGTTTATAATAGATTAAAAGTATAATCTTTATTCATGTTATACAAAATATACATAATTATAGACTAAAAATATTTACATTACAAAATATCGTTTAAAAAATCCTCCGCGTCATTGCCGACTGGGAAGGTTCCCAGAATGCTGGCTGTATTGCCACGTTGGATGGCGATACTTGTTCTTTGGGCCAGAAAATAGCCAGCCTTCTGGTCCTGAGAAGCATCGATTAGGCGTTTAGCAATGTCTTTATAAAGGTGGCGAGCACTCGGACCCTATGACCCCAGTGTCTCAATTCCAAACGGCTCAAATAAGTAATCACCTGCTAGGTTAGCATATTTACGCCGTTTAAGGCATTCAGCCGATGCAGCAGCAGCGCCGGCACATCCGGATGTGCTTGGAAGGTGTAAAGGTACTAAGGTGTCAACGCATGTAGCGTCCCACACCAAAGGCCTTCCCATCTTCCACGGTAGCAACGACATACCGTCCGCTCTTTCCATCGCTTCGTGCTAAACCATTTGGTTCACGTACGGCCGGAAGACCTGCGGTGGAAAGAGCCCTACGAATTATGTTGTTTAGAATAGCGTGCCGAGGTATACGACCTGCGCTTCTGCTACAAGAAAGGCCATGGTGTCCCAGATTATCGATGGCTACTCCACAAGTGCAATGATGCGGGGATACACAAGGTGTACCCAGCCGAAGGCAAGTGGCAATGCGGAAGGTTGTGTCGTCCAACATTGTACCGATGTTGGGCAATGGGAGCGCCTGGATCCATAACCCTGACTCCCATTCTCCAACAGCTAGTAGGCGTGCACGCTCTGAAATATTGACAGAAGTGTCAATTAGTGTATTAATTCTCAATTTACAGATCGGTGAATACCACAGTCGCTGTGAGCCTAGGCGTGAGGGCAGGTCAGTGTCGGGGCAAGACATCCTCCAAGCATTTATGGCATCGGTCTTGCATCGCACCTCGGAATCAATCAGTGTATTTGACAAAATTTTCCTTACTAATTCTTCGGTGCTATGGACCGACGACAGAAATGCTGGCAGACTGACATCTGTGACTCTACGAATACCTAGCCCGCCCAAGCGAACTGGAAGAGACGCTTGGACCCTGGCCCGGTCATTAATATTTACATTTAAAATTTTACACAAAGAATTTTGTATTAAGTTGTCTAGTCTACCCAAAATTTCTAAATTTTTCCAAAATTGTCCTGAACGGAGGGCATGTGTAAATTTGGGTACGAAAAGACAAAAACGAAGAATAGTGAAAGCTGAATGAATACTGATACTACATAGACTATCAAAAACCTGATCAAAATTTTGAATTTTTTCCTCGATAAAAGTACAAAAGCCATCTTCTAAAATCGGGGACCCTAGGAGGCGTAAAGAAGTTTTGTCCAAAACTTTTATGTTGGGGGCCAAACAGTTGAATTTGGAGATTGTTGTTAATTTATCTGTGTTTTCAGATATAAAAATCTCACATTTATTCGGGTTCAGTTCTAAGCCAATTGACTGAAACAAAAGAGCGCTTTATTAGGGCTAAATCTTGTAAAACTGTCTCTACTTTTACTATATACTCGTATAACTATACTATAGATACTTTTCGGTGGTTCCCCACTTTGGTTGCTCAAGTCTCCAAGTCTCCATGAGATCCTGGCGGAGTAGGAACCGCTGGTCCTCGATTTCTCGAGACGCAGGCCTGTGGTTCCTCTCCAGTGCCCCCTTGAGTCTTTGAAACAATGACGCAAGGGCTCTCGCTTCCAAGTCCCATGGAGGGGTCCCGGCTAAGAGACATGCAGCCTCTCCGGAGATCGTGCGGTTTGGTTTTGACGGCATTTAAACCACCCTGACACAACGTGATCATCACACGTAATTTTGTCCTGGGTGGGATTCAAACCTACGACCTTCGCGGTCCGCCTCCGAGTTCAGTAGCTTTCACTAACCACTGAACCAAACAGGTTGTCAAAATACTTTAATGTTAGAAGTGTACCTATAAGTAAACTGCCCGTGATGGGCGATGGAATGTGGTCCGTGTATTGGACACTGACTACAACAATCGGCCAACAGAGAAGGAACCTGTGCTACCAGGCACACATGAAATGACAACAGTAAGTTTACAGGATCACTCATTGATCATTGAATCATAGTATATTTCTATAATGTATCTTAATTCTCTAGAATAAGTTTCACAATACAAAGGAACTTTGTTAACTTGTTTTTTGAGCGGAGTATACGAAGCTCTTTCTTAGACGACTCGTGTATTTCGTTCGTTATCGAACTCCTCCTAAACGACTGGACCGATCTTTTTAAAATTTGGCACGGTCATAGTGACCATCACCGTGAGTGCATATATCTGAATTCATAAAGATCGGTCCAGTCGTTTAGGAGTTCGACCCGGATCGACAAACTCAGCTCAATCATTGCAACAGCAGAATGCATTGCATACCTAGTTATTTTTATCTTCGGGTCAACAAGAGTGAGATTTTTTGCATATGGGCGCTTGGGATTTCTTGGTTTTATTCGTTTTTTCACATGGAGTATAAAAAATACTAGAAGTGACAAATAGACGAAAGTTAGCAACCATGCCATATAATAAAAAATCTATTTTTTATCTAAAGAAGAGCAGCAGGATTTGTTAAGTGACAGATTTATTATCAATATCTCTAATTCAGACAGTGAAAGTAATTTTAGACTGCATGGTTTCATTATAAAATAAACAATTAATACTTATTTTAAATAGAGCTTCTAAAATGATAAAGGAGTATGCCCACAAAAGTATGGGGATTGGTTTCCAAACAAAAGTCGTTGTGCACAAGTGAAATTTACGTCATTCGGAGGAGTTTTTAATGTATATTCTATAACAACAAACATAATCAATCCAACTCGCCGGACATTCGAGAAAAAAGCATATGAATTTCACAAAATTAGGTTATGTTTATCACGAGCTGGGCGTTTAATAATTGCCTACATATTGCGTTTTCTATGGTATGGCGAGGGAAAGTGTCGGACTTTATTGGTCATGAATGAGAGCGATGTAACTTACCCGATTTTTGTTATTATTTAATCAGTAGAGCAGTCAATCTAGTAATACAGATGTAAATAAAACAAATAAGTATAACATAATTTCAATTCTTTTATTTCATTCATTTTTATATGAAAACTCATCAAAAATATTATCTAAATAACTTGCTGGAGCAAACACATCATTGTGTCTACCCCAACCCAGATACCAAGTTATTGCCATAACATGGGCACAACAGCCGACGGTCCTGTTACCTACTAAACAGCTGCAGCAATAACCTGTAATTGCAGAAACAGTGTTGGCAACATATTCACTACGGCTTATTAATAAATAAGTGTGGTATGTCCTGCCTCCAATATGCCTGGACTTCATTCTTCCCCTCAATAAATAATGATTTGTACCTAGAATAAGAGGGATGTCATCCTCTATTTCATTATTTACTTCTAAACTGTAAGTACCATTAGCTCTCACATGTTCACCATAATATGAACGAGCTTGTTTGATCTGGTATGTCCCCAATGCAAGTTTTTTGAAATCAGATATGGTGAGTCTTGGAAACCCTTCTAAATGTGGGTGGTGAGCATTAATTGTTATAAACGTAGCTCGACGCCTGTTTAGATTTTCTTCACGAACTATATTTGCAAGAATATTTTCCATATTTAGTCGTTGTCTTGCAATGGCAACATACTCAGATGCTTCCGGTTGGTCTTCAATGAGAGGATGGAATTTATTGGAAAGCGCACATCCATTTCTGAAATCTATCATCAAATGTTTAGCAGCTGTATTAAAATAGTCTTGCCGAAATAATTTAAAGTCACGTTTGAGACGACCATTGACAACCTCAACGACCCATCTCCACATTGTGACACATCGTGACTTATTAGCCTGTAATGTGGTCAGCTGGTGTTCACCCTCAGACAAAAACTCAGGCATATGGGCTTTATAACCATATTCTCTCAATAATGGAACTACATCTCTAAATCCCCTATCAAGGATGAAAACATCTCCCTCTCGAAAATAACTTCTCATAGCACCAGTGATCTCGCGAAACTCATTGCTCATAATTGTAGCATCATTTATTGTGGCTTTATAAGGACCTAAGCAGTCTAAAGTGTAACCATCACAACAGACTATCATAAATGGCTTTACCAAATTCTGGTGTTTGTGCAAACTGTAGGTGTTTTTCTGAAATAAATAATTGCTGCTACTTTGCACATACACATATGTAGCATTACATATGACAATGGCAGGCTTGATTTCACTATCCAGATGAGGATTTCCAAATAAACCCTCAGGAATTATTTTATTCCTTAAAGCTACTTCTGCTATTGTCATATGATTGAGACCTAGATATAAGGGAACCAGCTGTTGTGCCATGCAATCTCTAGCCTTCGACATATACCTTTCCAGAGTGCTACGGGGTAATTGAAATAGACTGCACAGCCTTTCGTTGCTATCACCAGTACGCAATTTCACTAAATAAATGGATAGAGCGATACTAGCAGAAGGTACTTCGTTGTGAAGATTGCTCATTTCTCTTAAAAGATCATGGAATTGCGCTGATGTGAGTCCTAGCCAATAATGGCAGAGATTTGGTGGCATTGCACTTATATTGCTAAAGTCCAGAGACTCCAGACTCGATCTCTCCATCATTCGAAACATTTGGTCAACCTGAGTTGCCGTAAAATCTCTATAATTTGAATCTAACTGATCCCAGCAGTCATTTTGCAAATGGTATCTGCATATCCGAGCAGAAGGTGGGACATAAAATCTATAATGCCGAAGTAAGTTTTGCTTTACTGCAGCTGGTACCAATAACCGTTCAACATTTTCGCATTGAGGAAAAATACAGTGTCTTGATGACGATAATGCACGTTTATGAGTTTGTGATACTATCTTCACCGATTCTTGAGGTTGTAACACAACAGGTGGCATTGGAGGAGGTTCAGGTATTTGTGGAGATACATCATCTTCCATGTTTCCAACAAATCTAGGATAGGCCTGATGAATTTGCCTTTGAAGATGTCTCCTAGCAGTTGTCCAACATGCCACACAAACTCTAGTAATGCGGCCTACCTGAAAATAATGCACTTGCATTATCATTTATGAAATAAAACAAACATAATTTACAAATAAAAAGACAGGACTGTTTTTATGTACCTACTACTCTATGACACTTGGAGACAAATACCGTTCATTAGAGACCTCTTTCATCAAAATTCATTCAGCCTGATGGACAATTATGATAGATGGATATCAATGGATATACATACATACTGTCAAACAACATTACCCTCCTTTCTTTAGCAGTCAGGTAATAATATATTAATATACCTAATAAGACTGTTGTTGTTAGTCTTATTTTGGTATGGTTTCCTTAGACACAAATAGCTTTTTAGTTAACTAGCAGAGGCTATTCTTTACTACTTAAGAACCTCTAAATAAAATAGGAAAATATAATACTAACCAAATGGGGTAGTGTTTGTTGAACTATAACACTTCTTTCAGGACAGTTAGGGTGCACAAGATGAGTGCGAGATCTTAGAATGGACATACCACAACCTAAGCATACACTTCTATGTCCAAACATTGGAGGTGGTATAGTCTCTCCTTCAGGTACTTGTTGTAGTATCTCAAAGCATTCAAAGCATAGGTTATCTTCAGGAGAGGCCTGCAAAAATAAACAACCATTTCAAAATCGGATTGCTAATCCATGTAAAATAATATTCTAAAACATAATAGGTATTTACTGTGAAACAAGATTATATTCTTCACATGACAAGATTATATTGTTGCTTGTATTTATATATGATTACTTTTGTATTTTACTAAATAATTATAACACGATAAATAGATATTACTTACCGGTGTTGGTGATATCCAGCCACGAAGAATATTTGTCATGAATGCAGTCGCGTCTTGTAATAGACGCCGGCGCTGGTGTGATAGTCTCATGAACCAGTTGATACACCGTAGTCGATTATCCGCCATCGTTCACACAATAAATAAAAAGTATATATCTCGATGTTTTTGCTGATTATTATAGCTACGGAGGAACACTAGGCTCGACTCGACGTAAAACTTATAAAAATCTAAATAAGCACTAAATTCACAACAAACGAAAAAATAATCACGAGAGCGGCAACGTCAGTGAAAAAAAGTGACATTTAATGTTATGTTACTCAAGTGAAATCGCACTTAATGTTGCCATAAACAGATTCGCAATTAAGTACGTTTTTTACAAATTATAGATATAAATTATTGAATGTACGTATTGATGTATAGACATTATATACTATTTAATATGTAATATGATATTAATAATAAAATATCATTAATTACATAATAATAACATATAATTATATTTATTAACCGTAAAAGCCTTCTCCAGAATAACCTTTAGTTTATTTTACTATTGTTTTTAGTTTATACTACACTTCACTACAGAAAACATGAAACAGTTCGTGTACGTGTACTGATTTAATACGCGGAAATTGGTAGAGTTACATTTTAGTGTATTTACTGGCAATACTTGTAATAACGAAAGGAAATTGACGATCTTGCATTTTTGCAAGTCATATAAATAGCAAATTATTAAACGTATTTTTTTCCGGCGAAGTTATGGCTTAGTATTTTGAAAGTTGTTATGAAAATTAAAGACAGTATTTTTAATTATATTTTGATTGTTGCACACTCCAAAACCATGATTGGGCTTACTCCTTTCCTTGCACTGTGTCTGATGTCTGTCGAGGATTGTCGAGCGCCAAAGTGGAAATAATCGTACTGTACCTACATCATTATTATGGCTATCTTACGACGACCGTGTTGCTCTATGGGCTATATACATAATTATTATACTAACTTATACATTTTTATACATATGCACTTAAATAATGAGTCGAGTGAAGTTATTTACCTCTCTTTTTAAGTTTCTGATTTTATTAACTTCGAATTTTCAAAATTAGTTTTCACAAAGTACCTACTAGTGGCACAGAATAGGGAATAGTACCTACTTACATAGAGAATTTGCACTCCGACGTTAATTAAAGCACATTCTATTGTTTACAGAGAACATAAAGAGAGCATAATTTGACCAATAATTATGACGTTAATGCCTCAATATCAACTCTTTGGTCAATGCAGTGTCACAAACAAGAGACAACCCTGATTTACAACTTCAAGTTGTCGCTGACGTCACTTATTTTTTTGCGGTTGTTAGGCGAGTAACATAGGCTAGTGCTAGTGGTAAAAATTTGCCGCACTTCAGAAGGGATAGCAAATAGCAGATATTTGCCGGCTGAGTACTGAGGAGATACTTATTTACTATCATATTTTGGCCAACTATTAGTACTTAGCACGATCTCTTTATAAGTGTTATTCTGATAAATTACCTACGCTAGTAGTTCTGCGAACAGTAGACCTCGCGTTATTTTCGGGTCCCTGACATCCTTTTGGGACGTCGTCTGGTGGCTGACTTTCCATGCGCACCAACACAGGTACCAGCAAAAAAGAAAATGAGAAATTATCATTTTCTCCGAATTTCTTCCCCATTTTAAAATGGGGAACACTGACAACACATCCAATTCGCCAGTTAAAACATATTCCACTCGCCCTAGCGAACACGAAAACATCCCCTTATTTGAACATGCAAAAAAAAAAGAATAAAAAAACATCGTCTTATGAGATGAGAAATTATCATTTTCTCCGCATTTCTTCCCCATTTTCCCCCCATTTCTCCCCCATTTCCCCCTAATTGAAAAATCCCTTCGACAAAAGTTGCGCCTTGCAACAAAGCACACTTGTGTACAATTTCATGAAAATCGGCTGAAAAATGCGGCCTGTAGACCGGAACTGACACATATACATATATACAAACAATGGCCAGTGCTCGAGTTGAAACTGAGACGCTTCGCTCGCCCGGTCAATTATTGTCGAATTTCTTTCAAATCCATTCGGTAGTTTTCGTGAAATAGAGTAACAAAGATCCAAACATAATCTAAAATCCATACATTACATTTTTACATTTCCTCCTTATATTCATTTTATTTCAGGCCCATGGCCGCGTACATTTCTTCGTCGAATTTCAAGTGACGTCCTGCGGAAAAAAAATCCCTTTATAATCGTACTAATCTCGTATTACGTAGGTCACACTATAAGTTTTGCGTAACTTAAAAAAACAACATGTTAAAACCAAAATATTATGTTTATTGCTTTTCAAAATACTCTCCTTTACATATTAAACATCTTTTCATGCGATCGACCCATTTTTTAAAACAGGAGGACCACAGATCTGATGTTATGTTTTCTACGTGCTGATTGAACGCTATCACTGCCTTTTCGGAGTTGGTAAAAGTGAAACCTCTAATCAAATCTTTGATTTTGGGGAAAATACAGAAATCACAGGGTGCTAGGTCGGGGCTATGCGCAGGATAGGTGACGAGTTGTACTTTTTCGGAAGCTAAAAATGTCTTTGTTTTGTTGGCCGTGTGTGAAGAAGCGTTGTCATGATGTAGGAGAACGCGGCTTTTGGGTCGTCTTTCGCGAACTTTTTCTAACACCCTGAGTAAACAAATGGTAGAATACCACTCGGCATTAACACTCTTTTGATCTTCAAGTGGAATTGTACAGATGGGACCCGTAGCTGAGAAAAAAAACGCGATCATTTTTTACCAACGTTTCTCGCCTGCCTCACTTTTGTTGGCGTGTTCTCATTTTCACAAGATTGCTGTTTTTCAGGTTCAAAACAATAAATCCACGTTTCGTCTCTTGTGACAATGTCATAAACAGCATTTAAATGTCCGTGATCGTACTTTAGAAGCATTTGTGAGCACCATTCCACGCGAGCCTACCGTGAGTTGGTAAAAGTGAAACCTCTCATCAAATCTTTGATTTTGGGGAAAATACAGAAATCACAGGGTGCTAGGTCGGGGCTATGCGCAGGATAGGTGACGAGTTGTACTTTTTCGGAAGCTAAAAATGTCTTTGTTTTGTTGGCCGTGTGTGAAGAAGCGTTGTCATGATGTAGGAGAACGCGGCTTTTGGGTCGTCTTTCGCGAACTTTTTCTAACACCCTGAGTAAACAAATGGTAGAATACCACTCGGCATTAACACTCTTTTGATCTTCAAGTGGAATTGTACAGATGGGACCCGTAGCTGAGAAAAAAAACGCGATCATTTTTTACCAACGTTTCTCGCCTGCCTCACTTTTGTTGGCGTGTTCTCATTTTCACAAGATTGCTGTTTTTCAGGTTCAAAACAATAAATCCACGTTTCGTCTCTTGTGACAATGTCATAAACAGCATTTAAATGTCCGTGATCGTACTTTAGAAGCATTTGTGAGCACCATTCCACGCGAGCCCGCTTCTGCTCCGCTGTCAGCTCATGAGGGCTCCAACGACAACAAAGTAATGTGTGATAAAATGTGTGATAAAAATCAATTGACAAATGATATCCCGACAATTGTTTTTTTTTATTACTAAGAAGGATGCAACGTTTAAAAAAATAACATTCGAAATTCAAATAGTTCCGATTAGCTAGAAGTGCAAAACTTTTAGGGCTCGATTAAGGAGACGCGGCGCGTCGTGCGGTGCGGTCCGCGAGGCGGGCCGCCAGAAACACAAACATACGGCAATGTTTGGAGCGTTCAAGGAGCAGCGTCTTTGCAAGCGTTTGTTTGCGTTGTAGCTGCCCAAGCGACGAGCGTCGCCGCAAAGGACGCGGCAGGGAAGGCTGGGAGAGGTGCGGGAAACGAAATAATCAGGAATGTTCACATTAACACGGATATTAGTTTGAACCCTTCTACATCAGTTACAGACGGCCACAAGTATGCAGTGGGAATGTCGGCGTCGTCGGTGCCAGTTTCAGGGACGGAGACTTAGCATTGCGCTCAGGAAAAAAACATTACAGCGCTATCTACTAATCCTGCTGGATAAACAGCGGACAAGTTAGCGGATAAGTAATAATATCTGCATTTCTCGCTAGATGTTTCTTTTCACAATTTTATGAATACATTTTATGTTCCGCTCTAGCGGTAAATAAAATACTTTTTAGGTTATAATTATCTTCAAGCAATATGTCAATGATGTCGTCCATGATTACAAACAATACACACGTTTGCTCTTTGTAACTAGTCGAACAAGACTGGAAGGACGGCAATAAGCTGCGAGAGTCGCACTGAACGACGCCGCATACAAAGCTGCGTCCTACGCGGCGGGCGCAGCGCCGTGCGAAGCCACGCCGCTCGCGTCACTCGACGCCCCGGGTTTCCTTAAACGAGCTCCTGCATTTCTATATGTTTGAGTTTGCGCGTGACGCGACGCGGGGCGCTTCACGCGCCGCCTCACTATAAACGGTTAAATCGCTCGACGTGCCGCGCCAAGCCACGCCACACGCGAAGCTCGACGTCCCGCGTCTCCTTAAACGAGCCCTTAGTGTGCCCCATGTATAAACGCGAAAATTTGTGAATAGGTATGTATGTATGGATGGATGGATGTTTGTTACTACTGAATGGATTTTAATGAAATTTTACAATAATATAGCTTATACATCAAAATAACACATAGGCTACAATTTATAAAGATATTGTGTGAATTGTTCAAAATATGACGATAAGTGTCAAGTAAGTAGGAAGCGACGATGACAAACCGAGTGCGCGATACTACGGGAACGGGAAAAAATCCAAATACCCACGCGGACGAAGTCGCGGGCGACCACTAGTATACTATATAATTGGATACATGGTTATAAACCATAAACTAATACTTACCTGCCTACGTTATAAGGCAGTAGCTTAAATAGAAGACATCGATATTACCATAACAGAGTGGATATGACTTTTTAAAGTGCCCGATAACGGCAATAGGCTTGGCCCCTATGACGTGGGACCAAATTACTGGCAAAATATAGGTGTGTAATGCACCATTGCCTACCCTTCAGGAATATAGGCGTGATAATTTATGTATATCACATATTACTAGTGGTTCTGTGAACCGTAGACTTCGGGAGCTTTGTTTAGAAAATTTATTTTTCAATTTTCTTTATTACTCTTTCATTGTTCATCCAATCCAAAAAATATCATTCACATGTTATTCATTGTAAGCAGGGAGTGTGTGTGTAACGTTTCATGAAAATCGGTTGATATAAATACGGCCGCAAACATGATCTGACAGAACCCGTAGATGTAAAGATGTAGAGGTACAGACGAAAGAAATTCTCCCCAGTCTGCAAGTTGAAACGGATAATAAAACAAAATCGCTTCCGTCCGTATGTATACTTAGATTATTATATCTACGCAACGGATATTGAAGCAGTTTTCACCAATTGAGAGAGCTGTTCTCGAGGAAGGTTTTAGTGTATATAATTTGTCAAGAGGGCCAAGCCGCGGGCGTACGCTAGTGTATTATAAAACAAAGAAATCCGTTCCGTATGTACCTATGCTTAGATCTGTAAAACTGCGCAACGGACTTTGATGCGGTTTTCACCCATAGATAGTGTGGTTCTCGAGGAAGGTTTTTGAATAAAATTTGTCAAGCGGGCGAAGCCGCGCGTGTCCGCTAGTTACGTATAAGTATTAAAAGTGCAGTTTTTTTTCCTATTTATTTGAAACTAGCTGACCCCGCGAACTTCGTACCGCCTAACAGTCAATGAATGTCGTGTTACTTTTTAGCTGAACTAATTTAGGCTTTGATGAACGTAAAACAATGATACAAAATGATATATTTATATAGATAGAAACAAAAAAGTATTTTATTATGATGAATGATGATGAAAACATACATACAGAATGAGAATAAAAATAAAAAAAAATAAAAAATAAAAATTAAGTACTTCAAACTCATGTCAGAAAAAAATGATTGAAAACTATGTTGTCCATATTGGAAAAAAAAAAACTCGGATTAATTCATTAATAGGATTTTCATTCAAGCACTTTGTGGTAAACGACATTCTTTGTTTTTTGGTCAGGCGCAAGAACAAATAAAGCGGATGGTTTGTCGACACGTGAGCATGCCACGTACAATTGACCATGAGAAAAACATGCATTTTCTAGATTGAGGCCACAAATAGTCAAGGATTGGCCCTGTGATTTGTTGATCGTCATGGCGAAGGCAAGACGAATCGGGAATTGAATTCGTTTAAACTCAAAGAACATATCCGTTGGGATCATCGGAATCCTTGGAATAAGAACTCCCTCATCTTTAAATTTTCCTTTAAGTATCGACGCGTGAATCACATTGCTCATTAGTTTTCTTATCACCAAACGCGTTCCATTACACAGTTTTGGTTGGTTTAAATTTCTAAGCATGATGACTACCGAGCCAACTTTAAGTTTTAAATTGTGCGGTGGTAAACCAGGCACATCCAAAAAGTTTAAAAATTCAGTTGGATAATTAGTGGCTTCTTCTTCGTTTGTTACACAGTCGATAGATTTGAATGAATACAGAGTACCTACGATTTCATTTTGAATTATAAAATTGAGGTCATCTACATCTTTATTTTTAGCGGCCTAAATTGCTCGCTCACTTAACCATTTAGTATTTTTGTGGTTAGCAATGATATCCGGGAATACTTTGTTGATAAGCTCGTCTTTTGATGATACGAAATTGCAAAAATTTGGAGGAAATGAAATCAAACCGCTCGATTTGTCAACAGGAACACGGCCATTACCGATAGTCAGCAATTGCTTCGAGAAATCATCAGCAGATAGATCTTTCAACAATGCAACTCTCATATTTACAGACAGTTGAAGTTTCTTTACATATCGCCACAGATTTGATGCTTTGAGGCAAGCGTTTATTTCGTCGGCAGCAGTAGATCTTGGAATGACTGGTAGTGTTTGTCGGAAATCGCCAGATAATAAAATCATTGCACCACCAAAACATTTCGAGTCATTGCGCAGATCTTTTAATGTTCGGTCTAGTGCTTCCAATGCGCGTTTGTGCGCCATTGTGCATTCGTCCCATATGATGATTTTTGATGCCACTAAAACTTTGGCCATTGCAGTGTTTGGAAATGTTACATGTCGGTTGTTCAGTAGTTTGAAGGTTTAATGGCAATTTTAACGCTGAGTACGGCATCCGTCTAACAATGTGGCCGCTATTCCAGAAGAAGCAATTGCTACCGCAATTTCGGATCTTGCACGTACAGTGGCCAAAATCAATGACATGAGGAATGTCTTCCCAGTTCCACCGGGGGCATCCAAAAAAAATAAGCCGCCATTTCCATCATCAATTGAATTAATCAGTGTATCATAGACTTCCCTCTGCTTAGGATTCAACAGAGGTACATTCGTTTGAACTGATTGGATTAGTTCATGTGGATCATATTTACGTTCACGTTCCAATTCTCTATTAAATGCGTCATTCATTCCGCGATCTGGCGCTGGCATTCCTAACCTAACTAACAAACTGCCGCACATGAGGTAACACATATCTTCGATCAAGAGCAAAGTCCGGTTATGGATCTCGTCATTCACCTCAAGATCGGAATTTCTTGAGCTGACGCGAATTCGATGTAAAATATCTTCTGACATGTTATCTTTGTATTTGTTCCACAGGTCACGTGGGTTCGATGGGAAGCATGTTGAAATGATGATAGCAAATAATGTGCGTATCTGACTTGGAGATGCAAAAATAATTGCTTCAGCGATTGTCGTGTCCCAATGAGTATCGTTTTCAAGCAAATTTAGCTCTTGACATGCTGCACGAAATGTGGGGCACACGATACCATTAACAGTTCGTAGTGATTCAAATGATGTTGGCCCTCGAACATGTACCAGCAACAACCGCAAATAGAAACATTTATCATTCTTCGGATGAACTGTGTAAATACGACCAAGAGCATCAGTAGAACGCATATCTGGATGACCAGGAACTGCATCGCCTTGCTTCCGACGTTGAAATTTCTTCGATGTAGCGTTCCAAGTGTAATAACGTGGCATTTCTGAGTAAAGCAAAGTTCGTGCGAACGGATCGCTTTGACAAATCGCAAAGAAACTGGTCAGTGTTGTCGCTGGAGGTGTTTCGGCACGTTGAATAGCATTCGACGCTGTGAAATATACTCTCTGACCGTTCTCTAGATGCGCCCCCAAATGTAAAACAGTGGGATGACGTTCGTGAATAGGGAATGAAAATATACGCCAAGTTGCTTCATTGCAGTTCACATATCTACCAACTTGATAGCGCGTGATTTCAACTTTGTTATTGGATGTTTGGCTACCAAAAACCGCCATGTCGCTCCCTTTCGTGACATATTTGCAAATGTATTTAATTGACTTGACCGAATTGCAATACTCAACATTACAATGTGCTTTGGATGTTTTGGAAAGAAGTGGCGAATATGGAACAATCCAACTGTTGTCAACTACGAAATCGTTTCCTTTCACTTTAGTTGTGATAGTTCTACCATTATGATAGGGCGATCGACGCCGATACAATGGATAACCATCGTTGCCTGTAATGGTCTCTGCAGTCAATTTTCGTGGATAGCGTTTGGAACACTTGCCGTCGACCATGCACGGTGATTGTCGGTTGATAGTGCCACACGGTCCATGAATCATATTCGTGACTACAACATCATGTAGGTTTGGATCGGTTTCAGCAGCAGGAATCTCCGCACATATGATGTCATCTATTTGATCTGGCCAAATTCTTTCGACTAACCAAATCAGAATGTGAGCATGCGGTAGGCCTCGTTTTTGCCATTCGATTGAATACATCCAGCATCGTGTAATACCAAAGACGTGTTGCTTAACAATGTAATTCATTAGTGACCGAATTTCGACCTGAAAACACGTGCGGTGATGTCGTGTCGATCACTTGATGTTTGTCCGGGAAGCAGCAATTGAATAATTTCTATCCATTTCGGATTACATGTAAATGTAATGAATAGATCTGGCCGACCATAATTACGAACATATGTCATTGCATCTTGCGCATATTCATGCAAATGACGCGGGCTACCTATTTATGTCGCCGGTAAAATAGTCAATAGACCAACATTTTCTGAATCTCCTTCTGTGCTAATTCTATCGCGTAAATGGATATACTCTTCCGAACGCGGCGCTCCGTTTCGATTTTAACGTACATGTCAACGCAATATTGTTGAAGCAGTCGACGAAATCGCAACAAATAATTGTCAGAATTTTCACGAACCATCAAACGATATGCGTAATAATTCATCGAACTAACCTTCTTGGTAGTTTCCTCACCTGAAACAAATGTAGTAAAAATTGTATTTTAGAACCCGTAATAGATTAACGACTCTTACAGCTACTCTCTACTAAATTGGAAATTACAACTTTTTTTGAGTACTAAAAGCAAACAGAATAAAATGTATATCAAGTTAAAATGAAAACAACAATATTGATCTTACCATTCAATGGATTTATGAACGGTGTGTTTCATATATTCTTTGTAGTTGCCCAGTATTGCGTCGTGTAAGTACAATATCACGTGTTTCCAAGTTTTCACCAACAATCAGGATTGCCACTTCATCGATTGTTGGAGCATTAAATGTGCGTTCATGTGTTCCAGCTGGTCTTTTATCTGCTCTGATCACAACTTTATAGTCATCACTTGGCATGCGCTCTAAAGCAGTCTTGAACAGCCTGACCAATGCATGATTTTCATGAAGCATTTGCTGCAGATCTTGGAGAATTGCTCTTTTCGTAGCTGTGTTGATCCCTTGACGTCGGTTAAGTTGTTCTTCCATATTGCCCATGAAGTATATTTGCAAGAATTTATGCTGTGCATCTTCTATAGGTTGCAATGATCCAATGCGATGGCAAATCTGGCCTTGAATCTGTAAAGTCAAATCCATAGTTATAGTTAGATTTACAAACACTTTTTTTACAAACACTTTTTTTTTTCAAATAATATCATGCCATTTTTATTTCAGAGACAAATACAGAAATCTAACAAACTACATTCCAGATTTTTTTTACAATGATAGAAAATAAAGTTTTTAACGTAAATTTAACGTAAATGTCGGATTATATCCGTGTTCTTCGATAATTTCCGCCCCAAATGAAGTCATTTGGAAACAGACATTGTATTTTTGAGTGTTCGCTAGAAAATGTCGTGATTCTAGTGTTTCGCCATAAAGCAGGGAGCACAATGGCTCTGGTGGCGGGACCAATAATGGCAATTTCACTTTACCACTAAGGCAGCACAAACCAGGCGTTTCACCAGCAAACTTCAATGCTCCACAGCTTCGCTGGCAAACAACGTCCATTGGACCAATGCAAACTAAACGATGCAAGCTGTAGTCGATGGTGCAATCATACAGAAACGCTGCTCGATTCAAATCAATACTTGAACCATTTCTTCTTGCACTTCGAAGATTATTCCTCTGTTCATCTGTACGATAAGCTCGACGATTTCTCGTTTCTAACCTAGCCGTTTCACGGGCTGCCTCTCTTTGCTCTTGTGTTTGAGAAGCACGAATTAAGGCCCTTCTTTGCTCCATACTAACGAGGCGCTGTTCTCGTGCAATTTCTCGTTCTGCATCAGATAATTGACTCGCGATATTTCGTTGCCTAATTGCATTACGGCTTCGCTGGGAAAGATTAGATCTTCTAGGACGCGGCATTGTTATTAAAATTTGCATTCGCATAAAACCACCAAATATAATAACAGTGACAACTTTCGAGACATAGACAATAGCTCAAAGAGTATATAACCACTACGTATGAATATCTTATCAAGAAAAATCATATACAACCTATAAAAAGACATTTACACTTTTGTTAACCTGTAGATTTTTTTCCTTATTCTTATAACCTTTACCAACTGATTTTTTATTCTTTTTTATTTTGTTCCTTTCCGATGATTTCAGGTTTTAACTGTAGAATAAATCTTAGGTATTATTTTCTGGAATTAAACATTAAATAATTAATAAATAATTTTCGAAAATTAATGGCTAAAACAAACAAATATAACACTACCTGAACTTTGTGGACATTTTACAAAAAATAAATTTCTGAACACATGATGTCTTCATAAAAAAATAATTTTTTTGCTTAAAGTTCTCAGCAACCAGGCCATAAGCTCCAAAAAAAAAAATTGTTGTTACACTATTTGACAGGATTGTATAACTAATGTTTTACATGTAATAAACAAATCAGCATCTATTTCATTGTTTTTAAGATGTATTCTGCTATTCGTGACGGAAACAAATCCAACAAATCAAAAACCATGGCAATCGGTCCAGCCGTTCTCGAGTTATAAGTGTTGTAACAAACACGACTTTCTTTTATATATATAGATTTCTATTTTTATGCATTGCACGAGCAAAATCTTTGACTGGTCCAAAAAGTATGGTAACTTTTATGTATATAATATTTAGTAAAAAATATGATATAAATAAGAACCACTTGTTGATTCCGCAAGTTCAGCGCTTCGTGTACCAGGATAGCATAAATGAATGTAGGTATTGTGGTAACTCAGTATGATCTTTGTGATAGCAATGTCCCAGTATTTATTATTACCAGTAATATTATAAGTATTGCAGTATCACAATAATGACAATGACTAAAATTAAATGACCTTCATCATATTTCGAGTATAAATAAAATCACTCATAGCCCAGGGTCCACTTGACCGATGAGACGCTATCGACTTTCATTTTACTGTGTTTTAAGATACTGGATAATGATTGTACGGCGAGGTATAATAGCCAACCTATTATTTTCTATAAACCAGAACCATCAAACTTGTAACCAGAATGATGACACGGGACCCGTGTGACACGGGTCAATTCTTCGCCTCTTCTGTCCAACGGTCATGTGTTCTCAAAAAACATCCTTGTTTTGTAGCGTATTTGTTTGTCGCAACTTTGAGGAGTTCTTTTAGTATGGAGGCACGAGGCACTTACTCTTCGACAATAAGTCCCCATTACGCATGCGCCACCACAAGCGGAATGGGGAATAATTTGTCGAAGTGTAAGTGAACCGTGACACACCAATGCAAATACTCATTCGTGATATTTTCTGAAGCTCCTAGTATTTTATGATTACCTAGTAGCGAAGAACATGATTCGGAACAGGTATTGATCCGTCGGAGGGTATGGGAGGGAGCACGTTATTGCATCTAGATACTTAGATAGAGATAGGGAGCGCGCAGTGAATAAACCGGTTAGGTTTGTTTTGATAGTATGTGACATTGGTGGTATTGGTGAAGTAAGTTAGTGTCGTAATTAGCACTCATTTTATGTACTCGTAGATACTTAATTATAGTTTAGACAGGTACTTTACTAGGTATGCAATGCATGCTGCTAATTGCAAATGTTGAGCGGAGCAAATGTTTTTATTACATATCAGAATCAGAATCGAACACTCATTGACTTATATGTATACTAGTTTATGCGAACACTTAAATGAATTAAGCGAATGAAAAAAAAAATATTTTCATTGTTGACGCACGTGTTTCTATGGCAACCATTTAATCATCTGGTTTTTCGGTGATTATTCCTCCGTGGTCAGCCCTATTTTCATGATTTCAGATTGCATACATCTGAAATCATGAAATCCCTCCCGGGTATGACCAGCATGCCAAACTTGGTCAAAATCGGTAGAGCCGTTTCGGAGGAGTAGACGCGCAAACGATTTACACTTGTCGCCTAAGATTGAGCGGAGCGAAGCTGAACTCAATCTTAGCCGACAAGTGTATAATACATTTAGGGAAAAGCTGTTAACTTGGAATGAGAAACAGATACTTAAATTTAATCTATTGTATTTTCTATGTATGGTGCCCGTTGACAGAAATAAGATTGCCTCCAGTTACGTGGAACTAACGTACCTAAAGTTACTGTGTATAATGTGATTATAATAATACACTATGAGGTTTTGAGGTGACGACACAACCTAAGTATTGTTGATAAATGAGCAAAGTTTATGCTTAACAAATCCTTTTAACCTAACAACTTATCGCTTCATCTCCTTGCCTTATACAACTTTTTGTAGTGGTAATTTGTGTTTTGTTTATTCGAAGTTTCTTATTATATTTATATGCACTCGCTGAGCGCAATCTTATTTCTCTGTGCTCAGTGACATACGTAGATAATTCATTAATACATTTTTTCAACACACTTGCTCATAAAGTTGCTCTATGGTCACCACAATTAGGCACAGAATGACACCCATAATCAAACTGTGACTTTTTCATTGCTATTACTCATTAGTGAGTTATAGATTTTTTCTTTTAATTCTATTGTTTGAGTTGATTTGTTCTTAAAAAAAGTTTTTATTCAACAAAAAGATCGTGTTCAATAGAACAAATAAATTAATGTTCCTATTGCTTGCTCATTTCATGCAACTTCTTATTTAAATAGATAATTTTAACTCGTACGTGTTTAATAAATAAAACTTTCACTCAAATGTAACTTTTTCTCTGTTATAAAAGAAAACTTTAAATTCCCCATTTTGTACGTGGCAGAATAGACGCAAACCCTATGCGCGGAAAATAAAAAAACACCTCATCCCTTTAGTCTGTGGCCGATTTTGTTTTTGTTTTTGTTGTTATTTTTTTTACAAGTGTGTTGAAAAACGTTGTATGACACACGTGTGTATTGATGATTACCGTCCTCGGCTCTCTTAAGGCGCTCTCTCAATGGCGCCTCGGCGGTAATCACCAATGTTACACACTAGTACCATAATGTACTATTATCTGAAGCTTTTGATATGTTATGATTGCCTGGTAAGGAATATATTTGTTCCGAACTAGTATTGACCCGGGAGCACTATTATTGTATTACATAATAATATATTATCTTCTTAATATATAGGATTTTTAATGGATAAAGTGGATCTCGACGAAAGTTCACGCGGCTAGTTAGGTATCTATATATTTAATACGACAATTTGTCTGTCTGTCTGTCTATCCGTCCGTCGCGTTTTTCAATTTTCATACATTTGCATGAAATATTAAAATATCCTTTTTTTTCATATTTTATATTTTATGGGTATTTTTTTTAAAATATTTTATAGGTATAGGATAACTAGTAAGTATTTAAAGTTATGGAAATAAATAATGAATCATTTCAATTGTTACATAGAAGAGTATACAACGAATCTTCTTCCGTAACAACTTCTTGCTTTTCCTTGTACAAATTTTTTACATATTTTTTCGAAGTTTCTTATATCATATTTTAATGCACCAAAACTCAGTCTAGTCCAAAAAGTTACGATTATTTAGTAAAAACATAACACACTTGTTGATTCCGCAAGTTTCGCGCTCCGTTATACCAGGAGAGCAGAAGCGGTCAAATGGTTAATGTTATGTTAAAACGATGTACTAAAGAATGGTTCGTCTTTAAAAGTTCTAAAATAAAATTCTAAAATTTTTCAAATGTTCCGCTAAACTTTTTTATCCTCCAAGAACCTTCTCCTGATAGTAACGATCACACAACGACTCATAACAGGTGATCTAACTTAAAACTTCATTAGTCACAACTTAGGTTACATAGTAATCGGCTAAATGTCCGTGTTTATTGCACTAACACGTGTAACATGTCTAATAAATAAAAGTACTTCTTCGTTGATGAAATAGTGCCACCTAGCATGTCTTTTTTGAACTAAGTACAATTTTACAATGTAACAACCTCTGTTGCTAAAAAGTTCCATCATTGTCCGGTAGATGCCATTTTACGAAATTGTAGAGCTTTCATTTCGAGTTATAGACGTTAATTTTCTAATTTTAATTTACTAAAATTAAAGTATTTCATTTTATTAGACCTTCGGACTTTGTTATAAAGATCATTATTAAAAGTAAAATCGTACTGTCAAAAATAAAATAAACGAATGGACAGAGTACAATTACTGATATTAAGGTTTCCGTATCTTGGTGTAAAAAGCACCCTAATCACCCTATTACCTCAGTATTACAGCAGTAGAACGAAAACCTAAACCTATGTTGTTATAGGCTGACATGCCCATTATGGACAAAAGTCTCGACAAAAATAAAGAAAAAAAAACGCCGTCAATGTCTAGACCTTTGAATATATAGAATATACAGATGACATATATAAGTTTAGTAAAACAAAAGTCTAGTAGACATTGATGCTTGTAGGGTTGTCACAAGTACCTATATAATACTGATTAGGTTTTTATAATTTACTAGCGGACCCAGCGAACTTCGTACCGCTTAACAGTTCAAAAGGCTTCATACGAACGATTATTTATTTCTTAGCAACTTAGCATCTCAAATAAATGGAAGGCGATTATTACATTAGGTAAAATAATAAAATTAAAATTTAGTTTAGCAAGTGCTAAATATGTGTACCGTTCTTTAATCCCGTTCGGTATTTTCTTCCTAACAATTTCGCTACCTGTTAATATTAACACGTAGCGAAATTGTAATTGCGATAAAAATATTATTTTTATCGCGTAAGCATATGTAAGTGTCATGTATTGTTTTATTTTAAAATGAACCTGTCGTAAAATAACAATTCTTTATACTATTTGACCGGTTTGATTCCCGGTTGACATAGGCGATTTTTCAAAATATAAGATAACGCTGACAGAATGGAGTTGTGATCGTCGTAACTTTCACTACAGACACGGGAAGGTAAAACTCGAAGGCGTACGAATACATTCATGCATATTTGACATGTCAATCCTTCTAGAAGACTTGACAGTATGGTAACTTCTACGCCTATCTCAATGAACGAATGTTAAAACAAAAATGTTTACTGACATTATTATACATTTTTAAAATCTAAAATACTACAATATCCGTATATAGTGGAGAGATGCACAGAAAAAATAAAATAATACGTATAACAGTCACTGCTACGATCGATTCACAAATAAAACCAAAAGAAAATAGCCTAAAACTGTACAGTGAGTAAGACAGGAGACCGGATGAGAGGTGACACCGTTAGACATCTATCGGGGATAACTGATCGATTGATAGTTGATCGGTTATTGACCGGCGAAGACGGAAGATCAAATTGAATTGAGAAAAAAAGCATAATTGAAGGAAATTATTAAAAATAAAAATATCAATGCAAAAAAAAAAAAATTAGGGGTCTACCCTTAACATTTAGGGGGATGAAAAATAGATGTTGTCCGATTCTCAGACCTACCCAATATGCACAAAAAATTTCATGAGAATCAGTCTGGCCGTTTCGGAGGAGATTAACCACAAACACCGCGACACGAGAATTTTATATATTAGATTTATTGACTCGCAATAAACTTGGTAATAGAGTAACAATACAATGTAGGAAACAATTTGCATAAATACAAATTGTGCTGCCGCCGCGTCGTAGTTATGTGATTTCATGGATATCACTGATAGGGGTTTTTTATTATGCCGAGTAAGAATTTACCCTTATGCACTCTAATATGGCCGCGCGCCGTAGCGACATAATTTCGTGTTGGGTGTCGTTATGGGTTAAATTGGTATGCTGAGTAAGATTTTCGCGGATTTTAAAACGGACATAAGATTCTTACTCAGCATCCCAAAAGCCCCATAAACGACACCCAACATGAAATTTTACAGCTGCGGTATATATGTATATAGGTATTGGATTTCAAACTGGACATGAAATTAAAGCTTGTTCTTTAAAAGTTTTTTTACTTTTTAGTTTTCGCTGGACACGTTTCCAGTCTGGTCATCTCAATCAACGCTTCATTATTACACACCAAGATATTACATACCAATCTGCGAAATTATTTTTTTGTATACGCATTTACGAGTATTTAATTTTCTATTTAATTAAAATAGTGCATACAAACTCTGCAAGTAGCCATTTTAGAAATGCAATATGACCACCGCGACGTAGTTTTAAAATTTCATGTTGTGTTTTGTTAAATGGGGTATTTTGTATGCTAAGAATTTCATGTCCATTTTGATTTTATATAAATCAATTAGCTAATTTCTTAGCTAATTGATTTATATAAACCCTAGGTTCCTGCAATAAAAGTACGTTAATTGTCTTACGTCGTTTTAATTGTATCTTCCAAGCAGGGGCCGTATCACTGGCTATATATATATATATATATATATATACCGCAGCTGTAAAATTTCATGTGGGGTGTCGTTTATGGGGTTTTTGGGATGCTGAGTAAGAATCTTATGCCACAGTACCGAGTACAGCCTTGTATGTCTCCCGCCTACACTACACCACTAAGGCGGACGACATCGGACAGTACGTGCGCAAGAAGGCCAACTTCACGCCTAGAATGCAGCTGTTGGAGTCGAGCCGCAACGTCAGTTTCCTGTCGTTCGTGGTGCGAGTGCCCAGCACTAGACAGCCTCGTCATGGAGGAATGGAGGAAAGCTTCTGGCCACAGGGCGTGATGTTCCGACGCTTCTGCAGATCGTTACCACCGGTACGCAAAAAGACCGAAGTGCGATAGTGAAGTGTTTACTAACAATAGTCTTAAGATTCTATCACTTATATAAATTTTGTAATATCTATAATATGTATTCTATTGGCTGGTTTTTATTTCTTGTACAATCTACTAGACTATCCCGTGCTGTTATTTGGTTAATAGTTACAACACAAGCTCGGAAATGTTCGAGAACATTTTTGTTGTGATTGTGTAGGTACTTGTTGGTAAGTTGCATAATTTCGCAGATCTTTTTCAATCACAAACACACCAGTTTGTGCTTTGTGTAACATATTCATTAAAATAGCAAAATGTTCTGATTGAAGTTCACCAACTCGTATTGCATTCAAGAGATCTTTAAAAGTTGTGATTCCTTGTTGTCGCATATTTTCTTTCAATTCAATTAACGAGGAAAAAACGCCGTAGTTGTGTTGCTGGGACAAATCTTGAGGGTTGTTCAAATACTTGATTTCATCACATAGGAGGTATTGTACATGCTAATTGAAAAACGAAGTTTATGTTTAGCATCTTATTTATACCTGGCATTCGTATTCTCTGTAAGCCCTTTCATTTGATACCCATATTGCAGGAGTGTATTGAACATAATTAGTCCACCATCTTGTATGTGCCGCCATTTTGGATTCAGAAGGACGTCAGTGTTAACCATGCATTGTCATCCAAACCGAATGTCTATAGGTACATAATTTCAGCTCAATCGGCTAAGGAAATCTGTTTCAAAATTGAGTTTCAATTTAAAGTGACGTCACTTTATTTTTCGAGTTCCATACTCTTAGTAAGCCCTTTCATTTGATACCCATATTGTAGGAGTGCATTGAATATAATTAGTCCACCATCTTGTATGTGCCGCCATTTTGGATTTAGAAGGACCTCACAGTGTTAAACATTGTATTGTCATCCTAACCAAATGTCTAAACATAATTTCAGCTCAATCGGCTAAGGAAATCTGTTTCAAAATTAAGTTTTAATTTAGAGTGACGAAACTTTATTTTTTGAGTTACTCTTAGTAAGCCCTTTCATTTGATAGGTACCCATATTGTAGGAGTGCATTAAGTATTATTAGTTCGCCATCTTGTATCTGCCGCCATTTTGGATTTAGAAAGACGTCACAGTGTGATCCATGAATTGTCATCCAAACCGAACGTGTATACAAACTTTCAGCTCAATCGGCAAAGGAAATCTGCTTCAAAATTGAGTTGCAAGATTTCACCCGAACAAACCTACATACTTACAAACATTGTAAGCTAATAATATATTATAAGGGGGCTCCCATACAACTACAGTACCGAAACAAATTTTATTTTACCTACTTAAGTTTATAAATTGCCATATATAATGTACTAACTAACTATGTCTTTTTTCCTAATCAACATATCTTAAATATTTTTATAGTCAAATAATAATCACAAGAATATAGTTATAAACGTATCTTTTCTTCGTTTTAATAGTTACGAAAACTTTAACTTTCTGTGCTTTGATACATTGCTTAATAGCGCCACCTAGCATGTCTTTTTTGAACTAATTACAAGTTTAAAATGGTTATAACCTCTATTGCTAAAAAAGATAAATCATTGTCCGGTAGATGCCACTTTACGAAAATGTAGAGTTTTCATTTCGAGTTAAGGACATTAGTTACTGATTTTCAGGATTCCTTACCTAAAGGGTAAAACTTAACCCTATTACTAAGGCTCCGGTGTCCGTCTTTTTTTTTTTTTTTTTAGTTCCGCGACCAACGCCGCGGCCGCTCTAACGTCCGTTGCCGGGCGTCTCTGGTTACAAGCAGAACGTATTTCCAGTGGCGCCCGGCGGACTTTGACCACCTCTGTGGTCTCTGCGGGGGTTGGGTCGGGATGAGAATCCCGCGTCGTTGGGGTAGGGTTTTATCCCGCGTCAGTGAGTGAATCTGGTTGCGTGCTATGGAGCAAAGGCCCCGCAGCACGCAACCCTTCTGGCCTGCTTCTGTAAGGACGACGGGTGGCGATCCCGCCGTCCTCAGGCCCCGATCATGGAGGTCGATGGTCTTGGGCGTAGATGAGTCTGCGGCGCCCTCGCCGCTGACTACGGAACTCGGCGGGGAGGGTACGCTCCCTCTCCCTCTCGACCGCCTCCTTCGCGAGCCGGCCGCGTTCCACCTACTCCCGCTGGAGACCATGGCTTGAAGCATGGTCTCCAGCGAGAGGGTATTCACGCCCAGACCCACTACGAGGTCCCGGCGCTGACTCGCCCACGCTGAGCACTCCACCAACGTGTGGAGTGCGGTGTCGTCGTCGGAAACCTCGCAGTGTTGACACCGGGGTGTGACCTCACGACGGATGCGAAACAGATAGCTACCGAAGCATCCATGCCCGTAACGATCTGCGTCGCACGATACGTGAGGTCACCATGCTGCCTCTGCAGCCAATCGTCCATGATCGGTCTCACCGCCGCGTTGATGGTGGCACCCCACTTGGGTTGCTCAAGTTGCACCCTCCATGACTCCATAAGATCCTGTCGGAGTTGGGACCGCCGGTCATCGATTTCTCGAAACGCAGGCCTGTGGTCCCGCTCCAGCGCCTCCTTGCGCCATTGGAACAATGACGCAAGGGCTCTCGCTTCCAGGTCCCATGGAGGGGTCCCGGCTAGGAGACATGCAGCCTCTCCGGAGATCGTGCGGTAGCCCCTTATTGTTTTGACGGCCAAGGTGCTCAACGGTCTGTTAAGGAGCGTTGAGTTGTTGGCCGTCAACCGCGCCGCCCATACGGGAGCCCTGTATAGGGCTATACTCCGCACGATCCCCAGGTACAGTCTCCTGCAGGAAGCGTTGGGTCCCTTTAGGTTGGGCATCAGTCGCGAAAGCGCTACCGATGCCTGTGTCACCTTGGGGACCAAATTTCGGAAATGTGGTCGGAAGTTCCATCGGCTATCAAGTACGATCCTTAGATACTTCATCGAGGGCTTGATGCCGATGCTAACGCCTCCCACATTTATGCTGGAACCTTCAGGTGGACCGTTCCGAGGTCTGTGAAAACACAGAACCTCGGACTTGTGCAAGGCCACCTCCAGTCCCAGCCGCCGTATCCGACCCACGACTTGAGCAACACCCGTCGTGACCTTGAGTGCTGCCTCCTGGTACGTTGCATCCCACGCCGTGACGAGGGTATCGTTACGCCGACGCCCTCAGGCAACGCACCCCGCAGCACCCAGTCGTAGCCGATGTTCCACAGAAGCGGTCCCAGGACCGACCCCTGCGGAACACCGCACGACACATCTCGCCAAGGTGGCCCGAGCCAGCCGGGGAAAGCTATAGCCCTCTCTGAGAGATAGGCCCCGACAATACGACGGAGCTAGAGAGGCGTTTCGTGATACACGAGCGCATCCATGCCCGTAACGATCTGCGTCGCACGATACGTGAGGTCACCATGCTGCCTCTGCAGCCAATCGTCCATGGTGGAGCGTCCCCGACGGAAACCGTACTGGTTGTCCGCCAGGTCTGGCCCCACCGTCGAGAGATGCTCGACGAGGCGTTCCGCGATAATTCGCTCAAAGAGCTTACACACCTCGTCGAGCAACATGATCGGCCGGTATCCGGACGGTGAGTCCACCGGCCGCCCCGCCTTACGAATCAGGACCAGTTTCCCCGTCCTCCACACCTTGGCCGCTGTCCGTCTGTCATAGGCTGTATCTCATGAACCGTTATAGGTAGACAGTTTAAAATTTGAGATATGATGTAAGTATTTCTATTGCCGCTACATAAGGCACACTTAAAGTTTTGCACTTCTAGCTAATCGGAACTATTTGAATTTCGAATGTTACATTTTTCATTTTTGTTTTTTTAAACGTTGCAACCTTCTTAGTAATAAAAAAAAAAACAATTGGCGGGAAATCATTTGTCAATTGTTTTTTATCACACATCAAATTTCTATGTATGCAACGAAAATGGAATTTAAGTCGAAAAGATTTTAGAGCGATGATTTTTTATTAATTAATTTTAAATTAATTTGAGAGAGGTCGAGTTTCTTTACATGACGAACTTCGTGAAGGGCGGCCTTCAATTGCCGTCAACGAAAATAATGTGGCTACTGTTAAGCGGTTAATTGAATAAAACCCGCGGATTACATATGAGACCATTCGAGGACTATTGGGGATTGATGCAGAAAATTTTACACGAAGAATTGAAAGTTCGGAAACTTTGTTGTCGTTGGATTCCTCATGAACTGACAGCGGAACAGAAGCGGGCTCGCGTGGAATGGTGCTCACAGGTGCTACTGAAGTACGACCACGGACATTCTAATGCTGTTTATGACATTGTCACAGGAGACGAAATGTGGATTTATTGTTTTGAACCCGAAAAAAACTGCAATCTTGTGAATGGGTGTTTGAAAATGAGAACAAGCCAACAAAAGTGAGGCGAGAAACGTTGGTAAAAAAATGATCGCGTTTTTTTTCTCAGCTACGGGTCCTATCTGAACAATTCCACTTGAAGATCAAAAGAGTGCTAATGCCGTGTGGTATTCTACCATTTGTTCACCCAGGGTGTTAGAAAAAGTTTGCGAAAGACGACCCAAAAGCCGCGTTCTCCTACATCATGACAACGCTTCGTCACACACGGCCAACAAAACAAAGTCATTTTTAGCTTCCGAAAAAGTACAACTCGTCACCCATCCTGCGCATAGCCCCGACCTACCTGTGATTTCTGTATTTTCCCCAAAATCAAAGCTTTGATGAGAGGTTTCACTTTTACCAACTCCGAAGAGGCAGTGATAGCGTTCAATCAGCACGTAGAAAACATGGCTTCAGATCTGTGGTCCTCCTGTTTTAAAAAATGGTTCGGACGCATGAAAAAATGTTTAAAATGTAAAGGAGAGTATTTTGAAAAGCATTTAACATAATATTTTAGTTTTTAACATGTTGTTTTTTTAAGTTACGCAAAACTTATAGTGTGACAACAAACGTGTTTTTTTTCTTTTTGGCACGGAACCTACGGGAACGGATCTTATTATATTTTTATAAAATTAATTATACACATTTATTTTTGTTTGTATGGTGTACCAAACCATTCTCTTTTAGTAATAAGTATGTTCATTTTTATGTATTTATGGAGCGGAGCAAAGCGAAGCCCTATCTTAGACGACAAGTGTAAATCGTTTGTGTGCCAACTCCTCCGAAACGGCTCGACCGATTTTGACCAAATTTGGCATGCTGGTCGATATTATACCCGGGAGTGCATATCTCTGAAATCATGGAAATAGAGCATAAAAAAATTAAGAAAATTTGCTTCGCTCAACATTAGTAAATAGTAGCATTCATTGCATACCTAGTTGAGCGGAGCGAAGCGAAGCTCTATCTTAGACGACATGTGTAAATCGTTTGTGTGCCAACTCCTCCGAAACGGCTCGACCGATTTTGACCAAATTTGGTATAGGTACTGGTCGACATCATACCCGGGAGTGCATATCTCTGAAATCATGAAAATAGAGCATAAAAAAAATTGAGAAAATTTGCTTCACTCAACATTTGCAATTAGTAGCATGCATTGCATAGGTACCTAGTTTAGTAAGATTGTAACTATGTCTTGTTGTATTGTACTCTCTAAGTTATGTAATTGTTAGTAGTTATTGTATTGTTTGCTTCTCTTCTCTCTAAAATCTGTACCTATCCTATATAACTCTGAGTCTGATAGTCTGATGGAAGATAAGTCATCCATTGACTTAAGCACGCCTTTGTGCATAGTGTGTTATTGTTGGTGTAACAATGTATGATGTTTAATATGATGTACAATCCTACTAATACTCATTATAAATGCGAAAGTTTGTAAGTATGGATGTTTGTTACTCTTTCACGTAAAAACTACTGAACGGATTTTGATGAAACCTTACAATAATATAGCTTATACAACAGAATAACACATAGGCTACAATTTATAAAGGTACGGCGTCGGGAACAATAATCGGGAACAATAGTCGCGGGCGACTACTAGTAAAGAATAAATGAAAATGAAATTAAGCCTTTGTGCGCGATTCCGACGCGTACTTGGCCGGGTTTTGTCTACAGGTGCTTTTAGAAGGGGGGAAGGGGCTGTTTTAACAAAAAAAAGCACTTCAAAGCTACCTAAATATCTCGCACACGATGACACGAATTTGTCTCTTAGCAACCTCGTAATGTTTTAAGAAGACCATCTAATGATGTCCCACATTACGGAGTAGGCGCGAGCAAAAAAAAAACAACCAAAAAAATGTCATTTATTTTACCACTCATGAAAAGTTTCAGACCGTTTATAAATAAATATTTTTTTCGACATTCTCATACAACGCCATCTAGCCCAAATTAAGCTAATATAAGCTTGTGCTATGGGATCTAGAGGACTGATAAGCATACTTATATATTTCTAAATACATACAAATTATACATTGAAAATACCCAAACTCCGAAACAAACACACGAACAATATTTGATTCGACCCGTTTGAATGGAAAGTCGACGACAGACGGACATACCGAAGGACGGAAGATGCAGCCAGCAATGAGAACCTTCTCAGTCAGCTATGACGCCGAGGACGTTTTAAATTTCTTTATTTATGTGTGATTTGTGTAAATAAATAGATTTGCAACAAAAACATTTGAACCAGATAACCTGGTTCAAATGTTTTTGTTGGTGCACCTGTCGACCAAATGATGCGGCTCTGGCAAATAGGTGTAAAAGACTCTTGTTAGTGTTCGCGTGCTATTACGTGTAACCATTGTTTTCTATATTATATAGAGGGCGAGTGTCACCCGTTTTCTTCGTGGTGAGTACTAAGCGGCTCTGATATAGGTTGCCCAATGTATGTTTGAGTTCCTCTAGGGGCGCCAGATTACACAAGACACATCAAAAACAAGATTTTTCTATCCATTTTTGCCACGCAACTACTGGGAAGATGTAATGACGTTACGTCATCCTCGACTGTTTGACTGTTCTGATGTGCAGAGTGGTTGTTAGTGGTTTGGACCGGTTATCAGCACTCTATGTATACGTATTATAGAGATAGTTGCCCTGAGCGTGTAACCAACAAAACAACTGCCGAAAAGTGGGCATGTAATATACCTCTGCCTAGCCTTGTATGTTAGTAAAACTCCATCTCAAGTATTGAATATTGAAAAAGAATTAAAACAATTTTTCTAATAGTAAATAAAACGTAGATAGTACCTATAACAACATTTAGCCACGGGGTTAATTAAAAATACAGATCCGTACTAGGTACATAGTGAAGAAGTTTAATTTTCCCAAATCTACAAACAACGAAAGTACCTATATTCGTTCTATAGCGCAGTCCAACTCAGACCTTGGACGTCGACACGCGCAGAGAAACCAATGGAGTAGGAATACTTACTTTTTATTAGACCTATAAAAATGTTAATTAATTTCCAGTAAGTAAAATTTATTTGGTTGTACGGTGGATAAACTTAGTGTGTAAGTAGATCTCCTTAAGATATAGACTAGTTTAACGGGCAGGGTTCAACAAAAAAAAACATAAGAATAAGGTAAGTCTTTCTGTCATTCTCAAATTGTTCGTCATTTACAAAGTTTGTTTGAAATAATGTTACTTCAGTAGTATACATTTTTTTTTACTAATAAGTTACATTAGTACTTTAGTTATATTACAATCTAGCCAAGTTGACTAATAACTAAGTACATTTCACCTAATTTACTATGTACTCTACTATGTAAACATAACACTAAGCATTCGTCCATTAACACTTACTCAGTTTTTACTAAGGCGAAGACACTTTTTCATGTGTTCTTTGTACGCAGCACTTATCACTACATTTAATTATTAGTCACTAAAAACACTACACTAACTTGAACAGTTTCGATCGTTTCAGTCTTCTTACTTAGTAAGATTATACATTTTAATGAGAACTATGTATCCTTTTGGTTTGACTAAAGTTATTATAATTCGTTTATATCAATTAAATACTTATTTTAAACATTTTTAAATCTTTATACATGTAATTCTACTGTACGTGTGTATGTCACTGAACTTCTTCTAAACGGCTGGACTGATGTTGATGAAATGTTTTGTGTGTGTTCAAGGGGATTCAAGAATGGTTTAGATTCACAATTTGGTTCTTTTTTTTGCAGGACAACGTCTGTCGGTTCCGCTAGTATACCTATAAAAATTCAAATTTATTTATAAATATAAAAAATACAATATAGGCAATATATATTTATTATAATAACTTATATTATTATAATATATTTATTATAATTTTCTACTTTACCTTTTTTACAATTCTTTAGATTCAATTATCATAAATACTATAGGTTTTTATCGGCTCAAAGTTTTACATTGTATAAGTTAATTAATGTAACATTAAATAACTTCCACGAAAGTATAATTACTATTTATATTGTGCCTCGCAAATTAAATATAAATAAAATGAAAATGCATCTTCAAATGTCTAAAATTTTTATTATTTTACTCACATAAATAATTATAGTAGTGAGCGTTTCGTCATAACGACCCTGTTTAAAATGTCACTAATGCAAACTAACAAAAAAATTTCAATTTTGTTTGAAAAGATACCAAGTGAAGTTTACCAAAATAATAGGGTTAAGTCATTGTGGTAAGCAGATGTATATGGGGGTATAGATTACCCCGTAGGGTAATCTACGAATTCTTCAACCAAACCCTCACCAAGTAAGTAAAAAGACGAAAAATGTAAGTCTTTACGTTTTGTGGGATTGTACAAAAATACTTATTATTACTTGGCATTTCAAACAAAAGCCTAGCAAACAATAAAAAAAGGTAAATTTGAATGTCGACTCTACGTATTTCGAACAGAATACTAAAATATAAATGATAGAAGATGCGCCAAACATCTATATTGAAAAATTCTTCCTTGTCCGATCATTGGAAAAGTTCGATATAAGATCCGTCCCCGTTTAAAACAAGATTTTGCTTTTCTTGTACAGTTCCACTTTTCGAATACTTAATGCAGACATACCCCTTTTATCTTTTCACAGAAGTTTCCAACTCTTTTAAGATTCGCCCAGTGGAAATCATGTTTCTGTAAGTTAGGGGACACAACCAAATCTGTTCTCACTGTTTCAAAACATGTACATTGTTAGACTAATATTGTATTCAATTAAATTGAATATTTTGAAAGAAAATAATGATTTATTAAATTCGTTACATTTTTCTATTGGTTTTATAAATTCAAACTGAGACAGTTATTTCACAGTTTATCATACTTACAACTTTAAAACAAAGATGCTGGATGAGAAAACATCGATTTATATGAATGTTGAGAGCGAATTTACCATAGCGTAACAAATTAAAAACGATATTTCAAGGATTATTTGTTAGTGAAAGTTAATACGGTCGCCTCTCGTAGGACACTTTCAAATTAAGTTTAATCGCACCAAGTGAGGGGGTCAGTTAAAAAAGAGGCCCCCTAATCAGGTCCGCGCGAGCACGCGTTAGGTACGCACTTACATAATGAAAGGGGGAACCGAGGGGTTAGAGGGAGCGCTGGGGGCCGTCATCTGCGTACACCCTGTCCGGCCGCCCACGATCGATACCTATACGTGTGGACTTTATGTAAAAAGCCTCCTGCACACCCGGAGGACGCCGACCATAAGTGTCGAGGAACGAGTCGCCCCCAGGGAGAAGGCACGAAATATCTTCAATTTTCGAGAGAAAATTTTCCAATGCGGGGGCGCGAGCCTGCGGCGGAAGGGCTGCGTGGCTCGCTCCAGACGCCAGTGTCCGAAAAATGCTTGAACCTTAATTGAATTTACAGATTTGCCTTTCGAAACGCACGCTCGTACCTACACTGTTTATTGCGGCCGCTCGTTATGACTCTTTACGAGCACAACCGATGCGTCCGATAACTTTTTATTTACTACTAGCTATCTGACCTGTCTTTGCTTACATTTTAGTTCATTTTACACGACAATATGCCCAAAACTATAATGAATTATATACCTTCCTTACAAATCACTTTGTATATTAGTGCCAGATTAAATTTGAAGATTATTGCAAACAGACACAGATATAGAATTATACGCACCCACTGCATCTTTACACAAACATAATACAAGGGGTTGTTATCTTCTCAATATATTATTATTATTATCTCCCCTGTCCATTTATTATAAAACTATTGTAAAATTTGTTTAATTGTTTAGTTGACGAATCAGTACGAAGATAGATTGATAGTATATGCAGATATAAAGCAATTGTATCTCGATAACAGATTTCTATAGGAATCGAGTATCCAAAGGGGTTGACAGAGGCTTTCATGATACCCACATTTAGCCAGTCATAGGTACTCCTAAGTTATAGGATAGAGAGCCATTATCGGGCACGTGAAGTACCTATTCTTGCCACAGCCAAGTATGTCGGCAGGTGGATGGATACGATACGTGACAGCACTCTCAGCTGAGTCGTAATTGTATTCTTCAGGGACGTCCAACTTCGAACATAGTTTACTTGATTTTGTTGAAAATAATACATGATGAACAATAGTACTTTATGAAACAGATACATAAAGAGGGTTATTAGAACACGAGTAGTTTTTATCAGTTGCTGCCCACGATAATTTTATAAGAACAGGGTGTTTTTTTTAAAGGGAGTAAATTCAGTGACTATTTTGCCACTTGACACTTGTGTGTACTAAACAGTTATTTGTAAGTAATTTTTATATTTTATTTTATACAATGTATTTTATTGGTTAAAAAAGTTACTTTATGATACAGTTTTGGAGAAAATCTCATAGAAAATCTGTATCACAAAATAACTTTTTAATTTTTATGGTACCGGTGTCATAAGCATCTATATATTTAATACGACAATTTGTCTGTCTGTCCGTCCGTCGCGTGTTTCAATTATAATTAATAATACATACATTTGCATGAAATATTAAATTATTTTTTTTTTGTTTGAGGCGATACAAGTTCGCTGTGATAAGTAATAGTTTTTATATGTCAACTTCTGGAATCATAATTTGAATTTTATGAGAGTAGCTATACACATTTATACACTATACCTCTGATTTATTACTTCTAATTTACCTAATTTGTCTCTTTTCCTCAATCCTATTTTCAAACCATGGTTTGAATATCAAGACGATGTAGTAGAACCTTTGATAATGCTATAAAGCGAAACCGTTCAGGTTAAATAAGTGGAAGTTCTTTAGATTGTAATATTAACTATTCCTGTCTCCAAAAAACTACCATTTTAAAAAGTAGCCAATTATTGTTCCGCTCAGTTATAATTGAATTTAAGATATTAAAATATCCAAGACCTTACAGCAACAGTTCAAGTCTAACTCAGTAACTACTGAGTGAACATGTACTTTAAATACGCTAGACTACGTAGATAGCACGGTAAACCTACCGTACATACATCTAGCGTACTTTCAAGTTCATGTAGACAATAAACTCCTCTTCCTAAACTAGTCTAATGTATGAAAGAGAGAAACATTTGATTGTATAGTAGGTATTACTACTAGTATGAGAATAGCCTTCATTACAGAAACAGGGTTCGCATCTTAAATTATTTCCCTTTAATTGACGTCTTACAAAGTCCGTAGTCGGCCCATCAACGAGTGATTATCACTGGACTTAAATGCCTTTAATCAATAATTGAAGTGGCCCGAGGAAGGCTCTCATTCAGGACGATTAAAGGCTCTTGATATAATTTGATGAGCAATTGGCATTGCGTCGTTGTACTTTAGAATTGAATTATAACTCTTAATGCTTTGATGCCTTTTTATAGATTCTAAGTTTTAGATTTAATTTTAGTATAGGTATAAGTATTGTGATATTAATATAATATTTACATGGAACAGGAAAATAAAATTAAGAAAAACTTAACAAACTACAAATTAAACTATCTAAAACTAAAAACTAAAATAAATATGTAAAGCAGAGAGTTTTAGGCAGAGTGCCCATAACCATAGTGTTATTGTAAATCTACACAAATACCTATGTAATAAAAATACAAATAAAATTAATGTAGTAACTCCAAATTCACATGTTTTCATGTGAAAGTATTGGAAGTATAAACGGTATCTCCATAAACAAAACAATTTACAAAAAAAATATCTCTTTGTCAGTTTGTTTTGCGCCGGTTAAAAATGTTGAACCCGCTTTTAGCCACTTACAGTTGCGGACTTAGCAGTGCTCCTAGAAGTTATATTAACTTGATGAACTAGAAGTTGCGTGGACGAGATCGCTATAGTCGATAAGGCCGGCCATTGTATTCAAATATTTGCTGTGCTCTTTTATTTAGTTGTTTGTTCTATCTGTGCTCGTACTGCTGAGATCATAGGTAGGTATGTTACTTTGGTTCTGGCTGTTTAAATTAGAGTTTGGATTAGGATATTATCTATTGTATAATTTATGTATAGGGGCCGATAACTGCAATAGTTTTACTACCCTATCACACGGGTCCAAAAAACCTACTAACAAAATGTGTGGTGTGCAATACACATCTGCCTACCCCCTCTGGGATACAGGCATGATAAAACAACATATATATAAACGTGTGTAGTTTTATTATGTTGGTATACAATAAAGATTTCTCACTATCTATTGTATATCAAAATATAATAAATCATTCGTTTGACGAAGGTGAAACTGTGCTCAATTTCATAATAACTTTAGTTTGTAACAGGATAATTTGTCACATGAAAGTGAGATCAAAACAAAATGAGCGTATAAGTGTTACGTGGACCCTGGGGAGGTATGTTGTTGGTAAAACCCAAGGGTCTTTATAAACTGGTTGTCGACACGGAGGATTGGCAAGGCCAACGTAGTTCGACAAGAAATATTGGATGTGGTATGAGTATTTTGGTATTTTACTTTCATTTGAACTGTATTATTTTACTTGTACTTACAGTGCGTTGAGAACTTATTACACATACTTGCTGATCATCACGGCTCCGCCCGTATGATGTAGTTTTCTCGTTCCTGATTCCCGTGGGGACACATTACCGGGATAAAAAGTAGCCTATGTTACTCGAGGATAATGTAACTACATATTTTTTTTTTCTTTTATTTTGTCGAGACTTTTGTCCATAATGGACATGTCAGCCTGTAACTACATATAAGTGAAAGCTTTCACAATTGGTTCTGTAGTTACGGAGCTTATTCGACTCAAACAACAATCAAAGCTTCCCCGTTTTTTACCCGACTACGTCAGCGAGGGTTATGTTTTTCGCGCGTATGTATGTATGTGGGTTTGTACTCGTATATTTCTTTGTTTCCCTCTACAGCCCGAACGGCTGGATGGATTTTGACGAATGTGGTCTCATATGAAAGGTGTTTATCTCCTGAGTGTCCTAGGGTACACAAAATGTGAATAAAAATATACCACGGGGTTTGTGGCGCAAAAGTGTAAGCTGTCAAAAGAAAATGATGGTCAAACTTATCGAGTGGGGTATGAAGAATCGTAAAACAAAAGTATCATAAGTCTCTAAAACTAAAAAGCTGTAAATAAAAATACATAATCAGTGCAGTCAGGCTTTTTTATTATTTAATTATGTATTTTTATAATATTAGTATAGATATGGCCAGATACGGGGCTCCCATGTGGGTCAACTCAACTCTTCTTAATAGACCACTGAGGACCACAGAGGCGACACAGATGGCCAAAGTCCGCCGAGGGTCACTGGAAATTCCTGGAGTGTTCTTGGCATTGTGGAGCGGGAGCGGCCATGGGCCGCGGAATTAAAAAACCACCACTCAGGAAGCAGTAGCATTCAATTAAAAAAAGCAGTAACAACAAACATTGAACAAAAAAAACATACGTTCGAATAGAAAACCTACTTTTCTTTAAAGTCTATTAAACAATGAAAAGAGTATGAAAACGAGAAGTCGATTATATTAATATTGAACTCATCGAGAGTGCGTTCAACCCAAGGGGCTGTTTACTGTCCGCGAGGGTTCTATTGACTGTCCAGTGGAACTAATATTCTACATTTAGAACGTGGATTTTCCTGTCTATATCTATACAAATAAATAAACTTAAGTGTCTGTTTCTAATTCAAAGCTAACAGCTTTCTTACTAACTGCATATACGAAAATAAAAAAAAGTCAAAAAATCTGTATGTATGTTTGTTCCGACTAATTTCCTAATTGAATGAACCTATTTTAACAGGATACCTGAATTTATCCTAGATAAACAAAAAACATAATACAAAAAAATATGTCTAGTCGATTGATTGATTGATAAATTACAAAACTTTTACATTTTTAATGTTCCGTAGTTCAAGTGCATGAATGTATATTTTTCACGCTAACAAACAGCAAAAAATATTTTTATATAGGTTTAATTTTATTCTCGCGTCTACTTCGTCGAGTGAAATATCTGAAATATCATTAGATAGATCTTTTGAACAATGAACAGGTTGCTAAGAATTTTTTTTTTAAGAATTCAATTGCAGCATATTGATCTGTAAAACCTACTAGTTATCCCAGCAAACTTTGTATCGCCTCAAATAAAAAATAATAATAATAAAATATATATATATATATATATATATATATATAAAATATATAATAATAAAAAAAATTATATTGAATAGAAACAGGCGTTACTTGGCGAAAATCCATGACAAAGCAATGGTAAGTAAAATGTTTCAAAAAAAACTTTTTAAATTTGTAATAGCATTGTTTTCCGCAGAATTAAAAAAGACAACAAAACGTCGACAATTGTTTCCCCTCTAAACGAGGCATTATTAAGACTGTCTCAGAGAGAACAGCAAAATTTGTAGTTAGAACATATTTGCTTATAAGTAAGCGTGTGCAAATATCATTAGCGCGATGTAGGATTTTTCACAATAACTAACGTGGGTAGAAACCGCAGATCATGCTAACTAAGTTCAAAAATAGGTATTCACCAATACAAGACTTTATCTTCTTAATTTTTAATAAGTTGTGTAGAAATGCCAAATGACACATACAAACCAACAACCAACTAATGTGTCTGTCTGTTCACAAACAGATTAAGTAAGGGAGATGTGTGAAAATCTATTGTTATTGATATGCAGTATGTGGGGCAGACTGGCAGGACCTTTGAGATCAGATACAAGGAACATATATGGCAGTGTTCCGCAACGGTTGTCATGAAAAGTCCCTCTTCGCGAAGCACCTCCTTGACACCGGTCCTTCCTTGAACAATAGTAACACCTTTAGAGTTTTACGCTTATGCGAGAAAGGGTTCAAGCTGAGTGTTTGGGAAAGGCTAGAAATAGTTAGAAGAGATGCGGACACCTTACTCAATCAACAAATAGATTTTCACACATCTCCCTTACTTAATCTGTTTGTGAACAGACAGACACATTAGTTGGTTGTTGGTTTGTATGTGTCATTTGGCATTTCTACACAACTTATTAAAAATTAAGAAGATAAAGTCTTGTATTGGTGAATACCTATTTTTTGGAACTTAGCATGATCTGAGGTTTCTACCAACGTTAGTTATTGTGAAAAATCCTACATCGCGCTAATGATATTCGCACACGCTTACTTATAAGCAAATATGTTCTAACTACAAATTTTGCTGTTCTCTCTGAGACAGTCTTGATAATGCCTCGTTTAGAGGCGAAACAATTGTCGACGTTTTGTTGTCTATTTTTAATTCTGCGGAAAACAATGCTATTACAAATTTAAAAAGTTTTTTTTAAAACATTTTACTTACCATTGCTTTAAAAAAAAATGTAAATTGAAAAACACGACAGACGGACAAATTGTGGTATTAAATATATAGATTTTTTGGTTAAAACATAGTCCTCCCCTCAAAAACCAAAATAACGGGTTCGATAAATCTAAAAAGAATCGTAATGTCATGTAATGGAGTTTGAAGGAAAACTCAAATAACTTTGTTAGTTCAGGACATTAGGGGTGACTACGGAACCATGTTCTATGCGTAGCACGAAACGCACTTGGTCAGTTTTTTTCATTCTTGTCTGAAAAATCTCAAGGTAAAATTATATCAGGTTTTTTTTGGTTGGCAAACCAAAATCAATATCCAGCATGGATCCAGCAATTGCAGGAAAAGGTTATAGTCGTATAAGCTACTAGCGGTCGCCCACGACTTCGTCCGCATTATAATTTTGATTTTTTCTTGTTCCCGTCACTTGTAATTATTGTTCCCATCGCGTCACTTGTAAACATCTACAAATAACTATTTTAGAACGAACTTAAAAGATAGATATATGCTACTGAGGATTTTTTTTTACAAGTGGAACAATTCTTTAGTACATATTTGTATTTGCCAGCGCACGGAACGGAAGTTCTTAAAAGATATATTTTTTCCTCTTATTCATCGCAGAGTGATTTTATAAAGCCTATAGCCTTCTTCGATAAATGCACTTCTCAACAAACAAAGAATTTTTCAAATCGAACCAGTACTTGCTGAGCGTAAATCAAATAAACAAGCTCTTCTGCTTTATAATATTCGTATAGATCCCATGCGGGCGATGCTGCAGGCATAAGTAATATGCAATGGCACAGTTTAATAAGAGCGTAGCCTGTGCTACGAAATTGACTACGAGAAGCTACGAAACTTATTTATATGACGAGTCGAAATAAATTTCGTAGCTATTTGCTGATAACATGTGTAGATTTTTTATTTGCATCGCATCGATACAAATAAAAAATCAAAAAATCACATCGTATTTTTATTAGCGTTCCGTACTAAATATCTCGGAAAACTTATAGTTACGTCATGTCGGTCCGTCCGTCCGTCCGTCCGTGCCTGTCACTTGCATGGACATGTATTTACTACGTCGACAAAGTGTTAAAGTAAAATTTTGATAAATATTTTTTTTGGTGTACCTCTCCTACACGTAAAGTGGGGCTGATATTCTGCCGTCATAAGAAAGAAGCCGTAACTAACAATTTTGTCAAAAATGAGTTATTTACATATTTGGAATCAGCAAAGAAAATGCTACCTTATGTTCTTACTACCAAAGCTGTAACTTGTATGAGAGCAGAGATATCATAAGGATTTTAGCCTTATCTACAACAAAATTCAGGATTTTGACTTTAAAAAGCCATAATTACACAATAAGGGCCTTTTAAAATAGCATGTCCGAAATGCTACTCTGGAATGTCGCAATTACCAATTAGGGTTTTTCAAGTAAGCAAAATCCTTAAAAATAGTAAGATAAAAAGCCCTAACTTTGCAATAAGGCCTTTTCTTGTAAGTTTACTGAAAGGAAGAGCGCGAGGGAGAGGGCGCACGGAAGAGGGCGCACGGGAGAGGGCGCGGGGAGAGTATTTTGATTCCGCGTCGCTTATTAATAATATTGCTAGGCTCGAATTAGAGGCCACGCGAGGTGCAGTGAAGGGACGCCGCGGCAGCCACTTTTATCTGACTGCCCTTATCCCAATTATTTGGGGTCGGCGCAACATGTTTTCATCTTCCATACATCCCTGTCACACGTTGTCTCCTCAGTCACTCCTTTCCTACTCATATCCTCTTTCACGCATTCCATCCATCTTTTTTTGGGCCTACCTCTAGTTCTCAAGTCATTCATACTTTGCACCTTTCTTACCACGTTACTTTCCTCTCTTCTCATAACATGTCCATACCATGATAGCCGTTCACTTCACACTTTTTCATTTACTGGGGCAACTTTCAAACTTCCTCTAATATACTCGTTCCTTACTCTATCCATCCTTTTTACACAACACATCCATCTTAACATTCGCATTTCCACTACATGCCGTTTTCTTTCATCCGTCGCTTTTACGGCCAAACACGAAAGTCCATACAGGACGCCAGGTCTGACGACAGTCTTGTAAATTTTCCCCTTAAGTTTCGGAGGAAATTGGGGGTCGCATATAGTGGCTTTGACCTGCCGCCATTTCATCCAACCTGCGTCAATTCTGTGCTTCACTGTACGATCGATCTCCCCATCGTCCTGGATAAGAGAGTCAAGGTATCGGAAGCTGGAGCAGATCGGAGAAGATGTACTCCGTTTTGGTTCTGCTGATTTTCAAGTCAACACTCTTCAGTTTACACTGCCACTTTTCCAGCCTGCTCTGTACCTCAGACCCGTCTTCACCGACAAGAAGAATGTAATCGGCAAATAGCATACACCAGGGGGTCTCTTCCTGTAGATGTCAAGGCATCCATTATTAACAGGAAGAGATACGGGCTTATCGCTGACATCTGATGCAGGCCTACCGCTACACTGAACTCGTCGGTGTTGCCAGCAGCACATCGTACGTAGGTTCTCGATCGGCAATACATTGCACAGATCAACTCTACATACTTTCTCTTTCAAAGCCCACCACAAAACCGTTCTGGGTATCCGGTCGTATGCCTTCTCGAGATCTATAAGCACCATATGCAAGTTTTTGTGTGCCTATATTTCTCAGAGAGCTGGCGGAGTGCAAATATGGCGTCTGTAGTCTCGCGACCAGGCATAAATCCGAACTGGTTTTGGGTAACCTCGCTTTCCTCTCGCACTCGTTTCCCTATAATTTTCTCCCAAACTTTCATACTGTGTGACATGAGCTTTATTCCTCGATAGTTGCCGCAGTCTCGTACATCACCTTTATTTTTTTAAATGGGCACTAGGGAACTATTGCTCCATTCATCGGGGATCGTCATATCATACAACAACTTATTGTAGAATAAAGTCAGCCACAGACATCCATCTTCTCCCAATTTCTTCAACACTTCCACTAGAATGCCGTCGGTCCCTTCGGCTTACCCATTCTTTATATTTCGTACCGCCTTTCTTACTTCATCTTTGGCAATCTCCTTCACTAAACCTACATTTACTCGTCCCTCATTTAAATTTCCACTCCACTAAAAATGTACCCTTTCATCTTTTATACATCTCACATGTTTTACATCTTTGGTTCTATCTTCTCTTTATTTCGCTAAGCGGTAAATTTCTTTTAGGCCTTTAGGTCCATCTTAGTTTTATTATTAATTATATCTTGTTTCCGAATATTAAATGGTCTGTCAAAGGCTTTTAAGCCTATTTTGCAAACTATTGCTAACTTGGTTCATTTAAAAAAAGACGCAAATGCGTATTTAAGACCTTACATGTATATGGACTTATACAGGATGTTACATAAGGGTTATATCAACCTGAAGACACCCCCATCAGCTGATCGCCCAGAACGCCTTTTGATGTTTCGACTGCGAAACAAGAAAAAAAAAGTTCATCATAAAAAAGTTATATGCGTTATTTCAAATCAAAACAAACGTTTTCCAACACTAGTGCTTGACATACTTACTAAAAGACAATGGTGGGCGGGGCGGGAAGCGGCGTCGCTCACCGACCGACACGCGACCTGGAAGCGAAACAGAGACAAAATGTTCTAACCAGGAGAGAGAGAAAAGATTTTTCACAGGCGCGCTTTATTTGTACTACCTATACTTGATGTCAATGACCGAATCAGCTGATTTTAGCTAGTGTTGTTAAAATAAGAGTATTTTATTTGGTAATAATGTTTTTTTTGGATGATTATTTTTCTTGTCTCGCGGTCGACACATATCGAAACGGGTTCTGGTCGAACAGCTGATGTGGGTGTCTTCGGGTTGATATAACCCTTACGTAACACCCTGTATATATTTGGACTTAAGAAGATCAAATTCCTGCTATGAAAAGGCGTAATTACATTCTACGCAATTACGGCCTTTCAGATAAATATTTCACAATTTATTTGTATTTTGTTGCTTAAACAAAAGGGAAAAATTAAAATAAAATGAATACCTGTGTATAAATTTAAATAAATTATGGTTCATATTAAAGCCCATATTTATATACTAAATCGCGGGCCTTCATTCTGGATAAAACTTCAATTATCTCGGAATCAACGTTGAAGTAGTTACAGCCTTCTTTCTTATGACGGCAGTATTTTTTCTCGCGTTTACTCCATGGTGTAGTGGTATCATTAGATAGGTCTTTTAAAGACAGAGGTTACCAAAATATTTTTTTGATATAAGTATCCGTTTGCGAGATATGTAGCTTTAAATAGCATATTTTCGCGAAAACAGGACGTCCCCCCCCCCCCCCCCCCCTTCTAAAATCTAAACGGTTGGCGTGACGAACCTGAAAAAATTCATGATGGTAGTCCATGTACTGAACTTTGAAGGAAAACTGAACCAACAGAGTTATACTATTATAACTCTGTTGGTTCATGAGTTATAAAGGCTTTTATGGGTAACTATGGAACCCTATCTTATGTGTGGCGACATGCATTTTTTCATTCAGTAAAATACTGACAGGTAACGTAGATAACAGCGAAGTTTTGAGTGAAACAAACGTGATATGATTTTTTCATATTTTAGTGATAGTTTAACTTAATTAAGAGCAGCACTAATGGGTAACCTTATCGCTCAAAGTAAAGTCTGCCACCTTAGAATGGATATAATATAATTTAAGCAAGAAAACGTCGTTTACATTTACTCACTTTTCGTCACTTGCGAGCATGACTGTACCTAAACCCAAATTATACGTGTCGGGCCACGCATAATTTAGGGTTCCGTAGTTACCCATTATAGGCTCTAACTCCTTAACTAACAAAGTTATCTGGTTCGTTATAGTTTTCCTTCAAAGTTTATTATAGTGACTAACTATTTCATAATGATTTTTTTCAGATGCTTCGAGCCAGCCGCTTAAACTTTAGAGAGGGGCTCTGTTTTAAAAAATGCGCTTTAAAGTTGAATATCTCGCAAACGGACACCTAAATCAAAAAATTGTCTTAGCAACCTCCCAATATGTTTTAAAAATACCTATCTAATGATACCCCACAGGATGGGAGAAATAATTTTCATAATTTTATTGTAGCACTTTGTCGGAATAGTAAATACACATATCCGTGCATAATTTCATCTTCTAGAACTAACCGTTTGAAAGAAAAGCCGCGAACGGACGGACAGGCGGACGGACATGACGAAACCATAAGGTTTCCAAGACTTTTAGTACGGAACTAGGGTTAAAAAAAGAAGCGTTACTTGCGAGCACGGCTGTACTTAAGTAATGCATGGTACTAATTGCAAATGTTGAGCGGAGCAAATTTTCTTAATTTTTTTTATGCTCTATTTTCATGATTTCAGAGATATACACTCCCGGGTATGATTTCGACCAGCATGCCAAATTTGGTCAAAATCGGTCGAGTCGTATCGGAGGAGTTGGCACACAAACGATATACACTTGTCGTCTAAGATTGAGCTACGCTTCGCTCCGCTCAAAAAATACGCACCGCCATGTCACCATGCTATAAACACCTTACAGTAATACGCGTCAGTAATAGAAATCCAAGTGGCCGTTAATGTAAGCGCTTAAACGACATTCTATCCGTTTTAATTGACTGATAATACCATAGAAAACTAAGTACAGTCAACATAAAAAGTCCAACCATTGTGATGGTTCCCATTAAAAACATAAATGTGAAACAAGAGCCAAGTTCAATGTTTATACTTTCCATTATGCACATATATAAAATTATAGCGTCTGTTTGTAGTCCCAAACAGCTTTTCATTAAATGTTTATGAAAGTATAAAAACCAATTGTCAAAATTTTCTGTGCTTTTCTGTCTATCTGTTTGTTTCGGCTAATCTCTGTAATGGGTGGATTGATATTAACGGAATTCTATACTATCCTTTTTTTTAGTTCCGCGACCAAGGCCGCGGTCGCTCTAACGTCCGTTGCCGGGCGTCTCTGGTTACAAGCAGAACGTATTTCCAGTGGCGCCCGGCGGACTTTGACCACCTCTGTGGTCTCTGCGGGGGTTGGGTCGGGATGAGAATCCCGCGTCGTTGGGGTAGGGTTTTATCCCGCGGCAGTGAGTGAATCTGGTTGCGTGCTATGGGCAAAGGCCCCGCAGCACACAACCCTTCTAGCCTGCTTCTGTAAGGACGACGGGTGGCGATCCCGCCGTCCTCAGGCCCCATGGAGGTTGATGGTCTTGGGCGTAGATGAGTCTGCGGCGCCCTCACCGCTGACTACGGAACTCAGCGGGGAGGTTACGCTCCCTCTCCCTCTTGGCCGCCTCCTTCGCGAGCACGACTTGCTCGAAGAAGGACACGGCCGCGTTCCACCTACTCCCGCTGGAGACCATGGCTTGAAGCATGGTCTCCAGCGAGAGGGTATCCACGCCCAGACCCACTACGAGGTCCCGGCGCTGACTCGCCCACGCTGAGCACTCCACCAACGTGTGGAGTGCGGTGTCGTCGTCGGAAACCTCGCAGTGTTGACACCGGGGTTTGACCTCACGATGGATGCGAAACAGATAGCTACCGAAATATCCATGCCCGGTAACGACCTGCGTCGCACGATACGTGAGGTCACCATGTGGCCTCTGCAGCCAATCGTCCATGATCGGTCTCACCGCCGCGATGATGGTGGCACCCCACTTGGGTTGCTCAAGTCGCACCCTCCATGACTCCATGAGATCCTGTCGGAGTTGGGACCGCCGGTCATCGATTTCTCGAGACGCAGTTGTGGTCCCGCTCCAGCGCCTCCTTGCGCCATTGGAACAATGACGCAAGGTCTCTCGCTTCCAGGTCCCACGGAGGGGTCCCAGCTAGGAGACATGCAGCCTCTCCGGAGATCGTGCGGTAGCCCCTTATTGTTTTGACGGCCAAGGTCCTCAACGGTCTGTTACCGCGCCGCGCCGCCCATACGGGAGCCCCGAGGGCCATACTCCGCACGATCCCCAGGTACAGTCTCCTGCAGGAAGCGTTGGGTCCCTTTAGGTCGTGTCACCTTGGGGACCAAACTTCGGAAATGTGTTCCGAAGTTCCATCGGCTATCAAGTACGATCCCTAGATACTTCATCGAGGGCTTGATGCCGATGCTAACGCCTCCCACATTTATGCTGGAACCTTCAGGTGGACCGTTCCGAGGTCTGTGAAAACACAGAACCTCGGACTTGTGCAAGGCCACCTCCAGTCCCAGCCGCCGTATATGACCCACGACTTGAGCAACACCCGTCGTGACCTTGAGTGCTGCCTCCTGGTACGTTGCATCCCACGCCGTGACGAGGGTATCGTCGGCGTAGCACGTTACGCCGACGCCCTCAGGCAACGCACCCCGCAGCACCCAGTCGTAGCCGATGTTCCACAGAAGCGGCCCCAGGACCGACCCCTGCGGAACACCGCACGATACATCTCGCCGAGCTGGCCCGAGCCAGCTGGGGAAAGCTATGGCCCTCTCCGAGATATAGGCCCCGACAATACGACGGAGGTAGAGAGGCGTTTCGTGATACACGAGCGCCTCCCTAACGCAGCTCCATGGCAAGGTGTTGAACGCGTTGGCGATGTCAAGAGACACCGCCACCACCACCTTGCCCTGCGAGACTGCTTCCTCCGTCAGGCTCTTGACGCGCATGATCGCGCTCACGGTGGAGCGTCCCCGCCCGAAACCGTACTGGTTGTCCGCCAGGTCTGGCCCCACCGCTCAAAGAGCTTACACACCTCGTCGAGCAACACGATCGGCCGGTATCCGGACGGTGAGTCCACCGGCCGCCCCGCCTTACGTATCAGGACCAGTTTCCCCGTCCTCCACACCTTGGGAAACTGGCCCCTTTCGAGGCATGCGCTAAAGAGCCCCATCAGTCGAGGCCCGAGTTCTGCGAGGGCCAGGACCCATGCACGGCCAGGAATGCCGTCGGGTCCGGGGGCAGTGATTTCCGGCGTTTAAGCCGGAGTACTGCCGCACCTAGCTCCCCACCCTGACTTCGGGTACGTCGTCTTCACTGATGCTATCCGCGTCGGGCAGAGACGGAGCCATGCGCGGAGGGACGTGCTCCTCCGCGCTCGTCGGAAACAGGGAGCCCATGACCCGCTCCAGCTGCTGCGGCTGGAGACTCTGGGTCAGTGGGGGCGCCCTAGGTCGGAGTTTCTCCCTGAACTGTAGGTACGGGCGCCCCCATGGGTTCTGCTGCAGGGTCTCCAGGAGCTCCTCGCGGGCCGCCGTCTTGGCCCGCTTTATTGTCTCCTGGAGATTACCTTTAGCCTCCCTGTAAGCCTGATAAAGCTCCGCCTCTCGGGTTGCCGCGTCGTCTGGGCGGCGATGCCTCCGGCGAAACCTGGTGTACTGTCGGCGGGCGGAGATGCATGCTGCGCGCAGCTGTGCAATCTCCGGCGACCACCAGTACACCTGCTTCCTTGCCGGTCTGGGTGTAACCCTAGGCATCGCCGCATCACAGATTTGCGACATGGCTCTCCTGAACCACTCCGCCTCGGCATCCACATCGGCAGGCCGGTCCGGTGCCGGAATCCAGGCCTGCACGATGGATGCCTCCAGGAGAGCCTCCCGATCCAGATGGTGAAGTGCCCAACGCGGATCCGGGGGATTTTCTACCGGCTGTGGGAGGTCAGGTGGGGGGACGACATCGAATCGGATGTCCGATGGTCCGAGTGCGTCTCCTCACCCTCCTCCACGTGCCAGCCAGTAAGACGGGCGGCGAGGGCAGAGGTCGCGAACGATACGTCCACGACCGAGCTGGTCCCCCGCCGCCAGAAGGTGGCGACATTCCCCCGGTTGAGGACCTCCAGACCACGTGTTCTGGTCCAGTCCTCAAGAAGCCTCCCCTTGTGCCTGGTTTCCCGGGAGCCCCACGCCTCACTCCAGGCGTTGAAGTCTCCCAGGAGAAGGACAGGCCGAGGACGGCACGCAGCGAAGACGACGTCGAGCTCAGTGAGCCATAGCTCAAACTGAGTCTCGTCCAGTGTCGGCGAGATGTAGGTGGCCACGACTGCCAACCCATCATATTCCGCCGCAACACACCCGCGGCCCCTTGCAATGATAGCAAGGCGCGAGTTGTCTGCGGCGGACCCCCCGAAGATAAAACAGGCCGAGCCGTCCTCGTCCACTGGGCTTCCCGGGTGGACGTAGTACGGCTCGGCGACAACGGCCAAGTTTATGGACCACTGCCGGATGCTCTGGTACAAAAGATCCTGAGCAGCGCGGCAGCGGTTCAAATTCACTTGCAGGATGCGGATATGGGCGTCAGACATTAATGGACGTCCATATCAGCATCCCGCCGAGAAACATCTGGCCGTGCAGTAGCGGCACCCCCACCGGTCTCAGCGGACGGACGAGGCTTTGGCCTCGAGGCGGCGCAGGTTGTGCTGCCGACTCGGTGGTGCGCAGTTTTGCCCTCGCCTCGCAAGCAGCGAGGCGGGGCATCACAGGCACTTGCCTTGTGACCGGGCCGGCTGCAGCGGAAGCACCGATCGCCCACGGTGACTTCCGCTGTGCACTGCACTCCGACGTACCCCACCACCATGCACCGGAAACATCTGGTTTCCCGGGCACGAAGGAGGTGCACCTGCGCCTTTAGGAAGCCCCGACGAGAAGGCTTCGTCCGTCCGTCACTTTCAGTGCCGCCGCGACGGGGCACTGGACGACTGTCATCCCATGACCAGTGGAGCCGAAGGAGATGTCTCCAGCCTTCACCTGGTCACGGGGGCAGCCGCCCGCCTCCACGACGGCGGAGATTACTTCCTCCGTCATGGCTGCGTCATCCAGACCCGTGATGCGCAATGCAGCGCATTTGGTGGGTCTGGTGACGCGGACGGCTTGTGCGTCCAGCGCGTCCGTAAGCTGCGCTGCTAGGGCGTCAGCTTTAGGGCCGCTGGAGGCGCCGGAGACCTCGAGGAGGCGAGCCCCGGTGCGTGTCGTCTTGCACCGGAGACCCCCCTGGATATCGAGGGCTGAGAGGTTGACTGAGGACTTCACGGTCCTCAGGACATCAGCGTACCCCACACCCCTCTCCACACCCTCCGTCGTCACCGTAAGGACGACGGCTGTAGAGCGAGGAGCGCGGGGCCTCTTCGGCGGCTTCGCCGCGGCGGCTTTGGCCACTTTCTTGGCCGCTTTCTTGGCGGCCTTCGTCTTCCTCTTCTTGGCCCCCACTACCTCCCATCCTTCCCGTCCGGAGGGATGTAAAGAAGCAGCGGGAGCGTTAGAGGAAGAGGAGGCGACAGGGGTGTCGCTCTTCTTGCCGCGCCCCTTCGCCTTCCGCGCCTGGGCCGCGGTCTCGGCCGGCAACCGGTACGCTGGAGCGGACTGGGGCGGAGCGGGGCGGCGGACAGCGGGTGTGCCGCTTGGTCCTGGAGCGGGAGAACCGCCAACAGCCGCTGCGTATGAGAACGCGGGACGTGCTAGCGGAGGGCGGTACGCCCGGTCCTCCAGGACCGCGAGGCGCCTCTCGATCGCCGTCAGGACCTGTACCATAGTCGGCACAGGCTGTGGCGGCGATCCGGGCGCCGTGGTGGGCGCCGTGGTGGGCGCTGTGGTGGGCGCTGTGGTGGGCGCCGTGGTGGGCGCTGTGATGGGCGCCGTGGTGGGCGCCGTGGTGGGCGCCATGGTGGGCACCGTGGTGGGCGCCGTGGTAGGAGCGGTTCTAGGTGCCTTTCTCGGCGCTGGTCCAGCCGCGGAGGAGGAGGAGGCGGCAGCATGGGACCGGGAGGCGCCTTGACCACCTTGGTCAAGTCAGCGACCTCCCGCCGCAGGTCGTACATCTGCTTCGGGGAAGCAGCGAGCTCCACCTCTAGGCTCGTCACCTGCTTCCGGAGCCTCGCCTCCTCCTTAGTGACGCTCCGCGCGAGGAGCTTATCGAGAATCTTCTTCCTCCCCGCTACGTTCCTATTGCCCCGCATGGCAGCGTTCATGCGGGCAAAAACGCTCATCAGCTCCCGCGCGGGCGGCCCACCGATTTCCCTCCGACTTCGCTGGGACAGTACAGAGGACGGAGGAGGGGTTGGCGGCCGCCTTCTATACGCGTCAAGACGCGTACGCACCGTCTTGACCGGCACCTCCTCCTCCGAATCACTGGAGAGGAGGGACCCCCACCCGGAGCAGCTGGTGCTTCGGTCACGCGGCAGCCCCCCCTTCTCGAGGGTCCTCTTCTGCGACGAAGAGCGGCCCTTCTTCTTCACACTGCTGGGAGCTGACCCATCGTCAGTCCCAGCAGCATCAGTTCCTTGGGGCGTCGACATCGCGCTGCAGCTAGGCGGCGCGGCGCGAGCCCCCAAATCAATTTGCATCGGAGTCCGTGAAGGATGCGTAAAGTCGTCGGTTGATACTGCCCGGGAAAGGGCAGTATTAGGACCGGGGGTATCGTCGGGTTCACTCATACTAAGTAGATTCACAATTTTTTGGCAACAAGTTTAGACTAGGACGTTCGGTCACCCAACTGGCCACTGCGTTACCGTGGTCAAGTTGGGGTCCAGGGTGGACGGCGAGGACGTAGTCACTAATCACTTGGGGCCCCGCCCCTCTATACTATACTATTATAGTCTCTATTATAAAGAGGAGAGATTTGTATTTTTTGTATGTATGTTTGTAATGAACTAGGTATGCAATGCATGCTACTAATTGCAAATGTTGAGCGGAGCAATTTTCCTTAATTTTTTTATGGTCTATTTTCATGACTTCAGAGATATGCACTCCCGGGTATGATGTCGACCAACATGCCAAATTTGGTCAAAATCAGTCGAACCGTTTCGGAGGAGTTGGCACACAAACGATTTACACTTGTCGTCTAAGATACGCTACGCTTCGCTCCGCTCAATAAACTCAAAAACTACGGTTCCGATTTCAAAAATTCTTTCACAATTGGAAAGCTACATTCACCCTGAGTAACATAGGCTACTTTTTACCCCGGTAATGTGTTCCCACGGGAACCGGAAACGAGTAAACTAAATCACGCGGGCGGAGCTGTGGCGATCAGCTAGTTTTTATAAGCAGTTACTAGGCCTTTATCACGGGAATATGTTCTATAAAACTATTACACACGACTGTGAAGCCGTGTGCATCAGCCAGTATAAAATAAATCACCTGACCCAACGAAAGGTTTATAAAAACAAAAAGAAGTGCAATCAAAACGAAATCTCCTAAGCGACACCCCGTTCGTTTCAATTACTTGACAATACAGACCTTTGAGACAAAACCAAGTGCAAGCAATATAAAACCTAACAGAAGAACCCAGCCATTTTAATCATCCAGCCCATTCGATCAGTTAGCAAAAAGTAAATGACTTTCCTGTTACTCTAAAAAATCGAGCGCGATTTAAGCAAAGTGATGCGAAGAACGTTTTCCATTCGAAGCAACACACGAGGCTCACGGAATATATTTGAAGTCGCGCCGGGATCCTATTTAGACTCGGTGGTACCTACCGATAGGGTGGGCAGCTATAGTCCACGCACATGTAAAATAGGTACGTTCGATGTGAATGTTGCTCTACTTGAAGACTTTAATATTTTTGTTGTGTTTTAAAACGAAGTAGTTTATTCGTTAAGCAACTTATTTCTCCCACTAGTGGGACCACGAAGAAAATTTATTTCTCGTAGACCCACTGGTGAGACCACAAATGAGACCTATTTCTGTTAGACCCTACTGGTTGCTATTTGCATTGTACTGATTTTTAACTTAACTCACTTTTGTAGGACTATTCATGCTTTAGTAGATACCTATTTATATACCTATTTGTCACTAGTGGGTCCACGAGGTTATGGTGGGACCATTAGCAGCCAGGGGGTCTACGAGAAATTAGTCTCCCACGTGGTCCAACTAGTGGATCTACGAGAAGCAAGTCTCTCTCGTGGTACCACCAGTAGGTCTACGAGAAACAGGTCTCCCTCGTGGTCCCACTAATGGATCTACGAGAAACAAGTATTCTTTCTGAGCTCCCCGCCCTAGAAGTAAGTTTCACAGCCACACTGACAGAAATAGTTATGGGTTATAATGTCGGTGGGTAGGTTATTTCATTTTTTAATTGTTTTCTTCACAAAATTTGCATCATCTATAGGCTTCACTGAATACTATTATGAAAATCGGATGCGCTCATTAATTTTTGTTTCGTTTAAAGCCCTCCCAATTTATGTGGTGGAGCAGAACCACATAAACCGACAGGTTAATATAATAAATTATATAGCAGAGACATGTCGGAAGAAGAAACATATTAATCTGACACACGTCGGTGTTTTTTTTTTGTTCACAAAGTCTCTGTCAGTTTCCCTCACCTAATCTACCCATTCTACTAGGCTTGGGTATTCTGTATCAATGCTATTAGGTTTCCGCAAACTACAAATTAAAGAACGCTCGAGTAACTACAAATTAAACATCAAAGGCTCCCCTACCCAATTCAAAATGCCATGCTGATAGTCGATATGATAGACGCTGAAGTTGAAATATCACATTCGGATAGAATACTGTTTCTTTACTTTAACAGCGTTTCTTTGCATTTTGTCCACTTCGCGATTAGTTCACTTGGTTCACTTCGCATTTGGCCCACTTCGCACTTGGCCCACTTCGCATTGGTCGACGTTTGATAAGAGTAAGGTTTAACTCGACCACATGGTGTCATTGATGCCTGAACTGGTGGCGATGATACCCACTAAATCTAATTGTATTTATTTATTACCTTTGAAGATCATGCAGATGATTTGTTGTTGTTTACCAACACAAATAAGCACAAATCAACGAATTTCGGACTTGCGCGGCGGTCTTAGCATACAAAGGATGAAAAAGGTAGAGTTGGTGATTAAGTTTAATTTATGTCATCGGCAGAACTCAAACCAATGGCCTTTCCATAATAAGGGGACCGGTATTTCACTAAGCTACGACGATGACTATACCGATGTCATTAAATTTTTGCTCCATATATTTCTAGATCGGGCAAACATTCAAAAAGCGGTTGGTTTGAAGTAAGTAAGCCTGGGGATCCAGGAGTTGGCATTTTAAGAAATAATCTTCTGACGTTTAGTTGGCAGTTTGAGAAGTGGACATTTCGCAAAGATACGGATCTTACGTGCGTCGTCAAAAGGCAAGACCAACGCGTTGCCATCATGATACATAATGCTATCTATCTACCAGTGTGAAAATAAGTTTGACGATTCTAAGAACCTTTATCAGAGGAATATCACAACGAATACAGACATTGGGGACTTGACATTATGAAACAAGATATTTCAGGCTTTCAAATCCTATGACCCATATCATGTAGAGCAATTTATCGAGCGTTTGACTACAAACTTGGTACTGGGGGCTACTTCTCTGTTATATCTGCTCGTCCAAGATACATGCCTCGCATAGGCGCACTCGTGTTACCGTCCGCGTTCTGGCCAGCGGGGCGAGAGGTGCGGGGTGTACGGCTCTCTTCACCGTTCGCCCCGACCACCACCCTACTTTCACTCGCCCACCCCCCACGGGCCCTTAACCACCCCACGTCATCTAGTACGGCACTAGCCCGCTAGGGTTAATTCAAACTATTCAAGACTATTTGATTATTTTAAATTTTTAGTGTAAACTTAAGTTTAATTTTTTAAGTTCAAACTTTAAAAAAAATACCTTATTAGTTTCACAATTTGAACTAGTTATATGGACATTAAACTAAAGTTAGGTATATCTTGTTTTATTTTTGAGGCACATCTTAACTTTCAATTTATAACCTAACTAGCTGTTGCCCGCAGCTCCGCACGCGTGAAATAGTTTTAAAGTTTCTATCCTATTTCACTCCGTTCCCAAAACTATCCCTATGCCAATTTTCATCCAAATCCGTTAAGTCGTTTGACCGTGAAGAGGGTACAAACTAACAAACACACTACTTTCGGATTTGTAATATTGGTTAGGATAAAGAACATTAGTCTTGTTCTGTTGCTCAAACAATTTCTTATAAAGTTAGATAATCACTAACGTTTTTTTCAGAAAATATTAGGCAACTTCTTATATTTCGTTTTGGTCCAGAATTCAATAAAATAATATACCTGCTGATGCAAACGAATTTTCTACTTATGTTAAATACTCAATTACAGAAAAAGGAATTAGGACTTGAGAAAGAAGTCAAACCCGTGATATATAGACATATTAAGTTCATGACTATTACTGTTACAAATCAATATCGTAATCAAAATTTAAAAATTGTAAACTGGATTGTTTTGTGATAGCCCTGCGTGTCCAGCGGCCAGCCCTGATTCTGTAGAACACAGAGCAGCGTGCGTGCCCGGCTCGCTGTAAACAGCCAACCCTCGTATGTAGGGCGGATGGACGTCCCCAACCCCCCAGAGAAAGGGGTGCCCCCGCTTCTTCCTTGTTCCTCCTTGTGCAAATTCCCTTGGCGATGGAAATGTGCTCGGCCACATTTTATACAATTTCTAGTCCACGCGTCGAATTCTGTCCACACGTGGTGGCCATCTCTCAAAACTGAGAAGCTGAGATATCGTCGATAATATCAGTAAAAATATTATAATAAGCATTTAAGACATCGATGTCTGTGATTCCTTCTATGCTTTGAAGTAAGAAACTTTTTCAGGAACTCCAAACATACTTACAAATACATATAAATTAGCTATCGTAGATGACTTTGTACCACCATAATGTAGAAAAATTATGGAATTAAAGCTATGTACAGTTCGTCCGCTATCAAAGCACGCGGTCACAAGGTCAAGGGCTCAAATTCTTGGGAAACGGTGTCTACGTTATTGAAAATTCCTGGTCTGAATTTGTTTCTTATTAAAAATAAGTAGGTTTCAGTAAAGTCTAGAAAAGTTTATTAATGTTAGGAGAGCTCTTTAGGTCTTCTGATTCTCGCCGAGAGGCTGATGACGTAAATTCAAATCCGAACACAAGTGATATCTATATCTATATATATATATATATATATATATATATATATATATATATATATATAAAACAAAGTCGTGATGGTTAAGAGATTAATGGCTTGAGAACGGCTGGACCAATTTCGCTAATTCTTTTTTTGTTGTATTCCTTATTATCAGGAGAAAGATCTTCTGAAAAAGAAAGTTGTCAGGATGTATGTAGTACGAAGTTCGCGGGACAGCTCGTCAGGTATAATGTTTACTGATCATAAATTTGAAAGTTTTGAATATTTCTTAATGACTGAGAGAGCGGAGCGACCGCAGTCTCCGTTTCAACTTGCAGACTGGGGAGAATTTCTTTCGTGTGTACCTATCTCTACATCTCTACATCTACGGGTTCTGTCAGATCATGTTTGCGGCCGTATTTATCAACCGATTTACATGAAACTTTGCACACACACTCCTTGCTTACAATGAATAACATGTGAATGATATTTTTTGGATTGGATGAAAAATGAAAGAGTAATAAAGAAAATTGATAAATAAAATTTCTAAACAAAGCTCCCGAAGTCTACGGTTTACAGAACCACTAGTGTTATTATTACAACTACTTATTACTTGAGATTAGATTTTGAAACTCATTTGTACACGTATGCCAATAATTTAATTATTGTTAAAAACCCTAAACTAGTGGTTCTGTGAACCATAGACTTCGGGAGCAGCTTTGTTTAGAAAATTTCTACTTCAATTTTCTTTATTACTCTTGCATTTGTCATCCAATTCAAATGTTATTCATTGTAAGCAAGGAGTGTGTGTGTTTAAAGTTTCATGCAAATCGGTTGATAAAAACGACCTCAAACATGATCTGATAGAACCCATACATGGGTACAAACGAAAGAATTTCTCCCAAGTCTGCAAGTTGAAACGAAGCCTTCGGTCGCTTCGCTCCCTCAGTCAAAAAAAATTTGTATCCCGGGCTTCCTTTATATTTATACTAGCGGACGCCCGCGGTTTTCCCGCTTGACAAATTATATTCTTAAAACCTTTCTCGAGAACACTATCCTATGGTTAAATACTGCATATGCGTAGTTTTAAAGATCTGAGCACCCATACAGACGGAAGAGACTTTGTTTTATAATAATATGTAGTGATTATATAAATCATCATCACTATCCACTGAGCGTTTCCCAACTCAGTTGAGGTCGGCTTTACAGTCGGCTTTACAGTTATTTAGAAACAAACTCCTTTAAATAACCAATTTTACAGAACCCTCATATAATTGTAGACTAACAGTTTCCTGTATTTTAGAAAAAAAACTACATAAAAAAGGACAAATTTTGCAAATTTAAAGTTTTAAATTGCAACATTACACCTAAAATAAAGCTACAATCTGACAAAATTAGAAAATTTTTGAATTTGAATAAGATATATATATTTACTACTCTGATAGACACTGTACAGTTAATCTTTTCAGATTTCCAAGAGATTCACTAAATAAATCCTCGCTTAACAATCCAGACACCTGCAAGCACGTCTCATGAAGGCATTTTCGACGTAACTTGTGTAAATTATCTGTGAAGCGACTGACATCTGACCTCCACAACACATGGGCGACATCGAAGCTCTTGAGATGTTGAAATATAATATTCTGTTTTCAATGAAAACAGTGAACCTTAATTAACCACTGAAAAAAGAAAGTCCAACTTACTACTGTTAATAAAAAATATCATTTGATTACTTCCTTTTTAATTGAACAGTGGACTGTAACAATAAATAGCAAGTCGGTTAAGTCGCATTGTCATGAACGCGTCAATAAATGGGTCGCCGGTCACAAAAAGTCACAATCACAACCCTTTTGTGCTTCGAAAAGTCAATGTTGGAAGTCCGTACCCTAAAAAAATCAGAGAAAAAAAAATGCCATTGAGTTTGTTTGCCTTGTCAGAGAACGGCTACTTTTTAATAAGACTTGTATAAATACAGAAGATTTTTCTGAGTGGAAAAGCAATTTGCTTGGAAATGATAAAATAAAAGTAAAATAATATAAAAAGTTGTAAGTTATAATTAGAAATAGAGAGTTCGTAGAGTTACTTAGGATATCTAATATATAAAATTCTCGTGTCACAGTTTTCGTTGCCATACTCCTCCGAAACGGCTTGACCGATTCTCATAAAATTTTGTGTGCATATTGGGTAGGTCTGAGAATCGGACTACATCTATTTTTCATCCCCCTAAATGTTAAGGGTAGTCCACCCCTAAAGCAAAACAACGTTTGCCGGGTCAGCTAGTCAATATATATAATGTCACAATAACACCAACGCATCACCGACCATGTGGCATGCATGGCAGCAACAATATTTCATATAATTATTTTGTTGAAACACAGCGTACAGTGTGACTGCCACTAACTAGCAGCCACACTAGGCTGCGGACGTCGCGTCGCCTCTCGCGCTCAAAAATATAGATACCTATTACATACTGTACATATATATTACTATAGATAGAAAGACTATAGAATCTACAGTAGTAGATACTACAGATAGATAGTACTACTATTTTGATACTACTTAGCGGTCGCTGTGGGCTAACCAAGACACGGCGGGTTGAGCTGCACAAGTCGCGGAGGCGCGGGCAAATTAAGGCAATGATGTATTTTTCTCACCAGGCATAGACAGAGACGTTTATTATGAACCAATTTTGTCATGGCTGCCACTTTCTTGATCCCATGCCAATTGATAACTTGCCAATTGATAAATAAATAAATTTTACAACCCGAACCAACCGTACCAAAACATCCCCATTTATGTCATTACATTTTAAGTCCCACGTAATAGGGCTTTTATGGTTGCGAGAGTCTCATTCGTTGATAGGCAGGTGTACCATAGACATTTCATCACACCAAAGCTTCACATGTTATTACTAAGCTATCTTTTTGATAGGCGAGCAAGAATTTCTCGTGCATTTTAGATGTTTCAGTACTTTCATTAAATTTGTTGCAATTATAAATCTACTCTGAGTGGTTTAGTACGTAATACCTATTCTTATTGTCATGGGTCTTTTTTTACTCGTATTCTTGACCAACATATTTTACTAGTATATTTTTTATAGTTATATTAAATTAAAAGTACAACAATTACGTAATTTTAACTTCAAAGTATGAATGGAAGAAATATTAAAACTTGGTACGAAAAATTTCCTATACAGATTTACAATTCACGTCATTCATTTCGTACGAATTGGTTTGGAAGCCTCCAAAATACTTTTGTACTTTTCGACAAGTTAAATCTCAGTATTTCTAGTTATGCTGGTGAAAACAGAATCCTATTGAATTTATACCGGTTTGTCGTCATTGAAGGAATGTTTTTAATATTTTGTTTCTGACCTAAGACTTCAATCGAATTGGATTGGAAGGAGACATTTGACCAGTCATAACCTATTGTCACCTCTACATGATTTCTACAAAAACTCATACTTAATGATTTTTAATGTAGGCATATTTTTTAGATTATATAAAAATACTAGCGGATGTCCGCGGCTTCGCCTACTTGAAATAGTTTCATGGTTCCCAATTCCTGCGGGAACATTTCCGGGATAAAAATCAGCTATCTGCCTATGAAAGTCCCGTTAAAATCGGTCCTACTGATGAGTAGGAACAAAGCCAGACAGACAGATAGACAGACGGACAGACCGACAGACAAAAAAAAATAAAATAAAAAATTGCACTTTTTGTAATTATCGTATATACTTTCATATGCATTTAGTAAAAAGCTGTAATTTTTTTTCTTATATTTAGGTCGACAAATTGACGCCACCCGCCTGATGGTAAGCTGTGGCGACGTCTGGCGATTGTGGGCGACTCTCACAGTACACTAAAGAGAGTGGAATACTAAAGAGAGTGGCCCCCACCACGCTTCGCTTAAAGAACCCAGGGTTATTTGAAATTACACATAGATACTTAAATTGTATCTGTCTGTATATTAGTGATATCAATATATATAATGACACAATAACACAAACGCACCACCGACCACCGCCACCTACACAGGTGGCGGTGGCATGCATGGCAGCAACAATATTTCATATAATTATTTTGTTGAAACACAGCGTACAGTGTGACTGCCACTAACTAGCAACCCTCTACGACCAACCCCTATTTTTCCATCGCGATTTTTTATTTAACATACACACATAAAATCACGTCAAATCATATCAATCATTTTCCCACTGGGGTAGGCAGAGACCACGGATTTCCACTTGCTACGGTCCTACGGCATACTTATTTCGCCAAAATATACCTATATAAATATTGAAAATATCTTTGAACATTCTCACACACCGTCATTTTGCCCATAAGTATTTAAGCTAATATAATATGTAAATGTTAACCCACAGCAAAAAAGTTATCGCCTCTCAATTTATAAGCACCAGATAAACATTACTTACACTAAATATTTTTTTCCTGCAAATAAACCAATTGTTTAACAATACTAAAACTAGAAATAATTCAAAAATATACATCAATAGTGTATTAGACTTTTTCTTGAAATGCGTCAAAAAATAAATTTAACGTACAAAGAATATAATTTGCATATTAAAATATACTGATTACACAGCAAAACCTACGAAAGTCTTATACAATTTTTATTTTTATTCCTAGAAATGATCTTAGATCAATCAGACTTGGAAAGGTTGGGTTAGCTAAGTATTTTTAAATATAAATAGATATGCGGCACTAACATCAATTGTAGCTAAAATTAATTTGTATGAAGTAATTATTATTATTTTTTTTTTTTTTTTTTTTTTAATATATTTAGGTCGATAAATTGACGCCACTCGCCTGATGGTAAGCTGAGGCGACGTCTGGCAATTGAGGGCGACTCTCACAGTACACAGGAATACTATAGAGAGTGGCCCTCAACTTGACGACCCTGTAATGTGCCTCTTCACGCTTCGCTTAAAGAGCCCAGGGTTATATGTAAGAGGAAACACGTGCGCAGGCAGGGCGTTCCAAGCCACCATCGTTCGGCAGAGAAACGATCGTTTAAAACGCTCGGTTCTCGCGAAGACGGTTTCCACGGTATGAGGGTGACATCTCTGCCCGGCACGCGTTGTTCGGGATCGGAAGGGAGAGGGTGGGATCAGGTTGAAGAGCTCTTCAGAACACTCACCGTGGTAAATACGGTAGAACGCGGCCAAGGAAGCAATTGTTCGGCGCTGGGCTAGCGGCTCAAGGCTTCCCGTTACCTCCGGACAGTCTATAATGCGAACAGCGCGTCGCTGCATAGCGTCGAGTGCGTCCAGCAAATACTTCGCGGAGCCGTCCCAGAGGTGAGAGCAGTATTCAACGCAGGGTCTAATCTGCGTTTTGTACAGCAGACACCTCTGGTGCGGTGTAAAGAATCGCTTTACCTTGTTCAGTATTCCTAGTTTCCGCGAAGCTAGCCCAATACATCTCTCAATGTATTTTGTGTTATTGAGCTCTCGACGAACGTCTATGCCAAGGATGTCTAGATTGTCCTTCATTGGTAATATTGCATTCTGAAGAGTGGGTAGGGGAAGGAAAGGGGATTTTTTCGCTGTAAATGCACACGCCTGTGTTTTGTGGGCATTGAACTCGACCAAGTTCTCGGCACCCCATTGGGAGATACTGTCGAGGCTTCGGTCGAGATCACCCACGAGATGTCGTCTCTCCTCCTCTATCACAGATCGCCCCGCCGTCGGACGAACCGAGTAACTCCCGTGCAATGTACTGTCATCTGCATAGCAATGAATGTTCCCGAGGGAAAGCATATCATTGATATGCAGAAGAAAGAGAGTTGGTGACAGTACGGACCCCTGCGGTACCCCGGCATTCACTTGCAAAAAGCGAGAAGCCTGGCCATCGCAGAGGACCCGCACTCGGCGCTCGTTTAAAAAACTGGCAATCCAACTGCACAGTTGAGGAGGTAGACCATATGCCGGAAGATTGGAAAGGAGCGAAGCATGCCAGACCCTATCGAAAGCTTTGGCGATGTCCAGGCTAATAGCCAAGGACTCGCCAAACTTTTCCATAGCCTCACCCCATACATGCGTGACGAATGCCAGGAGGTCACCCGTTGATCGTTTTGGCCTGAAGCCATATTGCCGATCATTGATTAGCGAGTGATCCTCCAGGTATCGCATGAGCTGCTTATTAATAAGAAGCTCGAGCACCTTGCAAATGACTGAGGTGACAGCTATGGGTCGATAGTTGCCTGGATCGGATCGATCCCCTTTCTTGGGGATCGGTTGTACGTTCGCCTCCTTCCAGGCCTCCGGCACGAGGCCTGTAGAGTATGACAGGCGGTACAGACGCGTTAATACTGGAGACAACTCAGCAGCACATTTTCGTAGCACCACCGCCGGAATACCGTCAGGGCCACTGGCTTTCCGCGTGTCGAGTGACCGCAGTACTGCCCGTACATCACATTGCCTGATAACAATATCAGGCATAGTGTGGCCACAGTTGGCGATGGCGGGGGGCTGCAGGCCACGGTCATCGACCCGGGAATTAGCCGCAAAGAGGTCTGCGAGCATGTCCGCCTTCTCTTGGGCTTTGTGAGCCAGTGATCCATCAGGAAAACGCAGTGGTGGCAGCGAGGGTTGACAAAAATTTGACTGTACGGCTTTGGCAAGTTGCCAGTATCCACGGCTGCCCGTGGGATGGGATGTGAGCTCCTGACCAAGCCGCGCGACGCGCTGGGCATCCGCTCTCTTGAAGGCCCTCTTGCTGAACCTAGTGGCCCGATTGTACGCTGCTTTGAGGCGGTTCACGTTCGGGTCACGTGCCGCCCGAGCCCTGACCCAGGCGCGATATGCCGACTGTTTTTTCTGGACAGCCTCGGCACATTCACGCCCGAACCAGGGGCGAGCTTTGCGGATGCTGGCGACATCAGTGAAAGGGATATAATATTCTATCCCTAGACTGATCTCGCCAGCAATGGCAGCAGCGCTATCCGAAGGCGCCTTCCCTACAAAGCAGCGCTGGCTCCACGGGATGGACGCAAAGTAATCGCGGAGATCGTCCCAGTCTGCCGACGAGTAGTGCCATAGTCGTCGAGTCATTTGTTCAGCACGAGCAGGCGGTGGCACTTGGAAGCTGGCGTGCACCACACAGTGGTCGGATGTGCCCAGTGGGGCGCGTACCGACACACTGTACTCGGCTGGGCGACTCGTCAGCAGTAGATCCAGCAAGGCGGGCGTGTGGTCTGACCTGTCAGGTATCCGGGTGATCCCCCGTACCATCTGGGTCAGCCCGTGGGAGAGAGCGAATGCATGGGTGGTTCGTCCCGCATGATCGGTCCTAAGGGACCCCAGCCACTCAACGTGATGACCGTTAAAGTCCCCCAGGAAAACCAGGTCAGCGTTCGGAAACCGCACCTGCGCATCGTCAGCCATCTCGCTGAGGTATTCGAAAAGCCTTGTTGTCCCAGTGTCCCCTGTGTGGGAGCGGTAGACGCACACGTAGATCTGGCTCATGGAGCCATGATCCACGTGCAGCCAAAGGACGGAGTAGGAGGGGTTCTCCAGACAGCGCAACCGGCGGCAGCAAACATCCGCCCTAACGAACACGCACACCCCGGCTTTATCGCGGAATTGTTCTTCAATGATATAGCCCGGGTAACAGAGGTACGACGTGTCGTCAGGGCGGCGTATCTGTGTCTCCGTTAGGAACATCACAGAAGGCCGTGCCGACTCCAGGTGATGGTGGACGGTATCGAGGTTTGCATGGAGTCCGCGGATATTCGCGAACTCCACCTCAAACGAAGTCAACTTTGTGGGGTTTCTAGGGGCCGCTGTGTACCGTCTATTCTCTTGTTGCACTGTCATTTTGAAATATGGGGAAGCGTGAAGACAGGGCGATATTTGGTGCGGCAGTAAGTGACAAAGTGCAGAGGCTAGCTTCGTCTAGAACCGTGTGGTTAGGTCGGAGCCGGCCCGCCGGACGGAAGGGCTCCCAAACCCCCCTGATGCAAGGCCGCCGCTACCCCACACCGGTTACCACCCGGAGCGGCGACCCCACAACAGGATTATGCGCAACATGTGGGGCAGCCTACTGGGGTGGTTGGTCCCAGGCGGGCCCCATGACTATGTTGCGGGCGGCCGCGGCAACGCCGTTGCTAAGGGTCTCCCTGGCCGGCGAATCGACCCACACCACCCACACTAGACTCAGCTTCGCCCCCACTGGACCCCTGCCTGCCGCACCATACACCGCCCCGGGCCCGGCAGTGCAGCTGCTGAACCCCTAACGCAACCCAGCCTGGGCTGGGTTACTTGGGGGGCTTTAGCACAGCTGCACGGTGGTACCCTCCCGGACCAACACTGTTGTACCACCTGGTATCCACGTAGGGGCCAAAGCCGTCACATGGGTACCGTAATATACGAACCTCGTCCGTTAATCAGCAGGTGCGCCACTAGCAGGTGAGGTCGCTGGGGCCCGATAGATGTAAGAAGGGCCCCTTTGCACCCAAAGGGCCCCTTTGCACCCGCTGCGCAATCAGTATTTTTGCATTGGAAAGAGTTTTTTTTGAAGAACAAAACGTTGTTATTTTGAAACGAACTATTATGACTGATAAATATTCTATAATATCTAATCTCTATATATAAAAATGAATCCCTATTTCCCTTGGTCACGACATCACGCGTGAACGGCTGGACCGATTTGGATAATTTGGGTCTTAAAATATTCGTGGAGGTTCAGTGAAGGTTTATAAGCAAAATTTCAGGTGGTACGAAGTTCGCCGGGACCACTAGTATTATATAAAATTCTCGTGTCGCGGTGTTTGTGGTTAAACTCCTCCGAAACGGCTTGACCGATTCTCATGATTTTTTGTGTGCAAATTGGGTAGGTCTGAGAATCGGACAACATCTATATTTTATCCCCCTAAATGTTAAGGGTAGTCCACCCCTAATTTTATTCTTTTTATTTTTAGACAATTTTTTATTTTTTTATGTTACAGCATTAGAAAATACATACAACCCTGAATTTTCAACCCTCTACGACCAACCCCTATTTTGCAATCGCGATATTTTTTTTTTTTTTTTTTTATAATAATTTCTTTCAATTATGATTTTTTTCTCAATTCAATTTGATCTTCCGCCTTCGCCGGTCAATAACCGTTCAACTATCAATCGATCAGTTATCCCCGCTAGATGTCTACCGTTGTCACCTCTCATCCGGTCTCCTGTCTTACTCACTATACAGTTTTCGGCCATTTTCTTTTGGTTTTATTTGTGTTTCGATCGTAGTAGTGACTGTTATACGTATTATTTTAATTTATCTCTGCATCTCTCCACAATATTCGGATATTGTAGTATTTTATTTTAAAAGTGTATAATAATGTCAGTAAACATTTTTGTTTTAACATTCGTTCATTGGGATAAGCGTAGAAGTTACCATACTGTCAAGTCTTCTAGAAGGATTGACATGTCAAATATGCATGAACGTATTCGTACGCCTTCGAGTTTAACCGTCCCGTGTTTGTAGTGAAAGTTACGACGATCTCAACTCCATTCTGTCAACGGAATCTTACTCGTATATTTTGACAAAATCGCCTGTCTGAACCGGGAATCAAACCGGTCAAATAAATTAAAGAATTGTTATTTTACGACAGGCTTATCTATATACTTATAATAAATCTGTAGAAGTGAAAATTCTGTACATTGAAAATATAAAAAAAATAAATGACAGTGGGTGTTACTAGATAAAATTTTTGCCTGTCTGTCTGTTTATTCAGGCATCACGCAATAACTACCGGTTCGCTTACGACGAAACTTGGTAAAATTGAGCGGAGTGAGCCGAAGGCGAACGGAGCTCCTATACAGCGACTCCAATGCAATTAAATGTAACGCTGTATCTCAGTAACCACTTGGCGGATTCTAGAAATTTTTGAAGTAAATTAAACTAAATTTAAGTGCAAAAAATGTGACGGAGTCAGAAATAAAAAAAAAGGCCCCAAAAAATATTTATTTGAGGAACCAAAATTTACATGTTAAACCTAAGGGAGAAATTTCGCGCGCTTTTTGTACTGTTACCGAAAACACTCCGCTCAATATGCAGCAGCGCATGGTGACGCCAGCGTAGCAGCACCTAGTTATTCTTTAATATCCTGGGCACCTAATCCCATAAAAATAAAAAACCATCCCATAAAAATAACAAAAAAAACAAACTTAATTTTGCGGTTCGATCCCTAGACCCGATTACTGTACCAACCGCAAATAATAAGTTTGTCGTATTTACTTCACCCGCAGTGGAGTTCACTAAGGGGCGTTGCACACGGCTAAGATACTATAATATTTTATCTTAAGATACAATATCGCTCGCCATACAATTCAATGGACTATCATACACGACGAAGATAACACAAAATACATTGAGAGATGTATTGGGCTAGCTTCGCGGAAACTAGGAATACTGAACAAGGTAAAGCGATTCTTTACACCGCACCAGAGGTGTCTGCTGTACAAAACGCAGATTAGACCCTGCGTTGAATACTGCTCTCACCTCTGGGACGGCTCCGCGAAGTATTTGCTGGACGCACTCGACGCTATGCAGCGACGCGCTGTTCGCATTATAGACTGTCCGGAGGTAACGGGAAGCCTTGAGCCGCTAGCCCAGCGCCGAACAATTGCTTCCTTGGCCGCGTTCTACCGTATTTGGGTATTTGGGTGCAAAGGGGCTCTACCAACATCTTTAGGGCCCCAGCGACCTCACCTGCTAGTGGCGCACCTGCTGATAAACGGACGAGGCTCGTTAATTTACGGTACCTATGGAGTGGCTTCGGCCCCTACGTGGGTACCAGGTGGTACAACAGTGTTGGTCCGGGGGGGTACCACCGTGCAGCTGTGCTAAAGCCCCCCAAGTAACCCAGCCCAGGCTGGGTTGCGTTAGGGGTTCAGCAGCTGCACCGCCAGGCCCGGGGCGATGTATGGTGCAGCAGGCATGGGACCAGTGGGGGCGAAACGGAGTCTAGTGTGGGTGGTGTGGGTCGATTCGCCGGCCAGGGAGACCCTTAGCAACGGCGTTGCCGCGGCCGCCCGCAACACAGTCATGGGGCCCGCCTGGGGCCAACCACCCCAGGAGGCTGCCCCACATGTTGCGCATAATCCTGATGTGGGATCGCCGCTCCGGGTGGTAACCGGTGTGGGGTAGCGGCGGCCTTGCATCAGGGGGGTTTGGGAGCCCTTCCGTCCGGCGAGTCGGCTCCGACCTAACCACACGGTTCTAGACAAAGCTAGCCCCTGCGCTTTGTCACTTACTGCTGCACCAAATGTCGCCCTGTCTTCACGCTTCTTCTTCAAAATCTACAATGGCAGTGCAACAAAAAAGAAATAAACGTTACACAGCGGCCCTAGGAAACCCCACAACTTCACATTTAAAGGTGGAGTTCACTAACGTCCGTGGACTCCATGCGAACCTCGATACCGTCCACCACCACCTTGAGACGGCACGGCCCGCTGTGATGTTCCTCACGGAGACACAAATACGCCGCCCTGACGACACGTCTTACCTGTGTTACCCCGGCTATGTCATAGAGGAACAATTTCGAGACAAAGCCGGGGTGTGCGTGTTCGTTAGGGCGGATGTTTGCTGCCGCCGGTTGCGCTGCCTAGAGAACCCCTCCAATTCCGTCCTTTGGCTGCACGTAGACCTTGGCTCTATGAGCCAGATCTACGTGTGCGTCTACCGATCCCACACAGGGGATTCTGAGACAACAAAGCTCTTCCAGTACCTCAGCGAGACGGCTGATGAAGCGCAGGTGCGGTTCCCGAACGCGGACCTAGTATTTCTGGGGGACTTCAATGGCCATCACATTGAATGGCTGGGGTCCCTCAAGACTGATCATGCGGGTAGAGCCGCCCATGCGTTCGCTCTCTCCCACGGTCTGACCTAGATGGTATGCGGGATCACCCGGATACCAGACAGGTCAGATCACGCACCCGCTCTGCTGGATCTACTGCTGACGAGTCGCCCAGCCCAGTACAGTGTTTCGGTAGGAGCCCCACTGGGTAGTTCCGACCACTGTGTTGTTCACGCTGGCATGAAGGTGTCACCTCCTGCACGTCCTGTACAAACGTCACGACGACTATGGCACTACTCGTCAGCGGATTGGGACGGTGTACGCGATTATTATGCGTCCGTCCCCTGGAGCCAGCGCTGCTTTGTAGGAAAGGCTCCTTCGGATAGTGCTTCTGCTATTGCTGGCGAGATCAGTTTAGGGATGGATTATTACATCCCTTTCACTGATGTCGCCAGTATCCGCAGAGCCCGTCCCTGGTTCGGGCGAGATTGTGCCAAAGCTGTTCGACAAAAACAGTCGGCATATCGCGCCTGGATCAGGGCCCGGGCTGTGCGCGACCCAAACGTGGGCCACTTCAAAGCAGCGTACAACCGGGCCACAAAGTCGAGTAAGAGTGCCTTTAAGAGAGCGGATGCCCAGCGCGTCGCGCGGCTTGGTCAGGAGCTCACTTCCCATCCCACGGGACATCCCACAAAGCCCAAGAGAAAGCGGATATGCTCGCAGACCTCTTTGCGGCTAATTCCCGGGTCGACGACCGTGGCCTGCAGCCCCCCGCCATCGCCAACTGTGGCCACACAATGCCTGATATTGTTATCAGGCAATGTGATGTACGGGCAGTGCTGCGGTCACTCGACACGCGGAAAGCCAGTGGCCCTGACGGCATTCCGGCGGTGGTGCTACGAAAATGTGCAGCTGAGTTGTCTCCAGTATTGACGCGTCTGTACCGCCTGTCATACTCTTCAGGGCTCGTGCCGGAGGTCTGGAAGGAGGCGAACGTACAACCGATCCCCAAGAAAGGGGATCGGTCCGATCCAGGCAACTATCGACCCATAGTTGTCACCTCAGTCATTTGCAAGGTGCTTGAGCTCCTTATAAATAAGCAGCTCATGCAATTCCTAGAGGATCACTCGCTAATCAATGATCGACAATACGGCTTCAGGCCAAAGCGATCAACGGGTGATCTTCTGGCATTCGTAACGCATGTCTGGGGTGGGGCTATGGTAAGGCACGGCGAGTCCTTGGCTATTAGCCTGGACATCGCCAAAGCCTTCGATAGGGTCTGGCATGCTTCGCTCCTTTCCAAGCTTCCGGCATATGGTCTACCTCCTCAACTGTGCAGCTGGATTACCAGCTTTTTAAACGAGCGCCGAGTGCGGGTCCTCTGCGATGGCCAGGCTTCTCGCTTCTTGCAAGTGAATGCCGGGGTACCGCAGGGGTCCGTACTATCACCAACTCGGGAACATTCATTGTTATGCAGATGACAGCACACTGCACGGGAGTTACTCGGTTCGTCCGACGGCGGGGCGATCTGAGATTGAGGAGGAGAGACGACGACTCGTGGCTGATCTCGACCGTAACCTCGACAGTATCTCTCAATGGGGTACCGAGAACCTGGTCGAGTTCAATGCCCGCAAAACACAGGCGTGTGCATTTACTGCGAAGAAATCCCCTTTCCTTCCCCTACCCTCTCTTCAGAATGCATTATTACCAATGAAGGACCACCTTGATATCCTTGGCATAGACGTTCGTCGAGAGCTCAATAATAAAAACTAAATCGAAAGATGTATAGGGCTAGCTTCGCGGAAACTAGGAATACTGAATAAGGTAAAGAGATTCGTTACACCGGACCAGAGGTGTCTGCTGTACAAGACGCAGATTAGACCCTGCGTCGAATACTGCTCTCACCTCTGGGACGGCTCCGCGAAGTATCTGCTGGACGCTCTCGACGCTATGCAGCGACGGGCTATCCGTATTATAGATTGTCCGGAGGTAACGGGAAGCCTTGAGCCGCTAGTTCAGCGCCGAGCAATAGCTTCCTTGGCCGCATTCTACCGTATTTACCACGGCGAGTGTTCTGAAGAGCTCTTCAATCTGATCCCACCCTCTTCCTTCCGATCCCGAACGACTCGTGCCGGGCAGAGATGCCACCCCCACACAGTGGATAGCATGTTCGCGAGAACCGAACGTTTTAAACGTTCGTTTCTCTGCCGAACGATAGTGGCCTGGAACGCCCTGCCTGTGCACGTGTTTCCTCCCACATATAATCCTGGGTTCTTTAAGTGGAGCGTGAAGAGGCACATCAGTAGGTCGTCAAGTTGAGGGCCACTCTCAATAGTAATGTGTGCTGTGAGAGTGGCCCACAATCGCTAGACGTCGTCACGACATACCACCAGGCGGGCGGCGTCAATTTGGCGAACCAAATATAAAAAAAAAATTACCACGGTGAGTGTTCTGAAGAGCTCTTCAACCTGATCCCACCCTCTCCCTTCCGATCCCGAACAACGCGTGCCGGGCAGAGATGTCACCTTCATACCGTGGAAACCGTCTTCGTGATGTTTCTTTCATTATTGGAGTACCAGAGAGTAAGTATGATCTGTTGAGTCGATCGGAAAACTGGGCGGTGAATATAGAATACAGCGAATGGGTGTGGTTTCGAAAGCCAACCACCAGAACAAGTACCCACTAGTCGTATAGACATTACTTACCAGAACGTACAAGGTCTACGAACAAAACTGGAAAAGTGCTATGAAAGTGTACTCACATCCGAAGCGGTTTTAATTGCCATAACGGAAACTGGATGTAATGATTCCATATGCGATACCGAGTTTATACCACCTGGCTACAATGTCATTAGATGCGACCGAGTAGATGGGCGCATGCAGGGAGGCGCTTGTTTAGTGGCCACACGGCATCCAGATACGGCGTATGGCGATACCGGGCGAATGTGCAGTTAGAAAATCAGCTGTTCGAACTGGTTTGCGCTAGTGTTAACGTACGTAGTAGATTTTTATTTCTATGCTGTGTTGTATATATACCACCGAGTAGCAGTGAAACGGATTATATGATAATGTTTAGAATAATTGAGCAATATTGTAGTATGTATAGCGCCGTGTTAGTGGTAGGGGATTTTAATTTGTACTATTGTCCAATTACTGTCAAAAAATATTTTGAATATTTTCAGGCCTGTTGTGAATTCACTCAGAGTAATGACGTCGCTAATTGCATGGGACGTAAGCTAGATCTAGTTCTGAGTACTTGGGAGGGAGTGCGAGTGAGTGTGGGTGAGCCCCTCGTACCGCCTGACCCCCAACACCCGCCGTTGCGCTTGAGCGTGCCGTTGCCTTCGTCTTCGGTACGGCGCGCACCTGCGGCACCCGCGCCGGTGCCGTGCACTGACACAAATGCACATTATACACCAGTTCAGTGGAACTTTAATAAGGCAGATTTTCAATCTTTATATAACTCAATAGCGTATATTGACTGGCCACCGATGTATGTAATGGATTTAGAATGTAGCTTACATTTTTTCTATAATACAATTAATTCTACGAGTATTATTAATACTTTTGTTCCAAAGAAAAAGAGTCATAGTGCAACTTCCAGTTACAGATATCCCGAGTGGTTCAATTCCGATATAATTAGTATGATTAGATTAAAAGCAGGTCTCCACAAACAGTATAAATTGTCTCGTTCTCAGGCAGATTATAAAGTTTCTTCTGAGTGTAGGGCGAGGATTAAAAACATGATAAAAGACGCTCACGAACGTTATCAAGATATTGTTCAAACCAATTTATTAAAAGACCCAAGTTCGCAGAGTATTGTGGTGGACGGCGAGATTCTTACTGGGCAACTGTGTGTGACGGAATTTGCGAGGTACTTCCAGTCGGTATATCACGAGGAGCGGGCGAACCTTGACGTCGAGGCCGAGACGCCGCCCGTACGTCCGCGCTCTTCGCGCCCTCAATGCTATATCGGAAATAGTAGATGTGTTTTCGTGTCATCTGAGTGAGTTCACAAAGGCAGCATTATATGTAATAAGTTACAAAAGTTACTGGTAACCTGTAATTATAGTTATAAGTATGGTCAATAAATAAATAAATAAAAAAATATAAAAGTCTCGCGTCACGGTGTTTGTAGTTAAACTCCTCCGAAACGGCTTGACCGATTCTCATGAAATTTTGTGTGCATATTGGGTAGGTGTGAGAATCGGACAACATCTATTTTTCGTCCCCCTAAATGTTAAGGGTAGTCAACCCCTATTTTTTTTTTTTAATTTTTACATACATTTTTATTTTATTATTTTTTAACATTAGAACTCTGAATTTTCAACCCTCTGCGTTCAACCCCTATTTTTAATTGTCCCTATATCCCTTGATCACGATAGTTCTTATGAAAAAAAACATGCGTTACGAAGTTCGCCGGGACAGCTATACTATACCATACGTAGGTCACACTATAAGTTTTGCGTAACCTAAAAAAACAACAGGTTAAAACCAAAATATTATGTTTATTGCTTTTCAAAATACTCTCCTTTACATTTTTATCATTTTTTCATGCGATCGAACCATTTTTTAAAACAGGAGGACCACAGATCTGAAGGCATGTTTTTTACGGGCTGATTGAACGCTATCACTGCCTCTTCGGAGTTGGTAAAAGTAAAACCTCTCATCAAATCTTTGATTTTGGGCGAAATACAGAAATCACAGGGTGCTAGGTCGGGGCTATGCGCAGGATGGGTGACGAGTTGTAGTTTTTCGGAAACTAAAAATTACTTTGTTTTGTTGACCGTGTGTGAAGAAGCGTGGTCATGATGTAGGATAACGCGGCTTTTGGGTCGTCTTTCGCGAACTTTTTCTAACACCCTGGGTAAACCAATGGTAGAATACCACTCGGCATTAACACTCTTTTGATCTTCAAGTGGAATTGGACAGATGGGACCCGTAGCTGAGAAAAACAACGCGATCATATTTTACCAACGTTTCTCGCCTGCCTTACTTTTGTTGGCTTCTTATCATTTTCAAACACCCATTCACAAGATTGCTGTTTCTTTTTTCGGGTTCGAAACAATAAATCCACTGTTTGTCATAAACAATTGTTACAGGAGACGAATCCTGTAACAATGTCATAAACAGCATTAGAATGTCAGTGGTCGTACTTCAGTAGCACCATTCCACGCGAGCCCGCTTCTGCTCCGCTGTCAGTTCATGAGGGATCCAACGACAACAAAGTTTCCGAACTTTCAATTCTTCGTGTAAAATTTTCTGGATTTGACTCAAACCAATCCCCAATTATAATAATAGTAGCCACATTATTTTCGTTGACGGCAGTTGAAGGCCGCCGTTCACGAAATTCGTTATGCAAAGAAACTCGACCTCTCTCAAATTCAGCAAACCATGGCCTCACGGTGCTCAAACAAGGTGCTTCTCTCCCAAAAGCATGTTTAAGACGAGCGGCACAGTCTTGCGGAAAGAGAGAACTTTTAAAATCATAAAAAATCATCGCTCTAAAATCTTTTTGACTTAATTCCATTTTCGTTGCATATGTAGAACTTTGATGTGTGATAAAAAACAATTGACAAATGATTTCCCGCCAATTGTTTTTTTTTATTACTAAGAAGGTTGCAACGTTTAAATAAATATAACATTCGAAATTCAAATAGTTCCGATTAGCTAGAACTGCAAAACTTTTAGTGTGCCCCATGTACTAGTATTATATATTATACATAAAAAACCCATAAGTAAACTCAGAAACAAACATTTTGTTGATTACACATTAAGGAAAGTAGACAATTTAGTAAAGTGGACTCAGTGTACCCAATCAAAAACATTTGATTCGACCTGCAACCGAACCAATTCGAACCTGAGACTTCAGGGACGGCAGTCGCATACTCATACCACTGAGACACAGAGACAGGCGATTAGAGTATATTGAATAACGATCTTACTTTTTCTCTTTTAGGTTCTGATTGTTTTTTTCATAGCCACTTTTGTGTTTGTCATAAATAGTACTGTGCGGGCTTGCGGGTACCCTAGTGACCTATAAATACAGATACTTATATTGTTGAGGCACCTTTCCCAAGAATCATCATCCACTGAACCTTTTCCCAACATAGTTATGGTCGGTTTTTCCAGTCTAACTGCGATTCGGCTGAACTACGATATTTTTCGTGAAGCGACTGCCATCTGACCTCCACAATGGGCGATATTGAAGCTCTGTAGTTAGCATTATTATCGTTTGGTAGTAGGTATCTAGGCTTTTTATCATTTGGCAGTGTCTATCCATAAATAGACTATACTTTTAGGTAGGTATATGTATAATGTAATTTGAATATATTAGTTACGATTATGGGATTATAGTGATTTTCCATACAACGTAAATACCGCAGCGCTCCACTAGTGAATCAAATACCGCCTTAGTACAATAATGTCGTGAATAGAAGGACCTTCTATGGTAAAGAACAGACACTGAAAGACGAACCGGAAAGTCAACATCCCAATTATGACGCAAGCCGTTTTTGACAAGTTCTGCCAATTAGACGCAAACCTAACTAAATTCATAAACCAAATGTATGTTAGAATAAGAAGATAATAAAAAACCGGCCAAGTGTGTGCCGGGCCACGCATAATATAGGGTTGCGTCTGAGTTACCCATTATAGGCTCTATAAATCCTAAACTAACAAATTCATCTGGTCAGTTATAGTTTTCCTTCAAAATTCATTACATGGACTACCATCATGAATAGTTTTCCGATTCTTCAAAATAGCTGATTAGCTTTACACTCTGTTTTAATAAAATAATGCGCTTTTTTTAAAGTAGAATATCTCGCTCACGGACTCCTAAATCAAAAACATTGTCTTAGCAACCTCCCAATGTTTTAAAAATACCAATCTAATGATAACCCCACGTTGGGTTGACGCGAGAAAAATAAAGCATCCCTCCACTTGTAGGGGAGGTACCCCAGAAAAAATATTTTTCATAGTTTTATTATAGCACTTTATCGACATAGTAAATACACTAATCCCTGCAAAATTTCATCTTTCTAGCACTAACCATTTGAGAAGAAAGCCGAAGACAGATGGACGGACAGACGGACAGACGGACTATCTACTACAGATCGCGATAAACTTAAAACTACTGCATCGATTTTCAAGCTGCTTTTACTAATGGATAGACTGGTTCTCAAGGCAAGATATCATAATATATAAAGATATAAAAAGAATCACGTTGTTATACATCTAGTCTCTACGGTTCATGAGATACAGTCTGGTGACAGACGGACAGCGAAGTCTTTTTTTTTTTTTAATTCCGCGAGACCGCGGCCGCTCCCATGTCCATTGCTGCGGGCGCCTCTAGTAGCGCCGTTGGGGTTGGGTTTTATCCCGCGTCGGTGAGTGAATCTGGTAGCGTGCTGTGGGGAAAAGGCCCCGCAGCACCTAGCCTGCTTCTGTAAGGACGGCAGGTAGCTACCCCGCCGTCCTCTGGCCCCGATCATGGAGATCGATGGTCCTGGGCGTAGATGAGTCTGCGGCGCCCTCGCCGCTGACTACGGAACTCGGCGGGGAGGGTACGCTTGACTTGCTCGCAGAAGGACACGGCCGCGTTCCACCTACTCGCGCTGGAGACCATGGCTTGGAGCATGGTTTCCAGCGAGAGGATATCCACACCCAGACCCACTGCGAGGTCCCGGCGCTGATTCGCCCACGCTGAGCACTCCACCAAAGTGTGGAGTGCGGTGTCGTCGTCCGAAACCTCGCAGTGTTGACATCGAGGTGTGACCTCACGATCGATGCGAAACAGATAGCTACCGAAGCATCGCCCGGTAACGATCTGCGTCGCACAATACGTGCGTCACACAGCGAAGCCTTAGTAATAAGACATTTTTGAAAAAAAAAACCACTTGTACACCATTCCACAAATATTTTATTTTCTATAAACCCTGACCGGTTTCACCTTATGGCATCATCAGAGGTGTTCACTCATACTCAATCTACACACATAATTCACTTTTGTAACACATTTCGCTAATATTATTCGCATAATATTAGCGAAATGTATTTACTATAAGTTCCACCAAGTGCCGACAATCGAAAGCATAAATTATATCTTAGTAATAAGGTTCCGTTTTACCATTTAGGTACGGAACTCTGAAAAATGTGACGTAATTTATACTGCCCTGTCTGAATGGGTAAACAAACGCGTACATTGCGCCTTCATTTCGCCGGTGTCGTTGGCCACACGTGATATACGTAGGACCCGTAGCAGGCCTCCGTCACTCGCTCAAGGCCGCGCGCTATACACCTACCGCTCGGCGTACCTTCGAGAGTACAAACTGGCAGAGGGCTGCCGAACGCCCGCCTGAGCGCTCGTATCGCACTGCACTGCACGTTTCCCGCGCTTACGCTTCGAAATGCAGAAACCACGTAATTATTGTGCGGATTAGATACTAGGTATGCACTATTTTAATAATAACAAAATGCATTTTTAACTTGGGTTTCATTTACTTACATTTCTTTTTGTTTTTCGTACACCGGGATTACGTTATGTTTGGCTAACGAAAAAAGCGGCCAAGTGCGAGTCAGACTCGCCCATGAAGGGTTCCGTAGCAGCAAGTAACTAAATATTTCAATTTTTACGATTTATGGCGTATTAAAAAAGACTACTTACTGGATCTCGTTCAAACCAATTTTCGGTAGAAGTTTGCATGGTAATGTACAACATATAAATATTTTTTGTTTTATCGCGCAAACTATTCAGTTTAGAAAAAAAATGATTTTAAAAACTTCAATATCATTTTTGATGACCTATCCATAGATATTATTTATTTTCTTTTTAGGGCTCCGTACCCAAAGGGGAAATACAGAACCCTATTACTAAGACTTCACTGTCCGTCTATCTGTCTGTCTGTCCGTCCGTCCGTCTGTCACCAGGCTGTATTTCATGAACCGTGATGATTAGTATACCTTGAACCGTGACATAGTAAATAATGTATTTATGTTGCCACTATAACAACAAATACTAAAAACCAAAATAAAATAAATATTTTAGGGTAACAACCCATACAACAAACGTGATTTTTTTGCCGTTTTTATTTATTGATCAACCCTAGCGCATTCTTACGATGGCGTCACTCGCACGGCGGGCAACACAGTCTCGACTCTATTAAGGCGTGTTAAGGTACAATTCTTCTCGTTCTGTGCAGCAGGTATTATTATTAAAATTTTGTAGGTTAATATAGAGTAGGTATTTTCGCTTTTGTATGGGAGTGATGTATCTGTTACGTAGGAACTATTTATTAATCTGTGCCCGTAGGACATGTGCCTGGCATACGTCGTATGTGAAGGAACAGTGTGTTTTAGCTTAATAACATCTCTAAGTCTCAAGTCATTGCAAAACCAGCACACGGTTTAGCTGCTGACAGGCTTTGGTAGAAGGCGCAAAGGGCCCGTCCCCTATTGCCGTTTACGTTTTTGTCTACATAGCACCACTTCGCCTTCGGAGACCTAACAACTTTACGAGTAAAACGTCGCGAATCACTAGGCATTTACGAGTAAGAAGATTAAATGAACCCTATTATTTCACGCGAATACCCACTAATGTGCGTCTGAGGATTACAAGGAATGGGCAACGTGTTATCTACTTACAAACTAATATTATTAAACAACTAACAATCTCTTGCTGTCCTCAGTACTCATCATCATCTGGGTACTAATCCCGGTGGTGTTGCAAAATATAAATCTCGCAATCTTTAGTTTTAGGTTTAATGTAACTTTAACTTTTTTATTTTGTGCTAAGCGGGCCTAAAGGCACGGGTAATCTCGTCCTTCACATACGACGTATACATTATGACACCTGAACCAGATCTGACCTATACAATTTGTATGATAATAAACACACTGGTCATTCCCCATGCTGTCTTACGTCACCGCACCAGATTCGCGTGTTAACATGCGTACGACGCTGTCACACACGTTAAGGGCCCAGATCGTGAAAATCACCGAAAAGAGTGTTACGATTTTTCATATTTAACCTATTTACATATGATTAATAACAACGATAATTTGTATATATTAAAATGAAAGACCAAAAATTATGTTAGTGCTAATTTTAACTCTTAAAACCCTGTAGTTGTTATATAATAAACGTCAACAAACGCACAAAATTGAGAAAAAATTCGAAAACGTTCGAAATCGAATCGAAATTTCAGATTTAACCCAATAATCAACATAAATTGATAAAAAGAAACACTTTTTGAACACTGAAAAAACCAATAAATGTACTTTTTTTTGTACCTTTACAAACAAAGACTTCCCCTTTTAAAGCCCTAAAATCTAGATATGTTTTACGTAAATTCTCCATAGAAAAATGTATGCAAATTCAAGCGCGTCCCGATAGAACGATCGTCGCAACTAATCGCCAGTGCGCCATAGAATTTCATAGTGACTCCACGCGTGTCGGATGCTACAGCAAAATTACGTGTTGTGAATTTGTGTTTTTTGTGAAAAACTGTAAGTACAATATTTTTATAACTAATTTACTTTCAGTAAGTAGAAAGTACCGATATAATGAAAGTCTGAAAGAAAACCATGATGGAACTAGATATAAATCGTAAGAAATACAAAATTATTTACTTTGTTGCGTAGGTCATTTTATGAACCTTGTAAAGTAGGTATCAATTCAGGCTTGAAACAATCAAAGCCCTGCCCACCTTATTTTCTCGAGATATGAACTGGCGGGGTATGACTGGGTATGACTTTCAATCATCTTATAGTTCTCTGCACGACATACATAGATTTTTCAACATGATAAAGGCAATAGGTATCATAAACGTAATTGGTAATCGAGGGTCTCTTTTCGCAGGATAATTTGCTGAGTGCCATGCCAGCGAAAAGAAAATTTAGTACGCATTATAAAAACGTGAAAGCCAAAAGATCTCGGAATAAAATGTAAGTTCCTCCCTACTTATTTATTTACCTGCCTACTTGACTACGTCTTGTCCTAAATACCTAGAAAAAAATTACTAGATTTGTGTTAGTGTCAAGTAAAAATCCTAGTTTTATTACTTTTATTTGTGTGTATGCTTATCATGTCTTAGTAGTAATAATAATATAATCTATTTGCATTTTGAACAGGGTAGGTACATTACAAAGCAAATAGGTACAATGATTTAGATCGCCTGATTCAGACATATACCTACAACAGCATGTAAATATTGATTTGACATGTAATTAGATAGGTACACAATTAGGTATGTCAGTCTAAGAAGAAAAATTACAATGTCCAGTAGGTAATAATTACGTAATTTCAATATCTATATAAGTAATAAAGTCAATTTCTATAGGAACAATTTTCATAATAATAAATTTTATTACATAATATAGTATTAGTTTTCATATATTTATGTATTTCAAAGCAATGAGTTTGCTTACACTATTATTAGTTACAGTATTATTAGTTTTCATGTTCATCATGTCTAAATATGTGGAAGTGGAAGTAGGTATGTTTCCTATCAGAAATTGCACGGGCGCGCGCGCGGCTTTGTCGACATACTTACCGCCAAAGAGGCGCGCCGTGCCTGGCGTAGGGTTGTACAAAAATTACAAAATAAATAAAAAGTGGATATTGATGAATAATATTTCCAGTACTGAAAATGAAGAAAACCTTCAGGCCGAGACTCCGAGCAACACTGCTACGCGCTGTATAGAGGTAAGTTGTTATACGTAATTCTTGTAGACTTGTTACATAAATAAACAAACTAGTTAGTGATGGGCGAAGACCAAATCTCAGTACCTACAGTTTTTTTTTTTGCAATATTTATTATTTTCATTGTGAGACAAACACATACTTCTCAATTACTTTCTCAAAAGAAAATTCACGTTCAAATCTCGTATTTTACCAAAATCAAGTATTTTTTTTGTAAAATATTATCTTTTACGCGACTGGTGTACGTATGTATGTATGTATACTAAGTAATATATCTTTGTGGCACGATAAGTTCAAAATTATTGAACCGATTTTAATGTTCTTAGTATCATTAGAATTGTCTTCTAAGCCCGAGTGACATAGAATAAGTGACGCCATAAAAAACCAATACGTATAGCGTAAAGGAAATTTATAATTTCTGTTCATCACGAACATAATATTGTATGAATTCTTTTGCACTTTTATAATTTGTCTTCGTCAGTTATGAATATAAATAAATAAACAATAAAAATGTTAAAACCCGACAGATTAAAAAATGAAAATGTGTAATAAAAATAAATAACAACACCATTGTAATATAGCGTATTTAGCAGTCGGGGCCTATTTCTAAAGAAATATTTAGCTAGTCAGGAATATCTTCGAGCCTGTGAGGATTTCAATGGGTCTCAACTGTTGAATTCGATTTATTACAATAGTGTTCTTATTTATTTTTATGTAACATAATTCAAGACCGTAGACTTGTTTTCTTTTTACCTTTTGAGTTTTTATGCATATAGTCGGATTTATTAAATTTATGACGTGATAACGTCTTATAAATCGATGAACACCGGCAACACGCACAAAAAAGTGTCACATTATGTCACGCTAGGGTCAAGCGAGAGCGCAGTACAAGCGATGGAGAATAATATTATGACGTTATCCGATAAAATTATCGTCCTAAACCGACTTTACAAGCAACCAGTTTTTTATTATGTTTATTTATTCACTTTCATAATTGTCGAAGACTGATAAAAACGTTTAAGATTTTGATCTAGTGTTCTGTGTTTCAAAGATGTATTCTAAGGGAGTTCTTAGCTATGTTTGAAGAAATTTGGCCCATACCTTTTGAATTATTTTTTTATAAAAAAAATCAAGCCATTATCTTTCTTTACAGGAACTAGTTATTGACAACCGTCAAGAGGGAAAGGTGGATGAAGTGGAAGTTGTGGATATTTCTTTTTTTTTAAAGCTCTTCAGGCCATAGGGGACCACGGTCCAATGGATTGTAAGTTAAGTTACCTCAGTATAATAAGTGAAGTAAAAGTTGGTCTGGACTCAAAACTCATCATAAAATGTAGTATGTGTAATATGAAATTTACTGTGTGTTTGGTTGAAAAGAAAGAAGATAGCATGGAAGTGAATCATCAAATTGTGTCTGGTATCATATCATCTGGTGGGAGCTACTCTCAGTTAAAAACATTAAGTGCCGCAGTAGCCCTACCAATCATGTCACCTTCATTGTACAATGAAATTAATAATACGGTTTGCGATTGGTGGGAAAAGACAGCAGCACATTCCATGGCAGAAGCTGTCAAGGAAGAAGCGGAGTACGCAGTGTCTATAGGTAGTGTTGATAAAAATGGTACACCATTAATATCTGTTGCTGTTGACGGTTGTTGGAGCAAGAGATCTTATGGTAAGAATTTTTCCGCCTTATCCGGCGCAGCTGCGATAATTGGCATTAAAACTAATAAAGTATTGTTTTTTGGAGTTAAAAATAAATACTGCGTAGTCTGTGCACGAGCCGCAAAGAACAACAGTCAGCCCCCGGAACACCATTGTTTCAAGAATTATTCAGGATCATCTACCGGGATGGAATCGACCATAATAGTTGAGGGGTTTAAACGTTCCTTTGTTGATCACGGTGTAATTTATAATAAATTTGTAGCAGACGGCGATTCCAGTACTTATAAAAAAATATTAGATTCGCGTCCGTACGATAATTTAATAGTAGAGAAAATTGAATGCAAAAATCATCTTTTACGAAACTACTGCAATAGCTTGGAGAAATTGTCGAAAGACACTAAGTATCCTTGCGAATTGCGGAAATTCCTAAAAGAAAGGTATTTGCGTTTAAGAACGGGTGTAAAATGCGCGATTAAATATTGGGGGGATCAAAATCAGTCACTCGAAGAAAAAATAAAAAATCTTAGTGAAGATATCCTAAATGGTCCACAACACGTATTTGGTAATCACCAACATTGCAAGGAGTATTTTTGTAGACCTGACACTCGTCGAATAGAACCTGTTGGGTTACTTCCAGCAATTGTTGGATGCGGATTAATGGACGCGGTAGAAATTTTAAGTAAAAGACTGTCATATCATTCTAGAAGTTTAATTCATAATTGCACAAGTAATATAGTTGAAAGTTTTAACGGAGTAATTGCCAAATTAGTTGGGGGTAAGCGTGTAAATTATTCTTCCCGTGGTTCTTATGCGGGCCGATGCGCAGCTGCTGTTGTGTCTTTTAATACGGGATCGATTCATAGTAAAACTCATGAAGTCATATTTAAATCTAGTCCTAATCCTTTGATCGCGAAAGTGGAAAATAGTAATCGTAGAAACCGTTTAATTGCTAAACCTAAATTAAGATTGAAAAAAAGCCACAGCGCTGTATCGAAAGACGCATCACTATGGACCAAACTGCGAAAAACCTGATCTGAGTCCAGAATTATATGAGAAAGCCAAGTCATCTTTTTTAGTTGATTTAAAGTTGTCTTGTGCTGAAAGAGAGGAGCTTGAAAGGTCGACCCATTTGCAAAGAAGTAGTGCTGAGTGGATGAGTACAAGGAGAAAATTACTAACCTCATCATCGTTCGGGGAAGTTTGTAAAAAACGAGAGAGCACAAGTTGTGCTGCTCTTGTTTGTAAAATCGTTTATGGTAGTAATATCTCCAGTTTGCCTGCTGTACGGTACGGTATCGAAAACGAAGAAACTGCAATTAGACAGTTAGAAATTCAAGAGAATATTAGTATACAAGGTTGCGGTTTGATCGTCGACGATCAATATGAATTTCTTGGTACTACACCAGATGGCATTTATGCAAACGGTTTAATTGAAATTAAGTGCCCACATTCTTTAGCTGGCATGACTCTTGATGAAGCAATGGCCAAACATACCTTTTGGGTTAAGGACAAGGCTTCCAAGGGTTATGTCATAAGTAAAAATCATTACTGGTATTTCCAAATTTCGGGACAGCTACATATAACTAAAAGAAACGTTTGCATGCTTGGCATCTGGTTTGGTGCTACTGTACCTATGAAAGTTTATATTATAGAAAAGGACGACAAATTTTGGAAGGAGAAAATGGAGATGAAATTAGTTAGATTTTATTACGATTGCCTCCTTCCAGAATTAGTTGATCCTCGGCAGTCACGAAGCATGCCTATTCGTGACCCGCCCAATGTCATAGAGGCTATGAAAGAGAGGAAAGAAAGAGCTTTACGTGTTTTGAAAGAGAAGAACGTCTAATGATTTTGAAAGAGACTGAGGTAACTTAACTACCCAGCCGGTCGATTCACGTAAACACGCCAGTTCAAAAGTCGTTTTAACTTAGAAACTTAGAAATCGCCTTTTGGTTTTCTGTTTTTAACGCACTTACTTATCTAGTCTTGGATTGTCATAAATCTTCCAATAGCTCAATTTCTATACAATTCCTATACGATTTTGAAGAGTTACCTGGTGTAAACCCAAGGTCCGATCCTAATGAAATTAAAATGTGACCACACGGGATGCACCAGCTTTCAAATAAAAAAAAGAATCATCAAAATCGGTTCAAAAAATACAGCGAATTGAGAATCTTCTTCTTTTTTTAAGTCGGTTAAAAAGTGTGCGAAGTGACATTTTTAAGTCACTACGCCACGGTTTTTATTACGTGAATCGGGCAGCTGGTAACATTTTCATTCTGATAGGTTTTGCAATAGCAATTGATTTTATCATCAAATTAGTAGAAATCAGAATTTGATCAGTAATCATTAAAATGAAAAAAACATTAACTCTTAAACTCATATTTTGTTATTGTTTACTTTCGTTTAATTAAGTATATGAATAATTTATAAATTTCATGTTTGTTTATAACTAATTTTTGTACAACCCTAGCACGCTTTTTAGGTGGCGACTCATATTTTGTTTACTTTTAATTATATGAACCATTTTTATACTTGTGTTTCATTTATTGACAATTTTTTGTACAACCCTAGAAGATTTTTTAGATTGCGAGGTGATCGTAAGCAAAAAGTATTTGATTTTACGCAATAGGCACATTTCCTTGCGTAGATATAAACACTAGCGAGGAAAGGCGTGATGTTATTTCGACCGTACTTCCTACTGAATTTGCAATTATTTTATTGAATGAAAATTTTACGAAATAAGAATAAACTTTGGTAGTAAAATTACAAATAAATACATAGGTACTCGTAGTTGGAATTTTAGGTAAGTAGAATACAAAAAGGTCAGTCCGGACCTGCTCTTGATTGTTTATTATAAATAGAAAATCATAAAAATTGTGTCTCAAACTACTCTTATTTATTTATCTAGTAATTAGGATCATTTTATAACGAAAACTACTCTTGGAATATTTTACAAATAGGCAGTCGTTTATTTCCAATAATTCAACATTTTTGTTATGCTGTAAATATTCAACTTCAATAACAATAACTCAACGTGGAACGTTTGTCGCAAAACATTTTCAAAATCGCGCTCTCTGGGTCATTCACCCGCCCGTCGGATGATTCGGGCAACAATAGCGCTGCTGTCGCTCAAAATCGACTTTGTCCGTGCGCGGTCTGGGCCCTTAAAGTGTCTTAGCGCGTAAAATACTCGCAGACACCACCTTTCAAATTACGTATAAATAAGTCTGCGTCATAAGACTTGATATACGTGGGACTAGTGAGTCGCTGTCTCCCACGTCGCCTGGCAAAAGTTGTATATGAAGGACCAGTGTGTGTTTCAGCTTAATAACATCTCTAAGGCTCAAGTCATTTAAACCAGCACACGGTTCAGTTGCTGACAGGTTTTGGCAGAAAGGTCAAAGTGTCTGAAACGGCAATATGCCCGTCCTCTATTACGTGGTGACCTACGAAATGTAGGCGTAATGAACACCGTTGTATTTTCCCTTTGGGAGTAAAAGTGTGATTGACAGAGCAATCGTAGGAAGCAAAGCTTCTACATTTAGAAACTGGTCAATTTTGCTTTCGTCCGTCTGCCTAGCTGACTGTATGTCTACATTAGTGTGCGTGTTCGGGGCCAGTATGGCAGGTGGCCCCCTTTTTTATGCGATTTCCAAGAAACTTGGCACAATTGTTACTTGATTTAAAAAATGTCGTCGTGACTATTTTAGATTGGGGGAGGGGAACAAACTAATTATTATAATATTCGCGAGGTCTAACTGTTCGACCATAATATGGGCAACGACTAATTTAGTGTGTTGTAACTATTTTTTCCCTTTAATCTGTGTAAATAATTTGAGGTTTCAAGTTCCAAGGCTCAAATAATCTTCACTAGCACGCAGTACACCTGCAGACGGACGAAGCTCTGTGTAATAAATACCCGTCTGTGTAATAATTCCCCACTTCTGAGATAAAGAGGATATTATAACGATATGATTTTGTGATGTGTGTAGTTCGAGGTAGGTAAGTACAGAGCAACGAATTTCGAACCAACAACGGTACCGTTCGACCCGTGTAGCTATGTAGGCAAGTGATGTATTCTAATGGTAGTGAAGTGGTAAAGAACTGGCAATCAGAGTAGTAGCTTCGAATTCCCAGAACATACATAGTGAGTACATAAGTAAGCTTAATTTTAATTATTGAAAAATAATTTTAATCTTTTATAAATTGCAAGTTACGTTTTATAAATTGAAAATAAATAAGTAAGTATAATTATATGTATTATTCCGGTTGAATAAAAAAATAATATTGAACTACAACGGTCTCTATCCCAAATCCCAACCTACTGATATCCTAAAAGTTTAACCACTTTTATCTAGATGGCGCAAAGTGTACCTTTCTAATATAATATTTGAAAATTTGACGTCATTATACACTACATTCTACATAATATGTACCTCTAACATTGATTTCAACGACTTTTTCCTTGTTGGACGATCCGTAAGTAATCTAATTTTCCGATATTTTCATCTGAAAAGGAATCAAACAACCTGAATTAATGTGACCTATGATATGAGTGATCGCTCAGTCATTTAATCTTGACGATATTATGTGATCAGGGTCCCATTAAGCAAAACTTTCATGTCGCGGGGTTATTCTGGTTATTTTAGGGCTGGATTTTCCATAGTTCCTACTTAGTCGTTGTCTTTGTGTCGTTGTATGTCTACGAGCGTAGTAGATAGGTATCTACTTATTAGATAAGTTTGCCTGTTATTGTGACAAAAAAATAACGTGATTTAAATAATAATACCTAGTACATATGAGCACAGAATAGTAGGTACCTACTCCATCCACCGAGCCTATTCCCAACGCAGGTTAGGGTCGGCTTTCCAGTCTAACTGCGATTCGGCTGAACTTCGATATTTTCCGTGAAGCTACTGCCATCTAACTTCCACAACCCATGGACGATATCGAAGTTCTGTAGTTAGACTGGTCGGATTTTTGATTTAGTGTTTGTACCGCTAACGACTGCCATAGATGTTTGTATGGCAACCGGCACCGACACGGCTTAACGTGCTTTCCGAAGTACCTACTACGATTTAGGTGCTAAATACTCGTAATTATATCATGTTGCATTAACCATTTAAATTAGGTCTTTTCTTTGCACGTAACCTTGAAGCTTAGAGAGGTTTTCAGTCATTTTTATCCACTAAACCGAGGATCCTACAACAGACCCGTAGGCACTTTCCATTCATAATTTAAGCTGGACTATTCTCTATTAAAAATAAAACTACATTTAAAATATTCTCTCTTTCTGACCTATGAAGTGAGTTTAAAGTGTTTCATGTAAAAGTTTTTTTTATAAATGTTAGAATAATTCACACAACGCCATCTAGTCTAAAATTAAGCAGAGGTTGTGATTATTTACATTTTTTTTGCAAATACATACATATTATATATAGGAAACATCCAGACTTCTGTACAAACGTATCTGTCTTCACAAAAAGTTTTTCCCGACCGAGAATCGAACCTGAGACTCCGGTGTTGAAAGCGGATGCACTACCGACCACGCCACCGAAGCTTATTTAAAGAACATTTTAGATACAATATACTTTATTATTATCCTATTATTAACGGCAATAGGCCCTCCCCTCTTACGTGACTCAACAAAGTTACGTAAAGTGGTGTATAACATCCTTCTACTTACCCCTTCGGGGACGCGGGCTTGATGTTATATTAAGTACCTACAATTCAATTTAATTTATTTATTTCAGATAATTAAAATCCATTTGGTTAGTAACATTTACTTAATAACTATCCTACCTTAGAAAATAGACAACCTAAATCATGAATTTTCGGTTTGAACTCTGGAATTTATTTATTAAAACTAACCAATTAACTCTAACAATAACTTGGTCCGTTTTCATAACAAATAGTCATCGTCATCTTCAAGTTACCAACCAAACTATTCAAACTCAAGCCTTCAGTTTTAAATGAAACTAACTAAAATTGGAAGTGCAAACGGGCATTAGAACAATGGAGAAATTCAGTTAGCATTCGCTCACTATATACAAGTAGTTGAACTGTGCTATATACAGAGGTCGCCGAGGTCGTAGTTGGAATACTTGTCATGAACAGAATGCTAGGCTTTTAATTAAGGCTCCAGTAATTTAGAGGGGCAGGGGTACTACCACCACGCATGGCCATGTATTAGGTACAATCTTATGCATACTCATTTGGAAATGTTTAACCAGCTAAGCACGTGGTGTGGGGTGGCCCCACCGGGCGATGGTTAGTTCTCCGCTACAGATAAATTAATAACGCGCCTACCTAAGTATGGATAGATATAGCACGCATGTCCGTGAGCAGAAATATACAGGAAGTTCCGATTTTGGATCACAATTCTTTTGATTCTAATTTTTGTGGCGTTTTACTAACTAACCAAATTAGTTTTCACTGTTATTAGAATTAGTCTGCTATCTGTCTGCCTTTTGCAGTCGCAGGAGTCCATGAGTCCAGGAGGCATTACGTGAACCAAATAGCACGTAATGATGAAAATAAACCTGATGGAATAGCATGGCTGTCATGGAAAATGAAAAGTTTAATGTAGGACGCAACGTGTGTTAATACTATAGCGCCTTCTCACCTTTTGTAGTGCGGCTCAGTGGGCTCAGCCAACCCTGTTGCTGCATCAGCAAAAAGCCTCAAACGGTGCAATACTCCAACTTAACCGGACTACGTATTTGAACTATTTGCGGTATAGATAGCGTCGTTGGAACCAAGAGGTCTCAGCGCTCGCGGCTTTTTTAAAAATTTATTGGATGTAAGTGCTTGTTCAGGTTGACGCACCGGTGCGGTGGCTGTTGCGGTAGAAAAATATCAAATATACTCGCGTCTGGCGCATGTGATGCGCTCAAACTCAGTTAAGTTCAACGATTTTGAACTTGTCATTAGAAATGATAGCATTCGCACATGGCTCAGGCCCTGGCGGCCAGTGTGAATGCGTGCGTTCCTACGTGAACAAACATTAGAGGCTTCAAGAAATTGTGTTCTTTGAGGCTTCAGAGGCCCAGGATCTTCAAGAAATTGTGTTAACTTTATCATTGGGGCCCAGCGTCTTCACCTATAAAAGACACTTTGCTTGTTTACAATACCCAGGAGGTAAATTTCCTATATGGGTGGGTACTAAATGAACCTAATTGGTATCATTAGCGAAGTATAAAAGAGGTTACTTAAATATCTATAAAACACTACTTTTAATGAATTTCATTGAGCGAAGCGAGCCGAAGGCGAGCGGAGCTCTCAACGGGTGACTCAAATTATTTTTCAAACGATTTATGTTAAATTGTTTCTTGGCGAATACTCGGTCGATTTCGGATTTTCTTGCACACATCAATAGCTTACAGAATTACCCAGGTTATTACGATGCCAGAATTTTGAATTTAAACTCGCTTCGCTCAAATATATGCTGCAGCGTAACGGTACGTTTCGCGACTGTGGCGACCTAGTAAGTTTGCATTCAATTATTATTGGGATAGTTCTCCTAATCTACGCATCCTCTAATCCAGATGGCAACTTATACAATTAAGTTTGGACAAACTTAAAATTAAAATATTTTGTAAAGAGAGATCAATATTAAAACAATATGTAAGAAAACAAACAACCTAAGCATCTCAGTCAGTTTTGTCAATTAATTGAGTACCTATACTAGAAACACCCTTTATATATGAGACGTGAGATGTAAAATTTGAGCGGAGTACAGCGCCGCACCTATTATGAAATTTGTGCACACACACACAAGAATGGACACTACCACAGACAAGCCTCGCATGCTTGGAGAAAGGTACGTATTCGGACTTAGGTGGCTATTGGGTGGCGGGGGTACGTACTTGCGACGCTTTGCCCGGCTTAAATTTTGGTATTAATATGTATCTCTTACAGTCGCGGATTTAGCAGCCGATGCTCGGCGTAATTATGTGGCCGGCAAGGGGAGCTTTGCCTTACAGCCTACGGTAAAAATACAGTGTTTATTGCAGAGACTTTGCTATGTGTCAGTTTCTTTTATACATACACTTTGCAAGTTGGAACCTTTTTAGGCGCTTGAAGATCTTGAATGTAATTGAAATTAATTCGAAAAGTAATGATCAAAAGTAACCTATCCTAATCCTATCCTGTCCAAGCTTTACCAAGAAAAAAAGCACCTAGGTACTTAGCTGAATAAAAATATATTTGTAATTAATCAATCACGATAATCCTAGGAAGAAGATATTCTTAAAAAAAATACTGAGTAAGTGCATGTAGTATCATAATCATCTGATTTACCGATATTATGAGATGACTCAACAATATGTAGGAGTCCAACATAGGGTTAATATTGATTTATCGTTAAGACGTGCATAGAATACATGTACAAGGGACCAAATAGGTGTACAATTTCCTATAAAGTATCTGTAAGAAGTATTCCATATTCAACTAAAACTACTTTTAACGCTAACGATCTCGTCATATTGTCTTGTTATGTGATATTATTTTTGATGCTGTCTCTACCTTTCAAACAAATTGAAACTAACTTACACTTTGGTTGAGAACATAACCCAGTACCACCGAACATTTAATAGTACAAGCCAGTACAATAAAAATCTCTTCTCATCCTCACCATAGCTAATGGTAGGGGAGCCCTTGGTGCTAAATGTGTAGTAATAAATAAACTGGCATGACAAAAATTAGACTTCATAAAGTTGGTAATTCGTTTGTAGGCAAATGTATAAAAAATTATAATAAAATTCCTCAGGATTTGGTTGACATGCCTCTTAATAAGTTTAAAATAGTAGTTAAAAAATGTTTAATGATGAAAGGCTACTACAATGTAGACGAATATCTTAATGATAAAAATGCATGGTCACCCTAATCTTCTGTAGTTGGCCACTCGTATAATACAATATAAACTAATTGTAACAATGTAAACAAAACAATATTAAAAAAAAAATGGATAATCTACCTGAGTTTCTTGCTGGTATCTTCTCAGGAGAACCAACTTACCGAACCAGCGAAAGAATCATTTTCTAATGGTTATTTATGTACTTACTTAATTTAGTATTTTTATAATATTACTTGACAAAATTGTAAAATTTTAACATTCATATGTGCTCTTTATGTGCCTAAACTGAATAAATGAAATTGATTCTTTGATTCTTTGAATAAAAAAAAATAATAACAACTATAGGAAATATATCATTAAGGACGGTACGGTCGACATTTGTCGAGCATGCCACTGTCCTGGTGAATCACTTCGCCACATTATTTCCGGTTGTTCGTATCTTGCTAACACCGAGTACTTGCATATGCACAATCAAGTGGCCAGGATCATCCACCAGCAACTTGCTCTTCAATACGGCCTTATTGAGTCCGAGGTATCGTACTATAAGTACACACCAGAGCCAGTTCTCGAGAATGGTCGTGCATTGCTCTACTGGGACCGATCAATCATCACGGACAGGACTATTGTTGCCAATAGGCCTGATATCGTGTTGGTTGATAGGGCTCAGCGCCGGGCGGTGCTCGTCGACGTCGCCGTCCCGCATGACGAGAATCTCGTTAAGGCAGAGAAGGACTCGTTAAGGCAGAGAAGGACTTTCTAAGTACCTCTATCTGACCTTCGAGATAACTGCCATGTGGACGTCCCACATGGCGGTTATCTCGACGATCATTGTCCCGATAGTCGTTTCGGCAAATGGACTAATAGCGAAGAGTGTCGATCAACATCTCAAGAGACACTCGCTAGACTGTTGGATCAAGGGTCAGATACAGAAGGCTGTCGTCCTCGACACGGCACGCATCGTTAGGAGGTTTCTCAGTCTGTGACCTATACCGCTGGTAGTTTGGGCCCTACTCCGCTACTGATGGTGGTCTGACATGATTTTTTTTTTATACTATATGTATTTTTTTATATAAATATTGTAAAAAAAATATGTTAAGAGAATAATTTTAATAAATGAGTAATATAATAATCATTTATTTCAGGCCATTACGACCCATATAATTTGCTTCTATAGGAATATTCAATATTAATAGGAAATACATTACAAATTATACACATGTCAAGGTTTATTTAAAATACAAATTCACATTATAATTACAATTATAGCTATAGCTGTAATATTGATAGCTACACAGGGGGCACAAGACAATAGTACTCGTATATCAATCCACAGGTATATAGCCACCAATATTACATTGTCAACACTATAAATTACTATTATTACTTGTCAGCTTCAGGATCCATTCTTTGTCAATTGTATTAAATAAATTCTGTGTCAAGTTCATTACTGTAGATTTTTTACAAGTTACTCCAGCGTACCGAATGCGTACCAGAGACGCCCGACAACATACGTAGGTGAGTCCGTGGCATTGCACCGCGGAATTTAAAAAAAAAGCGTGAATGGGTATTTGGCAGTAAGAATAAATGGTTTTATATGTTTACACTTTTAGTGGCGGGGTAAGCAGATACAGGCTTTTTTTCGCGGTAGTAAAAAACAAACAATGTGACCGAAATACTTAGGTGGTAAGCGCGTATATTGTGATTTTTTATCTTTTAACATGTCTCTGAATTAAAATAATCTGTTGTTACATGGTAGGGGCCACCTTCACCCCTTAAGTTAGGAGGGTTGTAAATAAAAAAATAATTAGATATTGGATTTTCATGTGAACCCTTCAGATGCTCCAATTCTTACTCTGCCGATTTGGAATTCACTGAAAAAGATTGCAAAAAACACCAATACCCACCGGTATTGGTGTTTTTTGCAATCTAACCTAATCATCAGAGTTATAGTTAGTGTGGTAGTGGACATCATGTTGCACCTACAGTACCTATGCTAATCTAATGCGCTTGAGTAACTACCGAAATTCCATCTAGGGCTCTCGTACCATTACTACCTACTAATGTGTTATAATTTCTACATAATTCGTTAAGCTCACACAGATTTGAACTAAAAACCAACATCAAACTTTACCTAATTATAATATTCATATAGCATTATTAGGAATTCGCTAGGTGTAAAGTGAAGAACAACAATTTATAAAGTTAACAAACAAAGTACAAAACAACAACAAACTTGACACCTACATTTCGTTTCTTAACCAACCAATAGATGGCGACACTTTCCTAGGTGGAACCCACAGACTTGGGATGGCGCTCGCTTCGCTCCCTTAACAGAGATTCATATAACACGTTTTAGTTTGGAACAGTAGGTACCTAATAAAAATAAGGCAAATATTACTTAGTATCCTTGAACATTTTATTTTTTAGAAATATAGCAATACTAGTGGTCGCCCGCGACTTCGTCCGCGTGATTATTGTTCCCGTCGCCTTATCTTTATAAATTGTAGCCTATGTGTTATTCTGATTATGATTATTATGAGCTATATTATTGTAAAGTTTCATCAAAATCCGTTCAGTAGTTTTTACGTGAAAGAGTACAAACATCCATACTTACAAACTTTCGCATTTATAATATTAGTAGGATACACACACACTCACATATCACGCCTATATCCCCGAAGGGGTAGGCAGAGGTGCATTACACAAGCACAATTTGCCAGTATTTTTAGTCCCAAGTAATAGGGGGCAAGCCTATTGCCGTCACCGGGCACATTTTTAATGGGTTATGTCCAAAATGGCCGAATGAATTAGGCAGCTATATTGTAATTTTGAAAAAAAATTAAAGCCGTTGCCTTGCGATGAAATGTTGATGAAAGGCAACAAAATCTTACAGCCAGCAGTCGAACCTTATTACAAAAGTCTTAATAATAATAGGTACAACTAGAAATTATTAGTTCAAATTTATACAGTTGTAATAGGGTGACCTCAGGGTCCTGATTCAACCTCATCTGTAAATATCACCTCCCGACCAACGGACGAGGTTCTGACAGGCGAAAATGTTCCCGAATAGTAGCGGCAATGGGCATTCTCAAAGTTACTGCCGAAAATCTGGGCGTAAAATATGTCTCTATTTACCACTTTGGAGACAGACAGACGGAGAAAAAAAAAGGCTGAAAAATCTAATTATAATGTATAATGTACATTCGTAATATAAATTACGATACTAATACCAATAATACCACTAATACCAACCCGTCTTTCCCACGTGGTGTATGTAGGCTGTATTCCCCCCTCTTCGGGGAAGGCCTATGCCCCTCAGTGGACGACCGGGGCTGAGATGATAATGATTTTTGGCTTTTTGGACCCTACTCCAAACCGTTGGAACAACAGTCCCATTTTAAAAATAAAATTTCAGTCACCTCCGTATATAAAAACGTGCAGTTAAAGTGCTAACTCAACAAATTTTTATCAGATGGCTAAATGAAGAAATTTATATACATAATTAAACAAGGCAAAAAGGATTGTCAACTGAGGTTGGACAGCCTAACAGCCCACTTTCAATGCGTAATTGAAAAGGGTTAGATGGTTAAAAATTCAATAGGTAACTTAACTTTTCACTTTAGTAGGAAGCGTTAGTGGTTACTGCTTATTGCAACATATATAAGTACATACATACCTACAATAATGTTGTATAGTTGCCACCCACAAATAAATAAATGTTAAGACAATAGAGTAAATAGATATATGTAATAAAACTAAAATAATAATTTTAATATATTTTTTAATTAAAGCATTCCAAAGTAGATACGTTTATTGACTTTATTGTATTCAATATTATTCTTCATTTTATAATTATTTTTTAATTATTAATTGAATCACTAATAGCATAAGAATTATATTATATTATCTGTGCTAATAGTTACTGATTTGACGGTACATAACAGAGACGTCATAACTTAGTATTTCGTGTACAATTTTTTATGAGGCTTAATATTTTTAAAAAATAACGGACAGTTAAATAATGGAAACTTGATATATTTTTGCAATGAAGTGTGATAACTTTTGATAATGATAAATATACTTATATGTACTAGTAAATATATTGGTAAACTTAGGTGAGTTTCTTGTTACATAAACAACATCTAAAATTCCAACAAAAAATGTGTAGATAGTTAAAATAATATGACTCAACCCGGGTATGGAACCCAAAACCTCTGAGGTAACAGCCACGCGCTGGTCGTACGTCAATTTACTACGACGCCGAGAGACAACGAGGAAATTTCTCTATTTTTCCCGCGAGTTTGAAATACCTCCTGTCACCTATTCGGTATGTTTTGATCGTGATCTTGAAAGGAGGAATCGACTCGACCTTTTCGATGTCGCACCTCAATCGCAAGTCACTCTCGTCGTGTCTACCCTGTTCTTTATGTTTTCAGGTGTTCACTGTTTAAAAAATACCAAAGTTCCTCGAATATTTTACTTACATATTTAATACCAATGGTCTATGAGAATGTTTAAATATTTTTTAGTCATTTCAATGGACTATCTAAGTTTGTGGGGTCCCAACCCTTATGGGTTTTCCGCCATCTTGAAAAAGGGTTGCAAATCGTTATCGCGCTCGATCGGGCAAACTATTCATCGCACAAAAAATTTACGAAATTTTTTTGTCGCAAATTAAATTCTCTACAACTTTGTTCTAAAACTTTTTGTCATAGAATTAAACATAACAAAGTTAACAAAAACAGATGAAAATTTGTGAATGAATTTCCTTTAAGGGTTTATAATGTATTTTCTGATAATTTTACAGTAAAAATCATTAGTGCATTATTGTAGAGGAGTTTTCGAGAAATAATTTCCAATATTAACATTTCAATATTTATTTATTTATAAGGGTTTTACAGCGCTCCGAAATTAACGACAACCTTGAAAAAGGGTTGCAAATCGTTATTGCGCTCTATCGGGCAAACTATTCATCGCACAAAATATTTGCGACAACATTTTTGTCGCAAATTAAATTCTCTACAACATTTCAAAATAGCGTCCTCTGACTTTTGCACACCTAAATGTAACTTTCAATGGACTATTTGGAAATTCTCACACAACGTCATCTAGCCCAAACTAATCTAATCTTCTGCTGTGGGATCTAGACAACTGATAAACATACTTATATATTTCTAAATACATACATATTACACATAGAAAATACCCAAACTCCGAAACAAGTATTTGTGGATCACACAAATATTTGATTCGACCCGGAAATCGAGCCCGAGACTGACGACGCCACTGAAGCAGTCGAGTTACTCGTAGCTTGTAGCATACCTAGTTCTAAATACTAGGTGACTGATCAAACGCTGTATCGCCGTAAAAACTATGTCAGTCTATTAAAAAGTCCGCCGGGCGCCACTGGAAATACCTTCTGCGTGTGAGCCAGAGACGCCCGGCAACGGACGTGAGAGCGGCCGCGGCCTTTGACCACGGAATTGAAAAAAAAAAAAATTCAGAAGTGGAAGTTTCTTTTAATTTGTTGGTGCGAGTGAAAATTAAGTGTTAAGTGAAAAGTAAGAGTGAAAATAAATATTTTGGGAGAGGGGGTCACATTGTCTGACGCCTCTTCTTACGGGGAACCTCGGACCCACCGTTTCTAATCTTATTCTACTAGTGTTCTTACTATATACGTAGGTCACACTATAAGTTTTGCGTAACTTAAAAAAACAACATCTTAAAACCAAAATATTATGTTTATTGCTTTTCAAAATACTCTCCTTTACATTTTAAACAATTTTTCATGCGATCGAACCATTTTTTAAAACAGAAGGACCACAGATCTGAAGGCCTCTACGTGCTGATTGAGCGCTATCACTGCCTCTAAACCTCTCATCAAATCTTTGATTTTGGGGAAAATACAGAAATCACAGGGTGCTAGGTCGGGGCTATGCGCAGGATGGGTGACGAGTTGTACTTTTTCGGAAGCTAAAAATTACTTTGTTTTGTTGGCCGCGTGTGAAGAAACGTTGTCATGATGTAGGAGAACTCGGACTTTGGGTCGTCTTTCGCGAACTTTTTCCTACACCCTGGGTAAACAAATGGTAGAATACCACTCGGCATTAACACTCTTTTGAGCTTCAAGTGGAATTGTACAGATGGGACCCGTAGCTGAGAATAAAAACGCGATCATTTTTTTACCTATGTTTCTCGCCTGCCTCACTTGCTCGCTTGTTCTCATTTTCAAACACCTATTCACAAGATTGCTGTTTTTTTTCGGGATCAAAACAATAAATCCACGTTTCGTCTCCTGTGACAATGTCATAAACAGCATTAGAATGTCCGTGGTCGTACTTCAGTAGCATCTGTGATCACCATTCCAAGCGAGCCCGTTTCTGCTCCGCTGTCAGTTCATGAGGGATCCAACGACAACAAAGTTTCCGAACTTTCAATTCTACGTGTAAAATTTTCTGGATTTGACTCATACCAATCCCCAATAGTCCTCGAATTGTCTCATAGGTAATCCCCGGGTTTTCTTCAATTAACCGCTTAACAGTAGCCACATTATTTTCGTTGACGGCAGGTTAAGGCCGCCCTTCACGAAATTCGTCATGTAAAGAAACTCGACCTCTCTCAAATTCAGCAAACTATCGCCTCAGTGTGCTCAAACAAGGTGCTTCTCTCCCAAAAGCATTTTGAAGACGAGCGGCACAGTCTTGCGGAGAGAGAGAACTTTTAAAATCATAAAAAATCATCGCTCTAAAATCTTTTCGACTTAATTCCATTTTCGTTGCATACGTAGAACTTTGCTGTGTGATAAAAAACAATTGACAAATGATTTCCCGCCAATTGTTATTTTTTATTACTAAGAAGGTTGCAACGTTTAAAAAAATATAACATTCGAAATTCAAATAGTTCCGATTAGCTAGAAGTGCAAAACTTTTAGTGTGCCCCATGTATACTTTTCAATACTTCTACGAGTATATAAGTTGTCTCCACTTTGTAAGCTTTTAAAGTTTTCCATATGCTTTCGTGTGTAATTGTGTCGAAAGCTTTTTGATAACCTATGAATGCAATGTAAAGGGGGCGCTGTTGTTCTTGATATTTTTCAATTATGAGCTCTAAAGTATGTAAGTACATGTATGGTCTATTGTAGAGATTTTTTTTCTAAAGCCTGCTTGTTCTATTGGTTGATTTTGTTCTAAAGTTGCACTTATCCTCTCATTTATTATTTTTGAAAACAGTTCATTTGTACTTGGCAATAGGTTTATAGGTCTATAGTTACCTATGTCCTTTGGATCACCTTTCTTGTAAAACAAAATAATATTGGTTTGAGACCATTGTGATGGAGTTTGGGCAGTTTTTAATATGTAATTAAATAATTTTGCTAATGGCTCTGCTAGTACACCGTAGGCAATCTTTATAGCATCACTGGTGATGCCATCTATTCCGGGACTTTTATCGCTTTTAAGTTGTGTTATCATAAGTATCATTTATTTGCAAGTTATTGGCTCTATGGGATTTTGTGTAATATTCAGTTTCATCATATAGAGGTGAACTTGTATTGTTTTGTAAGCTTTGAGCACATAAGGTCTAGTAGAAGTTGGTTGCAATGTTTATTATGTTTTTAAGCTCATATACAACTGCGTCCGAGTTTCTTAGGGCTTCGATCCATGTTTTATGTGTGCCCAATTCTTTGTATCCTTTTTTTACACCACCCTTTTGTTCTAGATGTTTTTGAATGATTTCCCACCAATATTTTTTTTTAGTCTATTTTGACATATTTACTTGTTAATTGATATAAAGCTTTAAGTTCGTTTTTCATACTTTTTGTTTTGTTACTAGTTTTTTGTAGCTCTTGCCTTCGTTTTAGGAGTCTTTGTGTTCGTTCTGATAATATACCACGGTCTTCAGTAGTATATTTATCTTTTCGTGCAATTTCCAAACCAGAATCTATTATGTTATCATAAAATATTTGTACAGACTGGCTTTGGTCGGTGTCTAGTAGAGCAAGGTGTGTTTCTAGGCTGTCTTTGGTGCTCTACGCTGTGCTACGCTCTTTGGTGTAATATTTATTTACATACCTATATAGCTCTGCTTTTTATTGGTTTAGTCAGTGTGATTTTGGCTCTAAGTGGTCAGTGATCTGAGGGATATTTTATGCTTAATGTCTCTATATTTTGGAACATTTGTGGACCATTTGAGAGAATGAATTCAATTTCATTTTTATATCGACCTTCAGGGGAAAGCCATGTCCATCGTCTTTTTTGGTTTTTTCTTGTAAAAAGTATTCATGATTGCTAGATTGTGCTCCATGGCAAAATCAATAAGTCTTTGTCCTCCGTTCTCCATATCCATACTGTTTCATAATTATATATTCTTCACTTTGAGGTTTTCCTATCATTGCATTAAAATCCCCCATTATAATCATATCTTAACCTTGTGTTAAATTTATGGCCTTTGTGACGGTTTCATAGAATTTATCAATTTCTTCGTCTTCTGCCTTGTTTGTGAGTGCATAGACCTGTATTAAGGTAAGGTGTCTTCCTGGTAAGTTCAGATTTATTAGTGCGACTCGTTCAGATAACCCAATTTGCCTATTATGTCATATTTGGTATCTTTTAGAGCTTATTCTATTTCTAATATTCGTTCTGTTATATATACACTATGTATATAATAATGCCTATCTGGTTTATTCTCCCTAACCCTTATGTCGATTCAGCACATCTGACTGCTCATGCAGTCTTTCATTATTTTAAAGTTTAGTTCTGTTCCATCATCCGTGCGCGTGACACTTGCCCATTAATATTTCCGAGTCCATTTAAATAAAAGTATTCTTCTTCAATCTTATTCATAACAGTTCATATGATGAAAGTGTTTTGACATTATAAGCTACTATGTATAATTGATTCTTGTTATTTATTCTGTGTTCTGTATATTTTGAAGATGATGTCTTTGGAGGGTGACCAACCGGCTTGGAAGATGTAATTCTTTTTTCTTTGTTTGTTTGCACGCATATTTTTTGAGAGAGGTTATATTGAATGTATAAGTATAAAAATAATTTATTTACAATAGGGACACAAGAAAGAAAATACTATTTACACTTACTATAAACTCTACTATACACACTATATACAGGCGTTAAAGAACTCCTCCGCCTTTTCACCGACTGGCAATGTTCCCAGAAGGCTGGCAACATTGCCACGTTGTATGATTGAATTAAACTATAGTACTATGGTGTGCAAGAAGTATATTTTGTCGACTGGCAATTTATACGAGTCAAGTCCATCAAGGTCAAGGACAATATTTTTCACCAAAATATAAAACATAGTAGTCATATTAGCCCTTGTTCTATAGTTATATAGGACTTGCTTCGTTTATGAGTGTTACATAATTACTCTTGTAGTTCAAGTTCAATAAACTCCAGAAGTTAATGAGTTCTTTGCGAAAGTTATTAATAACACAAACAAGCTTGAACTGTCGGATAAGGTCAGCAAAGGCTACGATAAAATTACCGTAGCCTTTGCTAACCTTATCCGACAGTTCAATTACAATTGTTTTCTAGAACAAATGTTCTAGAGAACAATTGTAATGTAAAAGGACTGATTCGATTGTCAGGGCCCGAATCCAATATAAAAACCCGGACAAGTGCGTGTCTGGCGACGCATAGAATAGGGTTCCGTAGTCACCCATTAATAGCCTCTATAGCTCCTGAACTAACAAAGCTATCGAATCCATTGAAATTTTCCTTTAAAGTTCATTACATTGTTTTCAACTTTTTCCTTGTTTTAACAAAAAAAAAACTTTACATTTGAATATCTTGCAAACAGATAGTTAAATCAAAATATTGTATTAGCAACCTCTAATTGTTTTTAAAAGACCTACCCAACAATACCCCATAATATGGAGTAAACTTAATATTTGTTGTTGTAAAGGCAACAGAAATACATCATCTGTGAAAATTTTTAACTTTCTAACTGTCACAGTTCATGTGATACAGCCCAAGACAGACGGACGTCCGGACGGACAGACAGCGAAGTCTCGGATCAGTAATAGAGTTCATGCTATTATATACTATGCATGGATGGAGCCAAAGCTAACCGTAATAGCGCGATCTAGAAATTATGATACTCGTATGAAGCAAAAATTTTATGTCGTTGGTTGGTTGGTCATCGTAGCATCGTAGCTAGTAGTTTTTGTGATCTGTTTATAATTTTTATATTTTAGCGGAAAAAAAATCCCTCCTCTATCCTTATCCACTCTTTTTTTTTAGAATTTCGTCGGCGTAAATACACATATCCATGCAAAGTTTCATTTTCTAGCACTAACCGTTTGGGAGGAAAATCAAGAACGGACATTCGAAACTATAAGGATTCCGAGACCTTCCCCAAAGTGACGGGGGCAACGCTCTCCGCAGGAGACTTAACCTGGGTATACTGCGGAGCACGGCCGTATACGGGGCTCCCGCATGGGCGGCCAGACTTACGGCCAAAAACGCGTCTATTTTGAACAGATCTGAGGACCTTGGCCGTCAGGATGATAATAGGTTACCGCACGATCTCCCTAGAGGCTGCCTGTCTCTTAGCCGCGACCTCTCCAGGGGACCTGGAAGCGAGAGGCCTTGCGTCATTGTTTCAATGGCTCAAGGAGGCGCAAGAGCCCGACCTTAGTCCTGCGTCTCGAGAAATCAAGACTAAGCGCTCCGAAAACCGCGTAATTCATGGAGACTTAGGTAGGTGCGACTTGTGATGACTCTAGCGGGACTTTTCCGTCTGCGAGCAGGTTATGCTCGTGAAGGAGGCGGCCGGTAGATTGAGGGAGTGGGCCCTCCCCGCTGATTTCCGAAGTGTGCGGCGAGGGCACTGCATACTCGGACACACAGCAGCCACATGTGTGGCCAAAGTCCGCCGGGCGCGGAAATAAGCTAAGCTATAAGCGTTTGTGTTAGGAGTGATTTAACTAGTAATGTGACGATTCACTTAACAACATAAACCACAATTCGTGCACCTCCTTCAATTTTGAAGTTGGTTGACAAACATGTCTCAACCATCTATCTTTCATCGCAACACCTTTAGAGAATGATGTGATAGGATTCTCACTTCCCCTTCACCCTATCTCGGCAATCAAGGGTACGCGCTCAGTGGACCGTAACCCTTTAGATATACCACACATTTTAACGAAATACGCATCCTTACTGTCCATCGCAAAACTTAGAAAAACACCGAAGATATTTTTACTTTCACTAATATTCTACTACCTACGGCTTCATCCGTAACAAGTTACATATGAAAACCTTCCTCGAGAACCACTCTATCCATTGCTTAAAACAGCATAAAAATTGGTACCGTGGTTTTTGGGTTTATCGCGAACAGACAGACGCGGCAGTAGACTTTACTTTATTATGTAGTGAAGTGGAAATATTGTGTAAAAAAAATATTTGAATTTTCCATGATCTTTCTCTTTCCATCATCGCTTTCCCGTCGAAAGCAGTGATTTTTGGAATATGTATGTACGGAGAGCTAACTAAACCATTCAAACGATTTCGTAGAACAAACGTGTATTTTATAGTTGGACAGCTGACGAGGAAGCTTATTTCATTGACATTACCGGCCAAGTGCGTGTCGAGCCACGCATAATATAGGGTTCAGTAGTTACCCAATACATTACTATACTATACTTTATTACAACTCCTAAACTAACAAACTTATCTGGTCCGTTATACTTTTCCTTCAAAGTTCATAATATGCACTACCATTATAATTTTATTCAGATTCTTCGAGATAGCCGTTTAGATTTTAGAGGGGGGAGGACTCTCGGTTTTAACAAAAAATGAGCTTTAAAGTTAAATATCTCACAAACGGACACCTAAATCAATAAAAAATGTTTTAGCAACCTCCCAATGTTTCAAAAATACCTATCTAATAATACCACACACGATGGAGTTGAGGCAAGAAAAAAAATCATGCTCCTAGCTTGTTATTAACTAGGCCTTAAATATACCTATATTTAAAACGCCTACGCTACGTACCTGTACGGTCAAATACTTGATTTTATATGTAAACTTGATGTGTGTGTATGTAAACTTAATAATATACTATTTGCACCGATACATTTCCCTAATTATACTAACTTATTTACTATCAGCCGAAGTTGCCCGTTTCCTATAATACTATTGAGGGTATTACTTCGTAGAAAAACTCGATAACAAATTCAATCAGCTGCGTAACCGTTACATGATTGTCATGCACATCAATCCAATCGGGTAAACTTAATTATTTTAAGATGAAAGATCAAAAGGAATGGGATTTTAAATAGGTTATACGCTGACAGCTATTATAATATTATTGCTAGGATGATACAGGTACATTTTCCCTACCAAATCTTTCCCTACGAAGTGTATATATCTGGGCTTGAGGGGCTCGTGGCTTAGTGGTATATATGTTAACACATTGCAAAGGTTAAACAAGATCTAATCTGGCCAGAATGGGTGACCATTTCTTAAGACATTGAGACCCCACCGTGCCTTGGAGAGCACGTTAAGCCGTCATTCCGTCCCAGTTGTCATACGAACGGAGTCGTTACGGGTATTTGGAGCCAATTAAAAATCCGACTGGTCTAACTACAGAACTTCGATATCACCCATGATTGTGGAGGTCAGATAGCAGTCGTTCCACGGAAAATATCAAAGTTCCCGCAGAGCTGGGAAAAGGCTCAGTGGATTAGTCTATTTCTTATTTCTTTAACCTAGTGTTTACTTCTCTTATTTATATATAACCGAAACTAACCGGATAGAGTAAGGACCAAGACTTCATTTGAAAGGAGTCGGAACATATTTTGTAACGAAACCCTCTTAGGAAAAGAGACCGATCACCTTCTATTGTCTACCTTTTTTTTTTTTTTTTTTTTTTTAATTCCGCGGCCCAAGGCCGCGGCCGCTCCAACGTCCGTTGCCGGGCGTCCCTGGTTACTAGCAGAGGGTATGTCCAGTGGCGCCCGGCGGACTTTGACCACCTCTGTGTTCTCTGCGGGTGTTTGGTCGGGACGAGAATCCCGCGTCATTGGGGTCGGGTTTTATCCCGCGTCAGTGAGTGAATCTGTTTGCGTGCTATGGGGCAAAAGCCCCGCAGCACACAACCCTTCTAGCCTGCTTCTGTAAGGACGGTGGGTGGCGATCCCGCCGTCCTCAGGCCCCGATCATGGAGGACGTTAGTCTTGGGCGTAGTCGCGTAGTCTGGGGCGGCCTGGCCGCCGACTACGGAACTCGGCGGGGAGGGTACGCTCCTTCTCCCTCCCAGCCGCCTCCTTCGCGAGCATGACTTGCTCGCAGAAGGACACGGCCGCGTTCCACCTACTCCCGCTGGATACCATGGCTTGAAGCATGGTCCCCAGCGAGAGGGTATCCACGCCCAGACCCACTACGAGGTCCCGGCGCTGACTCGCCCACGCTGAGCACTCCACCAGCGTGTGGAGTGCGGTGTCGTCGTCGGAAACCTCGCAGTGTTGACACCGGGGTGTGACCTCACGATGCATGCGAAACAGATAGCTACCGAAGCATCCATGCCCGGCAACCATCTGCGTCGCACGGTACGTGAGGTCACCATGCTGCCTCTGCAGCCAATCGTCCATGATCAGTCTCACCGCCGCGATGAAGATGGCACCCCCCTTGGGTTGCTCAAGTCGCACCCTCCATGACTCCATGAGATCCTGGCGGAGTTGGGACCGCTGGTCCTCGATTTCTCGAGGCGCAGGCCTGTGGTCCCGCTCCAGCGCCTCCTTGCGCCATTGGAACAATGACGCAAGGGCTCTCGCTTCCAGGTCCCATGGAGGGGACCCGGCTAGGAGACATGCAGCCTCTCCGGAGATCGTGCGGTACCCCCGTATGGTTCTGACGGCCAAGGTTCTAAGTGGTCTGTTTAACAGAGTCACGTTCCCCTTGACCGCCAACCTATCCGCCCATACGGGAGCCCCGTATAGGGCCATACTCCGCACGATCCCCAGGTACAGTCTCCTGCAGGAGGCGTTGGGTCCCTTTAGGTTGGGCATCAGTCGCGAAAGCGCGACCGATGCCTGCGTCACCTTGGGGACCAAACTCGAAGTTCCATCGGCTATCAAGTACGATCCCTAGGTACTTCATTGAGGGCTTGATGCCGATGCTAACGCCTCCCACATTTATGCTGGAACCTTCTGGTGGACCGTTCCGAGGTCTGTGAAAACACAGAACCTCGGACTTGTGCAAGGCCACCTCCAGTCCCAGCTGCCGTATCCGACCCACGACTCGAGCAACACTCGTCGTGACCTTGAGTGCTGCCTCCTGGTACGTTGCACCCCGCGCCGTGACGAGGGTATCGTCGGCGTAGCACGTTACGCCGACACCCCTAGGCAACGCACCCCGCAGCACCCAGTCGTAGCCGATGTTCCACAGAAGCGGCCCCAGGACCGACCCCTGCGGAACACCGCATGACACATCTCGCCGAGCTGGCCCGAGCCAGCTGGGGAAAGCTATGGCCCTCTCCGAGAGATAGGCCCCGACAATACGACGGAGGTAGAGAGGCGTTTCGTGATACACGAGCGCCTCCCTAACGCAGCTCCATGGCAAGGTGTTGAACGCGTTGGCGATGTCAAGAGACACCGCCACCACCACCTTGCCCTGCGAGACTGCTTCCTCCGTCAGGCTCTTCACGCGCATGATCGCGCTCACGGTGGAGCGTCCCCGACGGAAACCGAACTGGTTATCCGCCAGGTCTGGCCCCACACTCGTGAGATGCTCGACGAGGCGTTCCGCGATAATTCGCTCAAAGAGCTTACACACCTCGTCGAGCAACACGATCGGCCGGTATCCGGACGGTGAGTCCACCGGCCGCCCCGCCTTACGGATCAGGACCAGTCTCCCCGTCCTCCACACCTTGGGAAACTGGCCCCTTTCGAGGCATGCGCTAAAGAGCCCCATCAGTCGAGGCCCGAGTTCTTCGAGGGCCAGGACCCATGCACGGTCAGGAATGCCGTCGGGTCCGGGGGCAGTGATTTTCCGGCGTTTAAGCCGGAATACTGCCGCACCTAGCTCCCCCACCCTGACTTCGGGTACGTCGTCTTCGCTGGTGCTATCCGCGTCGGGCAGAGACGGAGCCATGCGCGGAGGGACGTGCTCCTCCGCGCTCGTCGGAAACAGGGAGCCCATGACCCGCTCCAGCTGCTGCGGCTGGAGATTCTGGGTCAGTGGGGGCGCCCTAGGTCGGAGTTTTTCCCTGACCTGAAGGTACGGGCGCCCCCATGGGTTCTGCTGCAGGGTCTCCAGGAGCTCCTCGCGGGCCGCCGTCTTGGCCCGCTTTATCGTCTCCTGGAGATTACCTTTAGCCTCCCTGTATGCCTGAAAAATCTCCGCCTCTCGGGCTGCCGCGTCGTCTGGGCGGCGACGCCTCCGGCGGAACCTGGTGTACCGGCGGCGGGCGGAGATGCATGCTGCGCGCAGCTCTGCAATCTCCGGCGACCACCAGTACACCTGCTTCCTGGCCGGTCTGCGTGTAACCCTAGGCATCGTCGCATCACAGATTTGCGACATGGCTCTCCTGAACCACTCCGCCTCGGCATCCACATCGGCAGGCCGGGCCGGCGCCGGAATCCAGGTCTGCACGATGGATGCCTCCAGGAGAGCCTCCCGATCCAGATGGTGAAGTGCCCAACGCGGATCCGGGGGATTCGCCACCGGCTGTGGGAGGTCAGGTGGGGGGACGACATGGAACCGAATGTACCGATGATCCAAGTGCGTCTCCTCACCCTCCTCCACGCGCCAGCCTGTAATACGGCGGGCGAGGTCAGGGGATGCGAACGTTACGTCCACGATCGATTCCCCCCCCCCCCCCCCCCCCCCGCCCCCAATAGGTGGCGACATTCCCCCGGTTGAGGACCTCCAGACCACGTGTTCTGGTCCAGTCCTCAAGAAGCCTCCCCTTGTCCCTGGTTTCCCGGGAGCCCCACGCCTCCAGGGCGAGGACGGCACGCAGCGTAGACGACGTCGAGCTCAGTGAGCCATAGCTCAAACTGAGACTCGTCGTTCGGCAAGATGTAGGTGGCCACGACTGCCAACCCATCATAATCCGCCGCAACACACCCGCGGCCCCTTGCAATGATCGCAAGGCGCGAGTTGTCTGCGGGGGACCCCCCAAAGATACAACAGGCCGAGCCGTCCTCGTCCACCGGGCTTCCCGGGTGGACGTAGTACGGCTCGGCGACCACGGCCAAGTTTATGGACCACTGCCGGATGCTCTGGTACAGAAGATCCTGAGCAGCACGGCAGTGGTTCAAATTCACTTGCAGGATACGGATACAGGCGGGCAGGCGGCAACGGGCATCAAACATTAATTGACGTCCATAACCGCATCCCGCCGCGAAATAACTGGCCGCGCAAGGGCGGCACCCCCACCGCTCTCAGCGGACGGACGAGGTTTTGGTCTCGAGGCGGCGCAGGTTGTGCTGCCGACCCGGTGATCCGCGGTCTTGCCCTCCGCCTCGCATCTAAAGCAGCGAGGCGGGGCGTCACAGGTACTTGCCTTGTGACCGGGCCGGCTGCAGCGGAAGCACCGATCGCCCACGGTGACTTCCGCTGTACACTGCACTCCTAAGTGCCCCACCACCATGCACCGGAAACATCTGGTTTCCCGGGCACGAAGGAGGTGCACCTGCGCCTTTAGGAAGCCCCCTACGAGGAGGCTTCGTCCGTCCGCCACTTTCAGTGCCGCCGCGACGGGGCACTGGACGACTGTCATCCCGTGACCAGTGGAGCCGAAGGAGATATCTCCAGCCTTCACTTGGTCACGGGGGCAGCCGCCCGCCTCCACGACGGCGGAGACAACTTCCTCCGTCGTGGCCGCGTCATCCAGACCCGTGATGCGCAATGCGGCGCATTTGGTGGGTCTGGTGACGCGGACGGCTTCTTGGTCCAGCGCGTCCCTAAGCTGAGCCGCTAGGGCGTCAGCTTTAGGGCCGCTGGAGGCGCCGGAGACCTCGAGGAGGCGAGCCTTGGTGCGTGTCGTCTTGCATCTATTGTCTACCTAGACTATAAGCTACAAAATATAAAAGTCAAAGACCCAATTTGTTTGATGGTTTCATATAATGAAACCGGTCAAGTGCGTCTCAGGCCACGAATATAATAGGGTTCCATAGTCACCCATAACTGCGCTTGAACTCCTGAACTAACTTTCAAAGTACGACATTACTATCAAAATAATAGTTTTCAGATTTCTTGTCAGCTGTTTAGCTTTTGGAGGGGATGGGAGGTGCCCTGTATTCACAAAAGAAATGCGCTTTAAAGTTAAATACATCTTGCAAACAGATACTTAAATCAAAAAAATAGCTCTCAATGTTTTTAAAATACCTATCCATTTATACCTACCCTACCTCCGCAGTGAACCCTAAGGCTGCTTTTACACGGCCGTTTTATTCACCGGACAACGGATCGGCTCGGGCGATGGGAGGTCGCGGTGCATTTGGCGCAATTTGTTCATCGGACCTGTATACGGAGCGTGTCAAAGCATTTATTATAAACCATACACCACCGTGAATCCGGCGAAAACAACGGTATGTTGTCCGGTGTAAAAAAACGCCGGTCTAAAAGAGCCCTAAGAACGAATGGAAAGTACCTACACTCTGGTTTTTACCACGCTCTGTTAAAGAATAACTAAGTCAGTACAAGTAGTTAGGTACCTATATAAGAAGTCAAATCAATTGATATTTGCAACACCATAGAAATTAAAAACGACATCGGCACTCAATATGAATTCGTCGCATTTGGTGTCGAGACACTAGGTCCATGGGGCCACGGTGCGCATCGGTTCTTCACGGAATTCAGCAAGTTTCTGAGGTAAGAGACTGGTGATCCCTGCATAGGCAGCTTTCTCGCGCAAAGACTCTCATTGGGAATTCAGGGCGCGAATGCTGCCTGTGTTATGAGCACTCTGCATAAGACTCCCTGCTTTACATTTTTATTTTAGTTTTTAGTTTTAGATTATATAGTTTGTTTCAGTTTTTCGTAATTGTATTTTCCTATTCCTTGTATATATTCATTACAATCAATCAATGACAGTAAATAGGCATAATTAAAAACGACATTCTAATCTCAAACTCCGCTTAGGAAAAGAGACCGATCACCTTCTATTGTCTAACTAGACTATAAACTACAAAATATAAAAGTCAAAGACCCAATTTGTTTGATGGTTTCATATAATGAAACCGGTCAAGTGCGTCTCAGGCCACGAATATAATAGGGTTCCATAGTCACCCATAACTGCGCTTGAACTCCTGAACTAACTTTCAAAGTACGACATTACTATCAAAATAATAGTTTTCAGATTTCTTGTCAGCTGTTTAGCTTTTGGAGGGGATGGGAGGTGCCCTTTATTCACAAAAGAAATGCGCTTTAAAGTTAAATACATCTTGCAAACAGATACTTAAATCAAAAAAATATCTCTCAATGTTTTTAAAATACCTATCCATTTATACCTACCCTACCTCCGCAGTGAACCCTAAGGCTGCTTTTACACGGCCGTTTTATTCACCGGACAACGGATCGGCTCGGGCGATGGGAGGTCGCGGTGCATTTGGCGCAATTTGTTCACCGGACCTGTGTACGGAGCGTGTCAAAGCATTTATTATAAACCATACACCACCGTGAATCCGGCGAAAACAACGGTATGTTGTCCGGTGTAAAAAAACGCCAGTCTAAAAGAGCCCTAAGAACGAATGGAAAGTACCTACACTCTGGTTTTTACCAAGCTCTGTTAAAGAATAACTAAGTCAGTACAAGTAGTTAGGTACCTATATAAGAAGTCAAATCAATTGATATTTACAACACCATAGAAATTAAAAACGACATCGGCACTCAATATGAATTCGTGGCATTTGGTGTCGAGACACTAGGTCCATGGGGCCACGGTGCGCATCGGCTCTTCACGGAACTCAGCAAGTTTCTGAGGTAAGAGACTGGTGATCCCTGCATAGGCAGCTTTCTCGCGCAAAGACTCTCATTGGGAATTCAGGGCGCGAATGCTGCCTGTGTTATGAGCACTCTGCATAAGACTCCCTGCTTTACATATTTATTTTAGTTTTTAGTTTTAGATTATATAGTTTGTTTCAGTTTTTCGTAATTGTATTTTCCTGTTCCTTGTATATATTCATTACAATCAATAAATGACAGTAAATAGGCATAATTAAAAACGACATTCTAATCTCAAACTCCTTTTTGGTCAACACCTCCAGCCATTACAAGAAGGGGTCGGATTATTACATGGCGTTCTACCTCCCGGTCCACGTAATACTTATTACGTTTTATTTGATCTCGCATTCACGTGACGAAATTGTCCTGTTAGAAATTAAATTTATGAAAATTGTAATCAACAGAGCTCCTAGTTACTCTTCTTGTTATTTTTTTTGAAAGTACATTCATCATTCACGGAGCCTTTTCCCAACTCAGTTGGGGTCGGATTTCCAGTCTAACTGCGATTCGGCTGAACTTCGATATTTTCAGTGAAGCGACTGCCATCTGACCTTCACAACTCATGGGCGATATCAAAGTTCTGTAGTTAGACCGGTCGGATTTTTGATTTAGGGCTCCAACTACCCCTAACGACTGCCATAAGATGTTAGTATGACAACCGGGACCGACGGCTTAACGTGCTCTCCGAGGCACGGAGGGGTCTCAATGTCTTAAGAAATGGTCACCCATCCTAAGACCGGCCTGAGTCGATGTTGCTTAACCTTTGCAATGTGTTAACATTGTCGGTTACCACTAGACCACTAGCCCTTTTTATGAAAGTACATTAATGATCTGAAATTTTAAACCATACAATCACAAATACAGATGCTGAATAGTTTTGTAACTACTTCTAATATTCGGAATATATAATAAATACTTTTAGGGATTTAAAGAGATTTAAACATCTTAAAAGTGAGGGTGTTTCTTTAAGTCCATTTAACCTCAGACGCTTTTGTTGTTAGTAAGGTTTTTTGGCAGACGTAGGTACATATACCTACAAATATTATTGGTTTATCATTTAAGAACTGTATTTTGATTAAAATATCACTGTCCAATAAGTTGTACGAACTAGGTTAAATGTATTACTAACTATGTTTCAAGAACTTCTTATTTACACAAAAGAAAAATGTCGTTGGCAGCACAAAATAACATAGAAATAGTAGGTACAAGTACTGGAAGGTTATTTTCTTTTGTATTTTTACAAGAAAAGTAGTTTTCATAATTCCTAGTAGACGTGCCAAGTTCAAGTACAAAAATATACTAACTACAAAGTTTATTGACTTAAGTTACAAACTACGGTAGAAATATGTTGAAAACGGTAACAAAGATATCCCAAGTTATGTTACTCTTATGAAATTGGTTACGTACTCGTAATAATAGTACTATCGACATTACGTAAAACAGTTTTCCCAGGTCGTGTATTTCAGAAGAACTTTGTTTTGACTTTGTTTTGAATGAATAATATTCGTACTTAATTTGTTTAGTGATGAAACAACAGACGTTTAAACTTTCAAGTTTATTTTGTTATTAGTTACGAAAACAACACAACAGTGTATTTGTTGAAGAGAAAAGTTTGTGCATATTATCAATATCGTTCAGCTAATTTTTTCATATGGCGTCCGCATTAAGCCTATCGGCATACGTAAGTACCTATGCCGCGTGGATACCGTTCGAATCCATTTACTTCTCTAAATTATGCGTAAAACGTCCATTTGACGATCTCCCCTCTTCGCTCTTATCGCTTGGACAGAAACGGGAGCCTCGGGCGGGGGCGCCGGACTAGGGCAAATTGGGGGGGTTCTACAACCCCCCAAGTGAGGGGAGTCCGAAGTCCACCTCACCCTTTAGCTACACTGAAGTTCCATCTCTCACACCTATAAATTCGGCACACACATTTCACCCCCCTGGGAGGCGAAGGGGGTCTATCACGCACCAATCCTTTCGTTTCGTCGTGTCACACTTGCCAGGCCATGGTGACCTCCACTACAAATTAATATTCACAGAAACGTTTCCGTTACAATCGTTAATCATTACCGTCTCTGTTAGTGATCTCGGGTAGGTACAGCATCGGCTTAGGTAACGGCCAAATACGTTCATGTACATCTACTGTTAGCTATAAATACACAAGCTATAACAATTTCGCAAGCAAAACATTATTAGAAATGATGAAATTCCAACTTAACTAAAAGAACGATGAATCTAAACTAATAAATACCACACTATACCGATTTAGTGGGGTAACATCCTCTACTAATAATAAATTCATAACAGCGAGCTTATTAATATTCAATCCTAAAATAGCTCTAAAATTTTTATTTGTCTCCTCGTCTTGATTTTTGACAATAAATTCACAGGTACATCGTCATATTATTATGCGATACACTTTTCTTAGGGTTCATTTACATGGATCTATAACAAGGTGACTAGCCCGCATGCGAGGAATCGTGTGAAATTAACTAGGTCGATAGCCCACTCCGTCGCATGGGGGCGCTATCGACCACTGTAAATAGTTGCCCGTATGCGTGCCCTATCGTATGCGTTTCTGATATGTCCCGCACCCAGCATGCGTGTTAGACTATTATAAATGAGCCAAGTCCAAAAACCGAAATTCAATCACATTTGTAATTTTACTATTAATCAGCAGAGTATGGAATGTAATAAATATTTTATTGAATCTGACTCCTCTAACTTATGGTGTTAAGACAGTTTACAAATTGACAGATCGCGGCCTAGCTGCTACTTTAGTCATTAATGTAATCTTACAATGAAAGTTATAACTGGGTTGTATATTATCGAGTAATTTTCATTGCTCGTTTACTGTCGTGGCTGTGTTAGCACAACCTAATTACCAAAAAGTAGTCTGAACAAATCTATCAGCTTTACTGGTTATAAATAAAAAAATATGAAAATCATAACTTTTATTAGTACTTATTGGTTTAATGTGTAGGTATATCCAGATACAGCTGACCATGAATTCAAGTTCTATATTTAATCAAACATGCTTCAGCGTCTATTGTCCTATTACAAGGGGCACACTAAAAGTTTTGCACTTAGAAGGTTCCCAAAATGCTGGCTACGTTCGATGGCGATACGACGATAAGTGGCAGTCCTGAAAAGCGTCGATTAGACGTTTTTTATTATTTATTTTGTTTATATAAACTGAGTGAATCAGATTTACCCTGACCTACATAATATTATGATATTTTATGAGAACTAATGTACAAACAAGAGTAACAAGTCAAGACCTACAAATCTTTCATGGCGTAACACTCGCTTTGGTCAATGACCCGAATTTATGAAAATTGTAATGGCTTAAACTTTACATAATGTGTGTAGGTACTTGTGTCGTCATTAATCATAAGTCATAATTTTTACTTTCTTTAATTTTTAAATTTATTTTCTCTTTTACACATCCCTACACATTTATACACACTAACACAAACTCACACACACATACACGCACACACATGACATGGCACACTCTCACATATTCAAGTACCTACGCGCGTAAGCGCGCATTTACACTTGCTACAGAAATCCGTGTAACTATCATTGTTTTGTGTAATGTACGATGTTGTTGCTACATGGGCTGATTGTGGTCAGTTTTCTACATCTGTCAGTGGGGCGCTGGTGACCTGTAATTCAGGTCTCGTTACCTACCACAGGCACCAGCTATCCACACTCTAAACTACTGCATATTGTCTAGATAGACCATCTACAACTGTGAAATGTTTTAGTTTTTGTTTGTGGATTGCAAATAAACAATTTATTTATTTATTATTTATTTATTTATTAATCCCTTTATTGAGTAGGTATAGGTAATAATAGCGACTTGTATTTATTTACATTTTACTAGCTGTCCCGGCGAAGTTCGTAACGATTTTTTTCAGAAGAACTGTAGTGATCAAGAGAAATAGAGACTGCTGTATGTATGTTTTAACTGAACTGACGGGCTGTATGTATTTTTTAATGGCACATTATTAATAATAAAAAAAATATGTCTAAAAATAAAAAAAATATGTTATGGGTGGACAACACTTTTAGGGGTATGAATAATAGTCTATTCTCAGACCTACTAAATATGCATTAAAATTTCATAAAAATCGGTTCAGCAGTTTAGGTTTATTTCGTATTCAGATGGATTAGATTGTTTGTCGGTAGATGGCGCTGCTGTGTTGTTACGAACTTCGCCTACCTACAATTGTAAATCTAAATCATTCTTGAATCTAACTGAACACACACTACAAGACGTTTGGGCGAAATTTTGTGACACAGAAGAAATATACCGATTATAAGGATATTTTTTAAAGTTAGGTACCCACTTATAACCGCTACATTATAATTTGTAAAATATATAGGATAGTTAGAAAAATAGGAATTCTGGAAGAAAGCTGTAAAATTAGAACGTAATATGCGATAAAAAGATGTAATAAAACAAACTTAGCAATAGAACAGATAAGATAAGAAAGTGAAAATTGTAAAAACAGAAAACTTAACTTATTATAGATTAAAACGACTCCGAATTATTTAGTATCGAAGGCATAAGTGAAGAATAAATAAAAAAAAACGTACATTAAGTTGTATTTTATGTTAACATAAGTAGGTATAAAATAAAGGTGAGTGCGTCCACGTTAGGTACGGGAATCAAGTGACCTTGCCACCAAAAGACATCTTTGTGCCTTTTGAATGCTGCCTCTTTTCTTTGTCATTAAGTTTTGTATGAGATTCCTTTTTATTTACTTAGAAATATTCAAGAAGAGGCTCTGACTTTTAACATTTAGTATTTTTATTACAAAGTTGGTCAAATGAACGAAATTTGGTTATAAACTTATAGATAAATAATAATAATAATATTACCCTTTATTCAGATCAACTAAATACAGTGATTTATAGCTTAAAGTAACATTAAACTTATAATCTAAATACTAAAATATTTAAGCTAAAAACTGTTGTTTTGTTATTTTGCCGAGATCTGTTTGCCAGTCGGCAAACGCCTCCTCCAATCTTTTCCTTTCACGTGCCACTCTGTTCCACATAACTCCTAGATAAATAAATAATTTATTTTAAATATTTAGATACCTAGGAATTATAAATCACAAACACGAATGTCATCAGCCGGAATTGCACCTACGACCTTTCCCTAACAAGGGGAATGCTCTGCCACTAAGCTACTATGTCTGGTACCGATATCATCCAATCAAGAATCAAAGAATCAAGAATCAAAGAATCAATTTCGTTTATTCAGTTAGTCACAATATTAGCTTTACTATAATTCCGGCTTCTTCCTGCCGATGACATTTGTTTTTTGTGATTTTAATTTCTACTAGCTCCGTTACCAAAACTATCCCTTAGTTAATTTTCATCCAAATCCGTAGTCGTTTGACCAAACAAACAAACGTGGTACAAACAAACAAACAAATATACACTTTCGGATTTATAATATTAGTTAAGAAGGATATAAATATTAATAGTAGGTGCAAACTCATTTCTTTTAAAATACACGAATATGTTAATCCTTAAAACATGAAAAATAAGATTTAATTCGATATTATGATGGGAATATCAAGGGAAAGTTTCCAAAAAGTTCAAACAGTACTATCGAAGCTAAGTACAACAATGAAACGTCACATCATTCACAAAATAAAGTATTTGTTAGCCCAGGTGTGTGCAGTGCAGTGACGTCAAACGTATTTAGAATACACTGGCTATGTCCGCAGTTCCTCCCACATGAAAAAGTTTGCATCTTTTACCCTACTGCGTCAGCGAAGGTTATGTTTTACGCGAGATTGTGTGTATTTTTCTTTGTTCTCTCTTTTTTTTTAATCGCTTTGCCCAAGGCCGCGGCCTTTCTCTTTTCCGTTGCCAAGGGTCTCTGGTTCGCATGCAGAAGGTATTTCCAGTGGTGCCCAGCGGTATTTGTTACCCCTACATGCCAAATATATGACAAAGTAGTATGGTGCGTACCAATTTTATTCGTCCATCCTATCATCACCTTCCGAAACAGGCCTTTATGTGAAACTCTGCCAGATACGAGTATGTACGTTCTAATTAATGAGTTGTTGAAAATAAACAATAAACACTTTAAGGCTTCTAAATTTATTCTAGCGGGTGTCATATCAGTTAACAAAGTTTTTGAGGCCGTCAATAGTTAAATTTACTAACTAGTAATTTGAAACAAGTTTTTTTATGAAATCATATCTATTTCTGCGAAAGGGTAGGTCAGGTATGTAGTACGATTGTAAGACCAGTTTACGACTATAGCCTAGGTCGTTGGTCCCACGTAATAGGAGGACCTATTTCGTGGGTCCGAGCAAGGGAACATTTATGTTTCCTAAGGCCTCGTCTGTCCTTAAGATCTTCGTGGGATCCCTTTTTTCTACACTCCTATGTCTCCGATACCAAATATTCCATAATTTTTATCATATATTACGTTCTTATTTCATAGTTCTAGGATTCCGTACCCAAAGTATAAAACGGGAACCCTATTACTATTTATCTCTGCGTATATAATCTCATATTAGATAGTATTCATAGTTTAAACTCTATTCCTATTGTTTACTATTTTTATAATTTTTGAATAAAATTCTAAAATTATAATTATTTCTATTTTTGTTGGCCATAAATTGGCTTACATTTTCCCGCGTGATCTGTATTTCCATATGAGTTTCTGCTTCCAAGCGCATCCTGTCAAATTGGGGGGATTATGTATTTATGTGGGGTATGTCACCCCAACAAGAGAGACCAAAGAAAAATACTGGATCACCTTGATATTCGTGGCAAAGTACTTACCTGTATCACTAACTTTCTTACTGGTAGAACACTTCATGTACGTATCGGCGAGAACTTATCTTCTGCACGTGCAGTGCATAGCGGCGTGCCCCAGGGATCAGTGCTCGGACCCTTAATCTTTACCCTTTACCTGACAGACCTGAAGAATACCCTATAACTGCCCTTCTCGCTGTTTGCTGATGATACCAAATTTTTTGGGAACCCTCTTACTCAAGCACATGACATCCAAAATGACTTGAATGCTATTTTTGAATGGACTAGGCAATGGTTACTGTCGCTAAATGCTGCCAAATGCACCGTTTTACACATAGGCGTGAATAATCCCTGCACACAGTACTATTTGAATAATGATCAATTAAAACCAGTAACCTCGCAGAAGGATTTGGGTGTCACCATGAGTAATGACTTGAAGTGGGAAATGCACATCACATGTATTGTAAAAAGAGCAAATTCAATGCTGTATCTGATAAGAAAAGCATTTAAATGCCATTTTAATTCCTCAGTATTCCAACTATCCGGGTTGCCCTCCTTTGGACATTTTCTAACAGTGTTATATCCTTCTTAATGTATGGGTCCCAGACTACATAAGCATGTTGGTGTGACCAAAAACATTTATTATACTTTATAAAACTTATATTCAACCATCGTTGGAACATGCTTATGTAGTCTGGGACCCATACTTTAAGAAGGATATAACACTGTTAGAAAATGTCCAAAGGAGGGCAACCCGGATAGTTGGAATACTGAGGAATAAACCTTATGATCAACGCTTGACAGAACTCGGTCTCACTTCTCTTGAAAGACGCAGGCAGCGGGGTAGTCTTATAGAAACATATAAAATACTGAACAACTACTACAATGTGACAGGACTGAAAGATATGTATAGTGAGAATGAAAATAAACATCTTCGCGGGCACTAATTAAAACTGTGTAGAGGACAATCAAAGGGGAACCCCTTAAAACACTTTCTGCCGAACCGAGTGGTCGCTGAGTGGAACAGTTTGCCCGAATATGTCATAAGGGCACCCACTGTTAATGCTTTCAAGAACCGACTTGACATTCTTTTCAGATCCAGGGATACACACGCATCAGCTCAATGAGCTGCTAGTGTGGTTTAACATATAATAATATAATAATAATGTCCTCCACCATGTCCTGGGTCGCAGATGCACAAAAGCTTGAACCGGATCAAGTATTCAACGACTGAACATGCCCGAGAGAGGCATCGGCGTACCTTTCGATGTCAGCAGCCGTGTCACAGTCGGAGACAAGGACTTTTCTCCAATTCTCCAGCCTCCTAAGTAGTGGATTCAGTAGAAGGTACCAGAGTTTCGGTCTGCCAATAGAGTATTTCTCGTTCTTTTGCTATGTTCCTTCCCAGCATACCTCACTCGCACCTGTCTGTCTTCCAGGTATACCAAGTGTTCTCTTAAGTTCCTCTGGGAATCCCTCCTACACTGGCCTCATTTTATGGCCGGCCACCAGGCACTGTTGAAGGCGCCCTCTGTATCCAAATATACTAGGGTGATAATCTTTTTGTCATCTAGCTTGGATCGTATTCGCTAATTAGAGCTTAATAGAAGAAAATAACTGATGTACAAATAATTATTTTATTTTTGTTAAAAGTTTGGCATCATAAATTTTCCAATAATCACGCAAGCTGTATAATTAAGTTACGTACACTTTGGCGCCAAACGGTCCCGCTCGGTGACTGTCACGAAAAGTGTTTCTTTTTACGGCAATTTTTATGCCTGAATGAATATTTGATAATTATTTCTAATTATAATCTTTGACAAATATCTTAAAGTGTCCCAAAATAGCCATAGGCTAATTTCCCATTTAGTTAACAGCTATGTCTGAAACTTGTGAAAGTAAAATTCAGACAGGATGTTTAATACACCATTATGTAAACCCTTCATCAGACTTGTATGCAAATCAGCACATAGGTAAACCCATAGTCCCTGTATCTCCTTCCAGGTTAATAGCTACCTGAGTAAAGTAAATCCGTACCGCGGTTGTAAGTACCGAAACATCTTAACTTTTACCTATATGTAGGTATATTATTTGTAGAAAACCATAATGACTACTTATTATTAAAAGTAGAAGATTGATTACAAAACGTTTTTGTATTCTTTTTTATTTTCGTAGTCCCTAGTTATAGATTATATAAGTTTTTTTTTAATAACACGCATCATTTCACTAAATCACAGATTTTGTGAAATCTATACATTACTTTTTTTAGCAATGCTTCCACAATGGTTGTCAAACTTTACGGGACACATGGGAATGTTGGTATTAAATTAGAAGGTCTTTCTTGTAACCCCATCGTCATTATATACCCTATCGCATGTAATGCATGTAACACCGAAGGGGTAGATGCAGGCGCATATTATACTTCCAGTTTTCGATTATACCTTTTCATAGACAAATTAGCTTATTATTGCAGTTGCAGTTGTTAGAAACTCGTGTGTTAATAGACAGTTGCATCAATATTGCTGGTTGGCTTGGGCCTCTAGAAAACATGAAAATGGCTTATGTTTTAGTCATGAAACATACCTAACGTAAAGTTGAGTGAAGCATATTTCTAGTAGATGTTCCTTATCGAATGATCCTTGATGGTACAGTTTATTTGACTTGGACGCTTCTCACTAGTTCCATTCCTATTTCGACCCTCGAACTAGTGAGTTCTTTTTACTAGTTCGATTATCATTTTGGACAAAATTACAAGGACAATGGAACTAATATCTTCATTTCAACTTTTTTATCTTTAAAACGACTGCTTCGGTGGCGTGGTCGTTAGTGCATCGGCTTTCGACACTGAAGTCTCTGGTTTGATCCCCGGGTCGAATCAAAGGTTCAATCGTTATCAACAAAACTTAAATGGTGCTCTAAATTGATCTTAGTACTCTTACCTTCAGGGAAGCAAATTAAATGCACACAATTTATATTGTTTTAATATAGTATGTATAGATTAGACAATAATGTAATGTAATATAGAAAGAAAGAAAATACGTTTATTTCAAACTCAGAAATGGCGTTAACAAGCTATACCTACCTACAACTAGATAGCGTTCGAAAACATCAGAAAATAGACTGAAAGATTTTATTGCGTAAAGACGAAAGGCTTTTCAAAACTTTAACTTTCTCGAAGACGCCATACAATTTTTTTCATTGAATGTTAACTTGAACCATAAAAGTACTTTGAAGTATTTTTAGGTTTCTTTCGTTAAACTACTTCAGAAATTACATTTAGAAGTACTGAAATGTTTTTCATTGTCCTTCGATTTTCCGCAATACTAAGCAAAAGTTATTTTAAAAATTCTTTTGCGTACGACTTAAACAAATTGTTGGCTACAGAGTACCTATAATTAAAAAAAAATGTTGTCGGATACACCTCGTAGTTATAATTATAATATAATATAATTCTGAGGCCGTAGATATTAGACGATAAAATCCTACTAATATTATAAATGCGAAAGTTTGTAAGTATGGATGTTTGTTACTCTTTCACGTAAAAACTACTGAACGGATTTTGATGAAACTTTACAATAATATAGCTTATACATCAGAATAACACATAGGCTATTTATAAAGATACGGCGACGGGAACAATAATCACGCGAACAAAGTCGCGGGTGACCACTAGTAAATTATAAAAGCAGTATAATTTTTTTGTAAGAAAAGATTTTGTATCAAGTCAAAGTAAGCATAATTTTGATAAGACTGGTGATTAATTAAACGTTATATCAGTATAATAGTAAAATTGTAAAGGAGATAAATTAGTAACCGTAAATGGAAGATGATTTTGTTTCTCCATAAAGAGAAAAGATACTAATACTAATTACTAATGTTTCTGTGAACCGTAGACTTCGGGAGCGGCTTTGTTTAGAAAATTTCTTCTTCAATTTTCTTTATTACTCTTTCATTTGTCATCCAACCCAAAAAATATCATTCAAAATATGTTATTCATTGCAAGCAAGGAGTGCGTGTGTAAAGTTTCATGCGAATCGGTAGATAAATACGGCCTCAAACATGAACTGACAGAACCTGTAGATGGGTACAGACGAAAGAAAATCTCCTCAGTCTGCAAGATGAAACTGAGCCTTCGGTCGCTTCGCTCCCTTAGTCAATAAGACAAAAGTAAAAGTATATACAAGAAAATGTTGGTGTGTGCTAGTGCTCGCCACATCTGAGTGGGAATTGGTCTCCTCTCAGTTTAATGCTGACGTAGGCGATGCCACGTTGATCAGCGCCTAACTCGCCAGCTCGAAATAAATAATGGTCCTATAATGTACCTTGACATCTAACAATACTGTAAACTAGACATACCAAATTGAGTTATAAATAAACAAATAATAATCTGATACATCTTTGAGAACCATTTGTGGTAATAAGGGTGGCGCCACGATGCCGACAGGTTTGGCAGCAGGTAACTAAAAGTAACTACATTGTCGCCGAACTGCACTGCACTGACACAGACGAAAAAATCAATGAAATGAGATCTTTTACAATAAGTTTCTATATTTTGTTGTTTTGTAGATTTAAGTAGATTATGTACATTATACAAAATCGTGTCTTTGAGAGGTACTCAGATACGCTCACATTTCACCAGTCTCCTTATTGGTTTATTTTTCATAGTAGGTACATAGTTAGACCAGTTATACAATAGTACATTTTATGACAAGGGAGTAAAATCATATACATATATTGTTGTCGAAGGTGCTATTTTGAATCCAGAGCGAAGCGAAGATTTCTAGAGTAGAATCCCGAGCGTTTCCCCAAAGAGGTCACCGAAACGTAGCCAGTTCACCGATGCGGGCAGGTCTACATCGGGTCCTGTTAAGACTCGGTAGAACCGCCCGTGTAGCTCCTTGCTCTTCCATACGTCCTTACGGTCTTCAGTACTAACCACGTTAGGTTTTTTTTTTTTTAACGTGGTCGGTGATGCATTTACGCACTTCACCGTCTCGCTGCAGGGATGGGGAGCGAGACGGCTTCGTGTGGGACTCCGGGCCCTAGGGTGGAAAACGGGCCGGACTACCCACTAAAACCTATCCACGATGTTTCTCCTTCGCCTTAGCCGGGCCGCCGGATAGGCTGAAACTGTTAAGCAACGGCGGCCCGGCAAAGGGGTGCTCTTTCGAGCTCATCTCGGGGGGGGCTGGCCCCCCTGATCGACACAGAAGCGACACCCCTGAAACACATAAGGGGCGTCGAACTCCTCAGGGCCATTCACGTGGACGGTGGGCCCCCGACCCACTGCCCACGGCCCTATCAGTCGGGGACTTGGGCGTAGGCAATGCGCCGTCGCCCCCTGACTGGTGCCCGCCGGGGCGGGAGCGTATGGCCAGCACGCTCCCGCTCACGCAGAGCGTCTCTCTTCGCCGCCATCACCTCCCGAGCGAAGGAAGCCCAACATTGGTCGCTGCCGGCCATAGACTGGATCAAGGCCGGCAGCGAATCCACTCTTCCAATAATGCCCGTGAAGGCCAACCTCTCCGCGTCCCAGGCGGCGCACACGAAGAGCGTGTGCTCTGCCGTGTCCACGGCGCCGCATGCGCAGTGAAGACTCCGACAGAATCCCCACCACTTCCCACAGGAATTTTGCGAAACATCAGTGAACTGTGAGAAGTTGGGTGAGGAAGTACGTCGGAGCCCCCTGCGCGTGCTCCACCCACTGGCGGAGCACGGGACCGATGGCCCCCACGAGCACCCGGCTCGCGGAGGGAACCTCACATCTCAAGGCCCATTGCCGGAACAGATCGTCGCGAGTCTCCTGTCTCCAGCGATCGACCTGCTCCGGCAACGGGCGACCTCCTTCTTGTCGCACCAGGGCGCCCTCCTCGTAGACCCTCTTCAGGACCACCGCCTTGAGATCCCACGGGGGACTTTGTGCCAACAGGCACGCCGCCTCAAAAGACACGGTTCGGTACGCCCGTGCAGCCCTCTGCGCCGCGATCCGCTGCGGTCGCCGCAGCTGAAACACGTTCGCGGCGCTGAGGGCACGCGCCCAAATAGGCGCTCCATAGAGCGCCTTGGAGCGTACACCCTCGTAGAGACGGCGGCAAGCACTTCCCGGTCCCCATTTGTTGGGGAGAAACACCTTTGGTTTACGCCAGTTCTCGTTAGCCAAGGAAAGAGGTGTCAGGCCCTTGTCAACTATCACGACATCACAATGAATGCCACTCCCATTCTGTAGGAAGTAATCCCTAAGACTGCACACTTCACGATTGTGGAGGTTCTTGGCATTTAAAAAACCTCGACCTCCCCACTTCCGCGGAATGTACAGTCTCATGACAGAAGACCGTGGGTGTAACATTCGATGCAATGTCAATTGTTGACGGACTCGACTATCCAGGGCGTCTAGTTCCGTTTGAGTCCACCTAAGTATGCTAAAGGAGTATAACAATAAAGGCATCACCCAACCGTTGAAAGCCCGCATTTTGTTACCACCGGACAAAAAACTGTTAAGAACTTTTGTCAGGCGGCCAAAAAAACGTTCTTTCACCGATTTCTTAGTGTCCTCTACCGCTATACCCAATGACTGACATACCTAGGTATCTGTATGTTTCGGTCTCGGAGAGAGATCTGAGAGTTATTATCTCAGAAAGTTGTAAATTCGGTGAATTTACAACCTTCCCCCGCTGTACATGCATAACCGCACACTTATCAACACCGAACTCCATCTTAATGGCATTACTAAAAACTTCCGTAGTTTTTAAAAATGTTACTAAATCTTGGTGCTTCAGTGTGAACAGGTCATCCATATACATCAGGTGAGAAATAACCTCACCCCCTCTACGAAACAGATAGCCTAGCCCTGAATCCTATAGCAATGTGCTAAGTGGATTCAGTGCTAAACAGAACCACAATGGACTCAAACTGTCGCCCTGGAATATACCACGCTCAATCCTTATCAAGTCATGTGGATCAGAGGCACACTCGCCACTACCTGGTTGACGAAGGACTGTGGTCCACTGCCCCCTACACGAAACTAGGAAGGATTTAAGAGTCGGGTTAGTTTTATACAACCCTAAAATCCTCCCCAGCCATGAATGAGGCACCGAATCATAGGCCTTCTTGTAGTCAATCCAGGCAGTAGAGAGGGCGCCCTTAGGCCGATACCTCACCGAGACGCCATGGCGACGTCGCCAGTCGGTCGCCAACTAGTTCTCATTGAGATATATGACGGCTAAGAATTATTAATGTTAATTACGTAAGTACTTAACACAAATTAATAGCTTAGGTAGTTTAAAATGTAAATGTTTAGTATAAAATGCTGATATCCGTGCATTAGGCCGATACCTCACCGAGACGCCATGGCGACGTGGCCAGCGACGTCGCCAACTAGTTCTCATTGAGATATATGACACTTGGCGACCGACTGGCGACGTTGCCAGTCGGTCGCCAAGTGAGTTAGCCGTCATATATCTCAATGACAACTAGTTGGCGACCGACTGGCGACGTCGCCATGGCGTCTCGGTGAGGTATCGGCCTTACTCCGCTAAACCTGTTGGATAATGGCCATGTCAATAAGGAGTAGCTCCTTAGTACCACGTGACCCAGCCCTACATCCATTCTGAGCACTATCTAATATGACACTTGGCGACCGACTGGCGACGTTGCCAGTCGGTCGCCAAGTGAGTTAGCCGTCATATATCTCAATGAGTACTAGTTGGCGACGTCGCCAGTCGGTCGCCAACTAGTTCTCATTGAGATATATGACGGCTAAGAATTATTAATGTTAATTACGTAAGTACTTAACACAAATTAATAGCTTAGGTAGTTTAAAATGTAAATGTTTAGTATAAAATGCTGATATCCGTGCATTAGGCCGATACCTCACCGAGACGCCATGGCGACGTGGCCAGCGACGTCGCCAACTAGTTCTCATTGAGATATATGACACTTGGCGACCGACTGGCGACGTTGCCAGTCGGTCGCCAAGTGAGTTAGGCCGATACCTCACCGAGACGCCATGGCGACGTCGCCAGTCGGTCGCCAACTAGTTCTCATTGAGATATATGACGGCTAACTCACTTGGCGACCGACTGGCAACGTCGCCAGTCGGTCGCCAAGTGTCATATATCTCAATGAGAACTAGTTGGCGACGTCGCTAGCCACGTCGCCATGGCGTCTCGGTGAGGTATCGGCCTAATGCACGGATATCAGCATTTTATACTAAACATTTACATTTTAAACTACCTAAGCTATTAATTTGTGTTAAGTACTTACGTAATTAACATTAATAATTCTTAGCCGTCATATATCTCAATGAGAACTAGTTGGCGACCGACTGGCGACGTCGCCATGGCGTCTCGGTGAGGTATCGGCCAAGGGTGTTAGGTTATTTTCGTTCCGGAATTTCTGGATTCGGTCTCCACGCTCAAGGCCCGCGATAGAAGCTATGCAATAGCTTAAAAAGAGCTATAGGCGCACTTATGTAGGAACAAAACGCCACTTTTTGAATAGAAATGATAAAAAACATATATTATCAATCTCAATCAAATTAGAATGTATTTTGAATTCTCGAACAACTAGCCATACTTTAACAAAATTGTACGTAGTGTGAAGGGGGAAGGAAAATAAAGTTACATGTTTGAGTATAATTTTAATTTATTAATCAAAATATGTTGTTCCCTTATATCTCGCTCATAGCCGGATGCACTCTCGTGTACGTTTAACGATAGTAATAGGGTAAGTAGTAAGTAAAATAATATCAGATTTTACATAACTAATCGCAAGAATAGTCTTTGATTATTTTAATGTTTCACGTGTCTATCTTGTACCGTAATATTGCCTATTCTGTGTTCGTACTCGAACACAGGAATTTCCACAAAATACAGCTTGTGACCACGGCCGATGTAACTTGGTCAAAACGTCACAGGCTGCTAGTCAGGCAACAAAAGGTAGGAATCTAGGTACTGTGTTGAAGTATAATAGTATTTCGTTCATCGTTCTTCTTATCAATCATTATACTCGTAATAGGTAGATACGGTCCTAGACAGTAATTTTTCGACACATTGTAAAATATTATTTGTAACGTTTTCCTTTAGTAGTTTCATTATCAGTTATTTTTTTGATAGTGTTATTTTGTTTTTTATTTTTGCCAGCCAGCCTTTCAGGTGGCTTCAACAGACGATCTGATAATTTAAAGGTTTTACAAAGTAGTGTTACTTTAGAACCACCACTTAAACTTTCGTCTAGAGTCTTAATAGAATTTGTCAAAAGATACTTGTTGGCGAAATGGTTATTTTTCATTTGGACGTTATCTAAGTTTGACGTCAGTCTTACCAGACAATCATCAATTTTATCCATATCATCATAATCAGATAGTACAGAGCTAGTAGAATAATTGCACACAACATCGACTCTTATAACTTGTACAGTTTCTGGGCTTTGAGCTCGTGAAATCATGAGGCTTTTCCTTTTTCCAGTGTTTTGATAAGTAATTTTAGCATTTTCTATTGTATCGCTTACATCTATAGTCTCAGTTTTCTCTTCTTGCTTAATACATGGTTTTATTATAGTTTTTACTTTATGTTGTATCTTGTGTATCTTTTTAATACCGTCTATTTGAGGACCATCAACTTGAGTAGATTTATTTTGTTTTGGACTATTAGCAATACTTTTATGAAAGGCATTAGACTTGGCAGATGGTGGTCTGGATCTGTCACTGTAAGAAATATACTTTGCATAATCATCATAGTAGTACGCTGTTAGCTGAGATGATCTATCCTCATCACTATATTCGTTTTCTGTAACAGTTTGCTTGACAAACATTCTGTGTTTGTTTCCATCGCTAATGGTTTTATATTTAAAACTTGTACGAGGTATTTTTGTTAGTTCTATATCACCTTCAAACTTTAGCGTCTGGACTGTCAAAACTACATCTTCTGGTTCTTCATAAACTTCGACCTCGTCGTGATCAGTTTGATCTTGATAACGATTCAGGTTGCAGTGAAACCTGTCAATTAAATAATTATGAAAAAAGTTAAATACAGCAGCAGATAATACCATTATGTATACCTGGGTAATTAACTCGGAACTGGTTTATTTTAATTAATGGATTTATTTATTTTGAATTTGTGTTGATTGGTGCATATAGCAAAAATATAGTAGGTACAACATATCTTTTTCATTTATTATTATTTATTCACTTAAAATATTTGCAATAGATTTTTGGCTAACTAGTTAACAGATATGAGTAACTTATAACTCTTAAAAGTTTTGGTGTAAGATGTTTGTTACCAAGAGTCGTATATCATATAATATCAGTAATATAACAACGACTTATATCACAATAGCGACAATCAATAGCGTTGTAAGCTTACATAAAACGAAAGAATGAAGTATCTACTACTTGCATAGTATTCATTCCAGTACATAGTACAATGAATTCATTCCAGTACAATGAATTGTATCATAATATCTACCTATCCCAAATATCGATCCACCTAGGATCCTCCTCGTGTTCAGGATTAATCAAACGCTTCTGACAATATCGTATTGGTTTTTCAGTTTGCTTTACAAGTTCAGCTTTCAACTTCACTTTCGACCTTTCTTGTAAACTAAGTCGTGCACACATCATTTTGTACAGTTGTATCTGAAACAAGATTCATACTCGTGTCATACTCATAAATAATGATTGTTTAAGGTCTTTACGATTAATAACGATTAATAATGATTGTTTACGGCGAATATAAAATAACCTGCAACAAATAAAGTGTACAATAAAGTTTATTTTAATATATAAAGTACCCTTTAAATTAAGTTTCATTAAGCGTAAAAATATTCTTATTATATGAAAAAAATAATAGGACACACGCTACTAAATTCATTCATACTGGAAGTGAAGACACATCACTTAAGTCTCCTTTTACTGATAATTTGCCGACCTTTCCTCGTAATTAGGTAAACGGATTACGAATAGTTCAATACAGAGAGCAAAGTGGATTCACTGCATTTCATCGTTCCAATTACTGTCGTGTTGGTTCGAGAACGGTTTAGCTTCTCCCGAAGCAATGTGGGGCTAACTCAGATCATCCATCTATAAATAGATGGCGAGTGTCACCCGTTTTCTCCGTGGCTAGTACTAAGTAGCTCTGATACAGGTTGCCCAGTATATGTTTGCGTTCCACAAGTGGCGCCATATTACATTGAAACACGTCAAAAAACAAGATCTCAGAACAATAACAACAAACAATAATTTGTTCCATTTTTTGCCACACAACAACTTAAACTGGCAAGCTGTATTGACTTTACGTCATCCTTGACTCTTTGACTGTTCTGACGTGCAGAGTAGTTCAGACTGATTATCAGCGCTCTATATATACGTAGTATAGAGATAGTTGCCCTGAGGGGGCTAAGTAGTACAATCGATTATGGGTCACGATGTTAATCTGCTAGTTGATAGGATTAGCCCGTATTTTCCTTTAATACACTTACCTACATAGTACAGCAAGCTTACCCGCCCGTGCACTTTGTTGCTCCGTGCCTCGGAGAGCACATTAAGCCTCGGTTCCCGGTTGTAATTTTTTAAGGTACTACGGGTAGTTGAAGCCCTTTCTTTTTATATACACTGCCGAAGGCCGCGGCCGCTCCCACGTCCGTTGCCCAGGCTCTCTGGTGAGTTCACTCCAGGAATTTCCACTGGCCCCCGACGGACTTTGGCCACCTGTGTGACCTCTGCGCTGGGGTTTGGTCGGGTTCTATACCGCATCGTTGGGGACGGGTTTTATCCCGCGTCAGTGAGTGAATCTGGTTGCGTTGCGCAGCACGCGACCCTTCTAGCTGCTTCTTTAAGGACGGCGGGTGGTTACTCCGCCTTCCTCAGGCCCCGATCATGGAGGTCGATAGTCCTGGGTAGTTGGAGCCCTAAACAAAATCCGACTGGCCTAACTACAAAACTTTAAATCGCCCTTGGTTTGTGGAGGAGGTCACGTGGCAGCTACTTCACGGAAAATATCAAAGTTGGTTGACTTCGATATTGCATCGCAGTTAGACTGGAAAGCCCAAAGACCCCAATTGGGTTGGGAAAGGCTTGGTGAATGATGATACGTAGTACACCAACGGTATTGAAGTAACCTACTTACTACTATAGATACGCCCTTATAACTTTATTAGCATCCATCGGTTTTGAATTGATTGCGACTTACAATTTTATTGTTATAGCGGAAACCGCAGAACTCATTCTATTAAACTATAGATACTCGTATATCATCACTACATACTCGTATTATAAAACTAGGTATGTATGCAATGCATGCTGCTAATTGCAAATGTTGAGCGGAGCAAATGTTTTTATTACATATTAGAATCAGAATCGAACACCTAAATTAATTAATCGAATGAAAAATAAATCTATTTTCATTGTTGAAGCACGTGTTTCTATGGCAACCATTTAATCATTTGGTTTTTCGGTGATGTCCAGGACATTTTCGGTGATTATTCCTCCGTGACTAGCTCTATTGTCATAATTTCAGAGATATGCACTCTCGGGTATGATGTCGACCAACATGCCAAATTTGGTCAAAATCGGTCAAGCCGTTTCAAGAGTTGGCACAAAAACGATTTACACTCGTCGTCTAAGATAGAGCTTCGCTTCGTTCTTGAGCTCTATCATAGGCGACAAGTGTAAATCGTTTGTGCGTCTACTGCTCCGAAACGGCTCTACCGATTTTGACCAAATTTGGCATGCTGGTTGACATCATACCCGGGAGTGCATATATCTGAAATCATGAAAATAGAGCTGACTACGTAGGAATAATCACCGAAAATGTCCTGGACATCATCGAAAAACCAGATGATTAAATGGTTTCCATGGAAACACGTGCGTCAACAATGAAAATAGATTTTTTTCATTCGTTTAATTAATTAAAGTGTTCGATTCTGATTCTGATATATAATAAAAACATTTGCTCCGCTCAACTTTTGCAATTAGCAGCATGCATTGCATACCTAGTTTACGACTATATGACGTGTACATAGTAAAGTAACCTAAACCAAACTACCTACTGAACAAATAAATGGAGCTTAGAATAGAGAGGTACATACTTACTTTGTACAATAATAATTCACAGGTAACTCGAGGTCAAATCCCGACAATTTGAATTAATTTCAGATCACGTGATTATGTACTGTTAGAAGTTTTATTGTGTTCATTGTATTATTCTGTGGAGTATTAATGTCCTCGATATTACGGGATGTTTCAAGGACGAGCACGGAACTATTGAGCCTTTTCTGTGTTACTGTGTTTAATATAATTTGATAACTATAGATAAGTAATACATATAGGCTTTCGAAATGTGGTGTTGTAGAGGAGAATTTTGAAAATATCATGGAGGGATCGGGTATGAAATGAGACAGTCTTGTGAAGAAACTGGAAATTCTCATCGTGGTTAAGAAATGGATATTACAGTACCTTGGATACCCTAATGAGACACGACATAGTTACTTGTCCTACAGTTTATAGTGCAGGGCAAGATCCGGGGGAAACGTAGGCTAGGTCGAAGACGCACGTCATGGCTGAAGAACTTGAGGGAGTGATTCGGTCTAGCTGCAGCCTCAAAAGTCCAAATTATATGGTTTGGCCACATTCACCACAAAAACAGGATTTTAAGTCAATTTTACCTACAATGTGTTGACAGTACCCGACAAACATCGCTTGGCCCGAATACTTCGGGTTGCAATGGCGATAATGGCAAGTTAAAATTACACTTTTCAAGGCCTACTGTCAAAATCTGTACAAGGGAGGTCTGTGGGCTAACTACACTCAGCGATCCTTGAATGCCTTACGCGTACATTATAGTAACGGATTCAGAATGTTGTTGGGATTGTCTCGTTATTGCAGTGCATCGGGTATGTTCGCAAATAGTTACACTGCGGGCTTCTATGCCATACTCCGCAACAAGACAGTGTCTGTGAATACTGTTCAATTCGGGGTAGTCGTGAATGGATTTTAATGAAACATTACAATAATATAGCCTATACATTAAAATAGCACATAGGCTACTATTTATAAAGATATTGTGTGTTTTTGATCTTTTATGTTTATCTTTAAGCGACGCGGCGCGACGGGTACGGGAAAAAATCCAAATTACCACGCAGACGAAGTCGCGGGCGCCCACTAGTATTATATATATTAAACACTAACACAACTAACATAGTCATAAGATCTCATTATCGTTTGTAACTAATAATACTAATAAAATATGGATTTTTACTATCCGAATTAAATGTTTGAATTTGAATTTCAATTTGAAAGATGATCTACCCGGCCACACTCATCACGTTATAACAAAATATTCGTGTAGCCCACTAATGAAGCCATAGCATTACAGCAATGATGAGCGCCAACCTCCGCTGAGGAGACGGTAAGTACAACCAAGTAGAAGAAGACTTATGTATGTTATGTGATAATATTTAAATTGCGTATCTACTAAAGGTACGAGTACATAGAGTATTCTAATTTTAACCTCTAGAGGTTTTAATTTTCTTACCCAGTCTCATCTGAGATGACCTAGTTATCTAAAGATAACTAGGTTATCATAAAGATGTTATCATCTCAAAATTTGATGAAAACTTGATGACTTTTAAGTCATCAAGTTTTACTGATTCTAAATTATATTATTATAGAGTAACTCGCGTTAGCAAATGTACCATAAAAACTTTGCCGAGCATTTTGTCATTCTTTTCCAAAGTTATTGTTTAACATCTATTCATTTTAGAAGCAATTATGTTTGAAGACGTTTCGCTGTCCTTGTCTCTTTTAAGTCAGTGTGAATTTGTTGGACGATTAGAAAGAGATGGCAGCTATACAATTTTTTTCAAGCAAGTATTGATAAAGGAACTACAATGTCGGCAGGATGGTGTATTTGATCTAGCAACGTAGCGGTCCACATGTTCTTGGGAATGGCTTCGACAACGATGCAGAAAAAAGCTTCTCTCTATAATTGTGACGCACCCAACTAGTTTTGACCATTGTGATCAACTATAAGCTACAAGCTATATTTTATTAAGCCTTGTACTGGCAAGAAATATTAAATACAGACTATAATTACATATTGTAAAATTATAGAATTATATAGGTTTATTATTACATTTTAAAATTGTAAAAGCTAGCTTAAGCGTGATTTGGCACAGTCATTATCATAGTTTTGCATAATTACAAAGAATACAAAGCACATCAGGCCCTAGTTCCTTATCGCAATAAACTACACTTTTCAAAGTCAAATGTCAAATCGTCACGCAAACCTTTACAAAATAATCTACCTTTACTTTTGTGTTTCTTTATTATCAAGCGTCAATTTTTGTCACGTTAGCTTCAGTTAAATATAGTAACAAATTACTTAAATTATCAGATATTAGGGAAGTTTTCATCGAAGCTGTTTATGTAGTTACAGGGCGTGGTTTTCATGAATTATAATTTAACTATAGTAATTTAATGTAATCACAAAATATCGTATTACAATATTATTTAAAAAAAGTAAAAGTAAAATGGTATGGTAGCCGATTGCTTAAAAATACACAATCATATTAATAACGTAATCACTCTTTATTGCGAAACAATTAAGGTAATATTGTAATTAGTAGTAGTATTATGCTTAATGTCAGTAGTAACCGAATAGATTTTAATGAACAAAAAGTTTAATCACATAATTTGGTATTAATATATACGTACGGTACGGGTAAGTGGTGAAGTTTAAGAAGTTAATGTATCAAATTCATATGGTCACACTATTTAAACTCGCACACAGCGCCAAAATAATAGGCACAGCTGCTAGAATAAATGCACACATAGACACCGATGCATCGCACACGGACATCTTGGATAACAAAAAAACGCATTATTATTATCCTGCCGCAAGGACGACATCTTGCATCGAAATCTCAGCTTTGTCTGCAATGTTATAGAAGTGAGATTAGACGACAAGTCATGGTAAAGCGATTAACTTGGATTTCATCCCGAATTCAGTGCCTCATATTCAAATTTAGACTGTTTGTAATATAAAATAGAAATGAATGTTGTATGTAATATCCTCAGGAATTCAAGTTTAATAATTGTTGAAAAAAGCTACGTATCTCACAGGCGCCAAATGCATGTTGCACGTTCTACGGTTTTCTTGAATTTTGAGAACAAACTCGTGCGCGTGACTATGTCTTGCACTTAGGTTATTAGCCAACCATTGATGTCAGATTTGTTTTCTTTATTTTACTCACATTGAATTTTGTTTATTCTACGAGGTTTGTCATGTTTTTTTTTTATATTAAGTAGTCCTGTACAAGCTCGTACATACTGCTGACTCCACTCTCTGTACTTGAATGAACATGTACGAGCCAATAATGCTCGTACAAATGAGGTAAGTTGTATTACCTCATTTTCAACCAACTTCCAAAAAAGGAGGAGGTTCTCATATTGACTGTATGTTTTTTATATTTATTACTTCATATCTTCGGACTGGTTGAAACCAATTTTTTTTTAATTGGACATAAATCATCAAATAAAAACGTCAAAAAAATAAAAATGTGAATGTGATGTGAAAATATCTTAAAAAAATCCGGGAATTCTCAATTTGGTCCCATTCCGACAGCTATTTGGTCCCATTTTGGTAGTTTGAAGTCGGTTGCTGTGTCAATTTTTGACGTGTATTTTTATACATATTTATAACTAGTTTGCATTACTATCGCAACCCCAAATATACACGTCGCGTAGCAAAGTAAAATCGCTGACTTACTCTTAGTTTTAATTGTAAATCATTATCTTTTTATCCGTGCTTTTACTAGTTTCCATCAAACTTCTACTCAATCCACTTGTCTTACAGTCTACTACAGTACTCTACCATTTGAGCTAAGTATCTACTGTACACACTGTAATATTTTATATAGTACATTATAATATTATAGTACATTATAATAATCACCTACTCAATTTTTGATGCTGTAAGAAAATTAAACATGCTTAGGTACACCTCAGAATACAGAACATTTGTTTTTTTTAATATAATAATAAGCTAATACCTACACGATGTCGCTTCGTGTCGAAGCACTCGATACTAGGTGTGTCGCTTGTGTTGGCATTTAAACCTAGTGTCATATTGGTCTAGCTCTAAGGTTCAAAAATCGTGACAAGGACACTGACGCTGACATAGTGTCACGGCAGTGTACACAGGCCGACACTAGTAGTGTCGGACACTGAGTGTCGACGCTATGTCGTGTATTATCACCGTTACAAAAACTACTAACCTATAATTGCAAAGATTCTCCGACAAAGTAGACTAGTAATCATGGTATAATAACTTTCTTTGGTGTGAATTGATAATTTCAAGTCGCAACACAATGAGATGAGTTTTAGAAGACTCTAACTTTGATGAAAGAAGATTCTAAACTTGAAACAAAGGCAACGGACAATCTATAGATGTTTTGATTTACAATTTCCACTAAAACTCGTTTGAGTTGAAAAATAATAAATAGAGAACAATAGAGCTTAGACGTTTACACGAATTCTTTGGTTCGTGAAAAAAAATTAAGAGTTTCTTCAAAACCCACAGTGAATCTTCTTTTCATTACAATGGGCAATAATAATGAAGTCTCAAATTTGAAATAACTGGTTAAACACTTCACGACACTTCTTCGACTTCACGACGAACTTTTGACAGTAAAAATAAGTAGGTATTAAGTATTAAAACAACAAATTCAAGCAGTGCAAACATAAGTAGTACCAACTGTGTTTGAAAAATCAGCTGAATGAAAGAATAATGCCAAAGAAACCATGAAACCGGTTTTCATTTTGACAACGACCTGTACATATCAGCTGGTATAGAGGACAGTCCACTTGCGGGTCTTTTCTTAACAATACCACCTGTCAGTGGGTCAACCAACAAAAGCAGGTCAAAGAATAAAGGTATTGATTACCACTTCATCCTAATCTTTGAATATTAACATTACAATGGGACCTCTGCGGCTAAGGATCACCACGCCCTAATATATTGGGAATATTGCGGGAGCGAAATTGCATTTTGAGTTTTTAAGCAGGTAGAGCATTGACGGGCTTTTGTGTGATAAATAAATATAACAGTAGGAAATTAACGAGCACTAGTACTATAATAATTTAAGGGTACAATCAAAATTATAAGAACTGTGATGAATATCTTTACTTGTGTTGGAGTTGGCCACAGTAGTTTTTTTTTAATGGAGAACAAATTTTATTTTGTAGCAAATTTTGAATGGGCTTGACTTCATGGCATATAATCAATTTAATCACGAAAGATTAAATATAGCGGATTAAATATAGCGAGGCGTTAGCGGAGCTTCGCATTTGTGTGAGTGACCACGAAAAGTAGAGTAAAAACTCTTTTTGTAGCTGTGTGTACAACACATGTGTGTGTAAAAGAGGTCACATATACGTTCACGTACACTGCACTCACACAAATGCAAAGCTCCGCTAACGCCTCGCGACCTGTCCCTAAGTTTAATCTTTCGTGATAATTGAATAGGCCATGAAGTTCGCAAACTTTTCTTATATAAATTTACTATATAAATTGTAAAAATGATAGTCTTAATGCTGATTCTGCGATTCAAATTGTAAAATTATTTGAGATCACGAATGTGCATTGTCATGATTTTGACACCCAAACTAATGTCATCAGATTATAAACTTAAGACTAACGGGTCTTTTACGCGATTATTGAGATATATACATACCTCTTTATTACCCGACGTTTCGGCCCTGTTACAAGAGCCGTGGTCACGGGTGGACCACGGGTAATGTCATCAGGTCAGCATGTATGTTTACGATGCGGAGACTATATTTTATGAAGTAAGACTTGCCATAAAAGTTATTATTATTCAAACCTAGCAGGTGATTGCATATTTGAGCCGTTTGGGGTTGAGACACTAGGGTCATGGGGTTGGAGCGCGCGCTATCTTTATAGAGACATTGCTTATACGATGTTGTTTAGGACAAGTAGGCTGGTCCAAAGAATAAGTATCGCCATCCGACGTGGCAACAGCCACAAACATTACCAGTCAGCAACGACGCGGAGGATTTTTTAACGACATTTTGTAGTGTAAATATTTTTGTACATTATTTTGTAAATTAGTTATTCTTATTGTAAATAAAGATACCATCAAAAGTGCATTACCAAATAATCTAGCGTTGTACTATGTATTAGGTACGCACTAGATAAATACTTTATTTTAATAATTATCAACTATTTATTACTTGTACTTATAACTAGATTTAACTAGTGGTCCAACAGTGATTCACATTTGACCATAATTTTGTATTTTTTTTTAATATTAACAATCTGCTCTCCTCCTTTATGAACAATACCTTACTGTGCGAAATTTCATACCTCTTCATATTATTATATACCTAAATATTATAAGAGAGAGTTACTTCGTCTCACACTACACACTTAGTCGCCTAAGACCCCTTACCCTAAAATCAGTAACAGACAAAGCCGGGTGCGCGAATATGTTGTAACGAGTACTTAATAAAGGGATGATATATTATATTGTAAAGACTGATGTGATTAAAAAAAACATTTCCTTTAGTGCTGTCAAGGTGCATTCTCAGTAAGGATGTGCGCAACAACATCGATAAATCAAATTTCGCATCTTAAGTGATGTAACTGATAAACAATTACATCACCTAAATTATTAAGGAGTATTTTACATTTTAATTTATTATTCATAAATATGATGTTTTCTGCATTACACTGAGATAAAATTGTCGTAAGTAAGCAATGAAAAACAACGTTTAAAGAAATACATTTCGTGGATTAAATTATTGACCGAGCGAGCGAAGCGTTTACATTTCGAGATTGGACAATTTTGCTTTCGTCCGTCTGTCTGTCGGATGTGTGTTCCGGGCTAGCAGCCACAGTTTTTATCCGATCTTTACGAAACTTGCCACAACTTGTGTTCCTTTACTAGAAACAATATTTTTAGTGTGAGTTTTTTCATTGGGGTAGATGGCAAATCTCAAAAAATGTTAAATAATGTTCGCGAGGTCTACTGTTCGACCATAGGGCGACCACTAAGTAAGTACAATACCTACGATAAACGGAAGTAAAAATCACAGAAACTTAAATAAAAAATGTATTAGGTTTTATTTATCGATAAAATCTACCAAATTATAAACCATCCCTACATAAACTCAGGTGAAGGTAATCATTGTGGGAATTTATAACTCTCTTCTCACATTCGAAAATATATCTATCTCTTTCATAATTTGTTTCTATACAATCTTGCAGTGTTGAATGTGATGTGCGTTTTCTATAGAAACTTTGATGCACCATTTGTGATTACATAATATGTGACACATGCTTTGATACGTTGTCTGATTACTTTATATTATATGTAGCAATTAAACAATTTATTTATTTGTATTTATAGTACTTGCATATTGAAATATGACTTAAATTTGTATCTACTTAGATATACACGAGACTAAATTTTAATATAGTTTGATTAATCTAAATTATTATATTCGTAAATTTTGATTTTAATTTTCAACTACTCTTAATGCTACTTATAAATTGCGTCTTTTTCCCGTAGCAGTAGGTTGAGATCACATACTTTATTCACTTTTTATTGCTTTAATTTTGTATACCTACATAGTTACTGCACAAAATCACATGGCATATCTGGTAATTAAATGTCACGCTAAACTGTATGCTATAACATCATGCTATACACCTATAACAAAAGAAGTTTAAGACACACAGATAGACATCAGTAGCTAAATTAGAAAAATTGGAGAGAGGAGAAGAAAAAGAAGTGAACCGTGGAAGTGAGAATTTAACGTCTGTACTTTGCATATATTCAATTACGATCGAACAGTCTATGCTCGAAGTTGTCGATAATGATACATACATTAATAATGCATTAGGTAACGCTAACTAACTTCAAGAAAGAAATACATTTCGGAAAGCTACGGAACTTTTTTCCGTTAAAAATATCATAGTATGTTATAAGTATAAGTTATAAGTAAGGTCTTTAATCAATGTATGTTGCCAGGCCCTTACGGCATTGAGACGTGATCCTTAACAATTGTGCCTTATTCGAAAACTCACTGTCACCCAAAAAGCAATGGAACGGGCTATGTTCGGAGTGTCAACATAGCTTAAAGGATCGCCAGGCTTAATTACTCAAACGTAATGGAATGTTTAATGTGCTCGCAATTCTTGTCAGAGACACAGGTGGAGGCACATCGCTTGACCTGCAGCTGTCCTAACCGAATAAATGACAGAGCACTCTAGTCTATTAGCAGTCACGACAGCTGTGATAAGAGTTTCAGACAAGGAAGAGGGCATTCGTTGAAATATCTTTGACTCTCATAAGAAATGCACAGCTTTTGCTGACTTCAGTGTCTGAAAAGTGTCGGATAAAGTACAATGGGACGCAGTTAAACGTAAACGTTCCAACCCTCAAGTCACATGAAATGAAGTTTTTTTGACTAATAGATTTGAAATGTCATGTTCCATCAGATTAACAACATCTTATACTGACACTTTATTTTTTTTCTATATATCTTAAGTTCCAATCCACAACTGTTTTCGATAAAGTACATATTATGTTAAAAATAAAACGTATTAATCCACCTGAAACATTTATGATTAATTACTATTCATCAACCACATTCTCTCATAATGTTTCAGTTATTCTGAAACGTTATAAAAAATTAACATATTTTTTATTTTCCATAGATATAATGTTCCAAGGTTTTTGGGATCTTATCGCAAATTTATCTAAAGCACTCTGTTCTTGATAATAACGTTCTAAAGTTCTTGGAACGTTTTTTCAAAATAAAAAAGGGCTGTATTTTTGGCATCAATGTGTCAATGTTTTTGAATGTTTGTGCAAATTAATATATTTGCTTTATTTCCTCGGTAAGAATGTTCCAGTCTATTTGAAATATTAAAAAAAAAACAAATTATTTAGGTGTTTAATTTTTGTTTTTTATTATTCAAGAAACTTAAAATTATATTCTTCATAAACCTACCTATCTACGAGTTTCTACCAATGATTTTTCTACATTTAAAAATAGAAAAGTTTATTAACGTACCGGTCCCGTGTCGCAGTTATTTTCACTTTCCCTTTAATAATATTTAACAAAAAAAATATGGCTAATACATTATAAAAAATCGTTTTTACAATATTATTTTATCACACATTTTTAATTTCTTAAAATTAGCAGCCCCTGGTTCATATCTCGCCTGGACAGTTCACAGCTGCCCCAAGTTAATTTCAATGGTACCCCTATCAAAATTAGTGACATTGTGAAGAACCTGGGCATTTATATGGATAATACTAAGGAATAGTAATGGATAATACTAATATGCAAAGGGGCTCTACCAACATCTTTAGGGCCCCAGCGACCTCACTTGCTAGTGGCGCACCTGCTGATCAACGGACGAGGTTCGTTAATTTACGGTACCTATGGAGTGGCTTCTGCCCCTACGTGGGTACCAGGTGGTACAACAGTGTTGGTCCAGGGGAGTACCCGTGCAGCTGTGCTAAAGCCCTCCAAGTTGGCGTTAGGGCTTCAGCATCTGCACCGCCGGGCCCGGGGCGATGTATGGTGCAGCAGGCATGGGACCAGTGGGGGCGAAACGGAGTCTAGTGTGGGTTGTGTGGGTCGACTCACCGGCCAGGGAGACCCTTAGCAACGGCGTAGCCGCGGCCGCCCGCAACACAGTCATGGGACCCGCCTGGGACCAACCACCCCAGGAGGCTTGCCCACATGCTGCGCATAATCCTGATGTGGGATCGCCGTTCCGGGTGGTAACCGGTGTGGGGTAGCGGCGGCCTTTCATCAGGGGGGTTTTGGAGCCCTTCCGTCCGGCGAGTCGGCTCCGACCTAACCACACGGTTCTAGACAAAGCTAGCCCCTGCGCTTTGTCACTTACTGCTGCACCAAATGTCGCCCTGTCTTCACGCTTCTTCTTCTTCAAATCTACAATGGCAGTGTAATAAAAAAAAAGTAAACGTTTCACAGCAGCCCTACGACTTCCTACGACCCCACAACTTCACTTTTCGAGGTGGAGTTCACTAACATCCGTGGACTCCATGCGAACCTCGATGCCGTCCACCATCACCTTGAGTCGGCACGGCCCGCTGTGATGTTTCTCACGGAGACACAAATACGCTGCCCTGACGACACGTCTTACCTGTGTTACCCCGGCTATGTCATCGAGGAACAATTTCGAGACAAACCGGGGTGTGCGTGTTCGTTAGGGCGGATGTTTGCTGCTACCGGTTGCGCTGCCTAGAGAACCCCTCCAACTCCGTCCTTTGGCTGCACGTGGACCATGGCTCTATGAGCCATATCTACGTGAGCGTCTACCGTTCCCACACAGGGGATTCTAATACAACAAAGCTCTGCCAGTACCTCAGCGAGACGACTGATGAAGCGCAGGTGCGGTTCCCGAACACTGACCTAGTATTTCAGGGGACTTAAATGGCCATCGCATTGAATGGCTGGGGTCCTTCAGGACTGATCATGCGGGTAGGGCCGCCCATGCGTTCGCTCTCTCCCACGGTCTGACCTAGATGGTATGCGGGATCACCCGGATAACAGACAGGTCAGATCACGCGCCCGCTCTGCTGGATCTACTGCTGATGAGTCGCCCCGCCCAGTACAGTGTTTCGGTAGGAGCCCCATTGGGTAGTTCCGACCTCTGTGTTGTTCACGCTGGCCTGAAGGTGTCACCTCCTGCACGTGCTGTACAAACGTCACGACGACTATGGCACTACTCGTCAGCGGATTGGGACGGTCTACGCGATTATTATGCGTCCGTCCCCTGGAGCCAGCGCTGCTTTGTAGAAAAGGCTCCTTCGGATAGCGCTTCTGCGATTGCTGGCGAGATCAGTTTAGAGATGGAATATTACTCTCTTTCACTGATGTCGCCAGTATCCGCAGAGCCCGTCCCTGGTTCGGGCGAGATGGTGCCAAAGCTGTTCGACAAAAACAGTCGGCATATCGCGCCTGGATCAGGGCCCGGGCTGTGCGCGACCTAAACGTGGGCCACCTCAAAGCAGCGTACAACCGGGCCACAAAATCCAGCAACAGGGCCTTTAAGAGAGCGGATGCCCAGCGCGTCGCGCGGCTTGGTCAGGAGCTCACTTCCCACCCCCGGGCAGCCGTGGATACTGGCAACTGGCCAAAGCCGTGAAATCTAACTTTTATCAGCCCTCGCTGCCACCGTCAGGTCGACGACCGTGGCCTGCAGCCTCCCGCCATCGCCAACTGTGGCCACACTATGCCTGACATTGTACTCAGGCAATGCGATGTACGGGAAGTGCTGCGATCACTCGACACGCGGAAAGCCAGTGGCCCTGACGGCATTCCGGCGGTGGTAGGAAGATGATTGATTGATGTGGAACGAATGATTTTGCTCCATTATTTAAAAAAAAATATTTTTTTAATACAAAATATAAATGCCTACTTTTCTATTAATTTTAGAGTTAATTATTATTAATTTATATATTTATAATGGATTAGAACGTTTATGCAAAGTTATTTGAAATGCTACTTCATACAAAGTAACAATTTTGCAAAAGTGTTCCAGTACCAATTTTCTTTATTTTTTTTTTATTTTTTTTTTTCTTTTGGGAACGTTCAATCATCACGGTCAGGACTATTGTTGCCAATAGGCCCGATATCGTGTTGGTTGATCGGACCCAGCGTCGGGCAGTGCTCGTCGATATCGCCGTCCCGCATGTCGAAAATCTCGTTAAGGCAGAGAAGGACAAACTTAGTAAGTACCTTGATCTGTCCTTCGAGATAACCGCCATGTGGGACGTAGACTCGACGATCATTGTCCCGGTGGTCGTTTTGGCAAACGGATTAATAGCGAAGAGTCTCGATCAACATCTCAAGGACTCTCGTTAGATTGTTGGATCAAGAGTCAGATTCAGAAGGCTGTTATCCTCGACACGTGCCGTATTGTTAGGAGGTTTCTTAGTCTGTAGCCTCCACCGCCGGTAGTTTGGGTCCTACTCCGCTACTGGTGGGTCACTATTTTTTATATTTTTAAATGTATTTGTTTTTTTTTTTATAAATGTATTTAAAAATGTATTAAATAAGAATGTAAAGGAATAAACGAAATAATAATAATATGTTAGGACAATCCACACAACGCCATCTAGTCTCAAACTAAGCAGAGCTTGTGATATGAGTACTAGATAAACTGATATAAATACTTATATACATTTTTTTTTTGTAAATACATACATATTATACATAGGAAACATCCACACTTCGGTACAAACGTATGTGTCATCACACAAAGTTTGTCCCGACCGGGAATCGAACCCGAGACTCCGGCGTCGAAAGCGGATACACTACCGACCACGCCACCGAAGCAGTCATATTTTACATAGTCATTACATTACATTTTTTGGGTGCAAAGGGGCTCTACCAACATCTATAGGGCCCCAGCGACCTCACCTGCTAGTGGCGCACCTGCTGATAAACGGACGAGGCTCGTTAATTTACGGTACCTATGGAGTGGCTTCGGCCCCTACGTGGGTACCAGGTGGTACAACAGTGTTGGTCCGGGGGGGTACCACCGTGCAGCTGTGCTAAAGCCCCCCAAGTAACCCAGCCCAGGCTGGGTTGCGTTAGGGGTCCAGCAGCTGCACCGCCGGGCCCGGGGCGATGTATGGTGCAGCAGGCATGGGACCAATGGGGGCGAAACGGAGTCTAGTGTGGGTGGTGTGGGTCGATTCGCCGGCCAGGGAGACCCTTAGCAACGGCGTTGCCGCGGCCGCCCGCAACACAGTCATGGGGCCCGCCTGGGGCCAACCACCCCAGGAGGCTGCCCCACATGTTGCGCATAATCCTGATGTGGGATCGCCGCTCCGGGTGGTAACCGGTGTGGGGTAGCGGCGGCCTTGCATCAGGGGGGTTTGGGAGCCCTTCCGTCCGGCGGGTCGGCTCCGACCTAACCACACGGTTCTAGACAAAGCTAGCCCCTACGCTTTGTCACTTACTGCTGCACCAAATGTCGCCCTGTCTTCACGCTTCTTCTTCAAAATCTACAATGGCAGTGCAACAAAAAAGAAATAAACGTTACACAGCGGCCCTAGGAAACCCCACAACTTCACATTTCGAGGTGGAGTTCACTAACGTCCGTGGACTCCATGCGAACCTCGATACCGTCCACCACCACCTTGAGACGGCACGGCCCGCTGTGATGTTCCTCACGGAGACACAAATACGCCGCCCTGACGACACGTCTTACCTGTGTTACCCCGGCTATGTCATCGAGGAACAATTTCGAGACAAAGCCGGGGTGTGCGTGTTCGTTAGGGCGGATGTTTGCTGCCGCCGGTTGCGCTGCCTAGAGAACCCCTCCAATTCCGTCCTTTGGCTGCACGTAGACCATGGCTCTATGAGCCAGATCTACGTGTGCGTCTACCGATCCCACACAGGGGATTCTGAGACAACAAAGCTCTTCCAGTACCTCAGCGAGACGGCTGATGAAGCGCAGGTGCGGTTCCCGAACGCTGACCTAGTGTTTCTGGGGGACTTCAATGGCCATCACATTGAATGGCTGGGGTCCCTTAAGACTGATCATGCGGGTAGAGCCGCCCATGCGTTCGCTCTCTCCCACGGTCTGACCCAGATGGTATGCGGGATCACCCGGATACCAGACAGGTCAGATCACGCGCCCGCTCTGCTGGATCTACTGCTGACGAGTCGCCCAGCCCAGTACAGTGTTTCGGTAGGAGCCCCACTGGGTAGTTCCGACCACTGTGTTGTTCACGCTGGCATGAAGGTGTCACCTCCTGCACGTCCTGTGCAAACGTCACGACGACTATGGCACTACTCGTCAGCGGATTGGGACGGTCTACGCGATTATTTTGCGTCCGTCCCCTGGAGCCAGCGCTGCTTTGTAGGAAAGGCTCCTTCGGATAGTGCTTCTGCTATTGCTGGCGAGATCAGTTTAGGGATGGATTATTACATCCCTTTCACTGATGTCGCCAGTATCCGCAGAGCCCGTCCCTGGTTCGGGCGAGATTGTGCCAAAGCTGTTCGACAAAAACAGTCGGCATATCGCGCCTGGATCAGGGCCCGGGCTGTGCGCGACCCAAACGTGGGCCACCTCAAAGCAGCGTACAACCGGGCCACAAAGTCGAGTAAGAGGGCCTTTAAGAGAGCGGATGCCCAGCGCGTCGCGCGGCTTGGTCAGGAGCTCAATTCCCATCCCACGGGCAGCCGTGGATTCTGGCAACTGGCCAAAGCCGTGCAATCTAACTTTTGTCAGCCCTCGCTGCCACCGCTGCGTTACCCAGATGGAACACTGGCTCACAAAGCCCAAGAGAAAGCGGATATGCTCGCAGACCTCTTTGCGGCTAATTCCCGGGTCGACGACCGTGGCCTGCAGCCCCCCGCCATCGCCAACTGTGGCCACACAATGCCTGATATTGTTATCAGGCAATGTGATGTACGGGCAGTGCTGCGGTCACTCGACACGCGGAAAGCCAGTGGCCCTGACGGCATTCCGGCGGTGGTGCTACGAAAATGTGCAGCTGAGTTGTCTCCAGTATTAACGCGTCTGTACCGCCTGTCATACTCTTCAGGGCTCGTGCCGGAGGTCTGGAAGGAGGCGAACGTACAACCGATCCCCAAGAAAGGGGATCGGTCCGATCCAGGCAACTATCGACCCATAGCTGTCACCTCAGTCATTTGCAAGGTGCTTCCGTGCTCCTTATAAATAAGCAGCTCATGCAATTCCTAGAGGATCACTCGCTAATCAATGATCGACAATACGGCTTCAGGCCAAAGCGATCAACGGGTGATCTTCTGGCATTCGTAACGCATGTCTGGGGTGGGGCTATGGAAAGGCACGGCGAGTCCTTGGCTATTAGCCTGGACATCGCCAAAGCCTTCGATAGGGTCTGGCATGCTTCGCTCCTTTCCAAGCTTCCGGCATATGGTCTACCTCCTCAACTGTGCAGCTGGATTGCCAGCTTTTTAAACGAGCGCCGAGTGCGGGTCCTCTGCGATGGCCAGGCTTCTCGCTTCTTGCAAGTGAATGCCGGGGTACCGCAGGGGTCCGTACTATCACCAACTCTCTTTCTTCTGCATATCAATGATATGCTATCCCTCGGGAACATTCATTGCTATGCAGATGACAGCACACTGCACGGGAGTTACTCGGTTCGTCCGACGGCGGGGCGATCTGAGATTGAGGAGGAGAGACGACGACTCGTGGCTGATCTCGACCGTCATCTCGACAGTATCTCTCAATGGGGTACCGAGAACCTGGTCGAGTTCAATGCCCGCAAAACACAGGCGTGTGCATTTACTGCGAAGAAATCCCCTTTCCTTCCCCTACCCTCTCTTCAGAATGCATTATTACCAATGAAGGACAACCTTGATATCCTTGGCATAGACGTTCGTCGAGAGCTCAATAATAAAAACCACATCGAAAGATGTATAGGGCTAGCTTCGCGGAAACTAGGAATACTGAATAAGGTAAAGAGATTCTTTACACCGGACCAGAGGTGTCTGCTGTACAAGACGCAGATTAGACCCTGCGTCGAATACTGCTCTCACCTCTGGGACGGCTCCGCGAAGTATCTGCTGGACGCTCTCGACGCTATGCAGCGACGGGCTATCCGTATTATTGGTTGTCCGGAGGTAACGGGAAGCCTTGAGCCGCTAGCTCAGCGCCGAACAATAGCTTCCTTGGCCGCATTCTACCGTATTTACCACGGCGAGTGTTCTGAAGAGCTCTTCAATCTGATCCCACCCTCTTCCTTCCGATCCCGAACGACTCGTGCCGGGCAGAGATGCCACCCCCACACAGTGGATAGCATGTTCGCGAGAACCGAACGTTTTAAACGTTCGTTTCTCTGCCGAACGATAGTGGCCTGGAACGCCCTGCCTGTGCACGTGTTTCCTCCCACATATAATCCTGGGTTCTTTAAGCGGAGCGTGAAGAGGCACATCAGTAGGTCGTCAAGTTGAGGGCCACTCTCAATAGTAATGTGTGCTGTGAGAGTGGCCCACAATCGCTAGACGTCGTCACGACTTACCACCAGGCGGGCGGCGTCAATTTGGCGAACCAAATATAAAAAAAAAAAAAAAAAAAAAAAAAAAAAACATAGTCATAGTCATTATCACAATATTTATACTGAACATATAAGAAAAAAATATACATAAATACATAATAATTACATGTTTCTACAATAAATTCGAAATCATTTGTTCTATACACGTTAAAACAAAAAGTTTACCACTAAAACAGAAAATTGCATGTATCTCAAATTGTAGTTAATGTGGAATGAAACGTTTTTGTTTAACTACGTCCATGGTCCCTCGGACATTACACAGCCCAGCTATTGGCTTAACACTTGTTGACTTGTTGACATACGTAAAGCTGCCATTACAATTTGCTGACCCATTTATATTTTTCTCTCTTTTTTCTTTTTACAAACTTTAAAAAATAAAAATTTAAACTTAAAGAAAAAATTAAGTAGCATGCACTTGCTTAGCAACTTGAACATAGATACTATAATCGAAGGATCTAAACGGGTTGGACAATGCAGCCGATATTTATACCTATCAAAACTGGAAGATGAAATTAGATGGGTGAAAAATACTTTAAGCATCTACAATAATTAATAGTAGTAACATTATAGGTACCTAAATATGACTCAATTTTGTGAATAGGTACGTTTACTTACGGTCAACTCACTGATTAGGTATACAATTGGTTGAAATTTACAATAACGTCCATTTAATGGAAGAGGACAGGGAAATGGTCATTCAATGAACTTTGTGTTCTATTATTGTGTAACTCTTTAGAAATAATATATTTAATTTGGGTTGAACGCATTTCTTTTGTGTCTTATTAGATTATTATTTTCTAAGGGTATTCAATGGCAATACTTTGTATATTGTACTGGAAGGATTATATAAATTATTGTATTTATGCGATGTGGTATACCAAGGCCCTTAGGAAATGATTTATAGTTTTCGTTGTTAAAGTTGAAAATAGTAGATACTATCCCCTATTCTGTGCTATAGGTAAGCTTTATATTTTAATATATATTAATCTTCTGAAGCAAAATCTCATGTCCTATACACATATTATAATATTATCACACTACACATTATAAAGCTGTCGCGTCTGAGCCTGTGGCTTCGTCTTAGAGCCCAATAATGTATTTTTTAATGTATGTAACACTCAAGTCATAAACGGAGAAACATTATTTGTAACCATTGAGTTATTATTACTACGTATGTTTGTAACATACTATATTTGGCCTATCTCACAGTACATAAATTATTTTAATCGGCGCTGGGTTTTTGGTCTATACATTTTATGGCATTGTCCTTTATAAATATGTGACACGCATCTGCAATACCCTAATTATTATCTCTAGTAACTCAAACTCCAAATTTGACAATATTGTGTGTAAAAATAGCCAAAGTGTTTCAAGTTTTGCAATAAAAGCGTAGAGTATTATTTATCTTTGAATTTCCATACGTGACATCTAAGGTATTTCTTTCGGTAAACTTGGATTTATGGTGGTCTGTCACGAGACGTGCTTCAGTCTGAGCGAAACAAGAAGCTGATAGTTTCAATAATAAGTTAAACGTGTTAAATTTAGTGTGGATAAATGCCTTCTACTGCATATTGATATGGCGTTTCTTTATATTTTTTTCTTTTATTTCTTTATCTTATTTTTTCTTTATTTACTTTTTTTTTTCTTTTCGGCCCTGTTACAAGAGCCGTGGTCACGGGTGGACTCACTCACAGTCAGTCACACACAGTCACACACAGTCCACCCGTGACCACGGCTCTTGTAACAGGGCCGAAACGTCGGGTAATAAAGAGGTATGTATATATCTCAATAATCGCGTAAAAGACCCGTTAGTCTTAAGTTTATAACAATGACATGTCGTCGAAACGCAACCAAAGCACTAAGCTTAGCGGAACAGGGTAACCTCTGGGAATGCTAGTACCTACGTCATATTGTTTGCGATGGCTATTATTCCTTAAATAAATACTAACTGTTCGATTTTAAATGTTACCTCATCGTTTAAATGTTACTCCCAGTGGTAAAGTGACCAAAATATACTAACAAGAATAAGGTACTATGAAATTATTAACATTGCTTATCAAGCACCACGTAATTTGTTTCCTTTGAAAGGTAACCCTGTAAAGCTGCAAATGTCATTTTGACAAGTTCATAACGCTCTCGCTTTGATGAATACAACTATAATTAACTCATAACTGAATAGTTTAACACATTGCAAAGGTTAAGCAACATCTAGCCAGGCCGGTCTTAGGATGGGTGACCATTTCCTAAGACATTCAAACCCCTTCGGGCCTAGGGGGACACGTTAAGCCGTCCGTCGGTCCCCATTGTCATACGAACATCTATGGCAGTCGTTACGGGTAATTAGAGGCCAAAAAAATCCTACCGGTCGAACTACAGAACTTCGATATTGCTCATGAGTGAGTGATGTGAAGGTCAGCTGGCAGAAGCTTTACGGAAATTGTCGAAGCCGAATCGCAGTTGGCACACCGATCCCCACTGGTTTGGGCCTAGGCTCGGTGGATGATGGGAGGTTAAACTATGTACTCACAATAGAAAAATTGTTATTTAGGTGTATAAAAAATTTTTTTAGCAAATTAATTCAAATTTAAATTACTTATTAGCCTTAAAGGTCTAGATTGTAATTAATAATAATAATAAATTTATAATAAAGATTAACCATATACCTACATTAAAAAAAACTTATGGGTTTAAAAACGTACCAAATATACCTACACAAAAAAAATCATAAGAATCGGTCAAGCCGTTTCGGAGGAGTTTGGCCATAAACAGACACGAGAATTTGATAGGTAGGTATTATTAGTATCTAAATAGAATTTCGAGTTTGATTTTAGTTCGTTTTATTTTTTGCTAAACGTTCAATTCCCGATTTAAATACAAGATTTTTTGAATTGTATGTAAGCACTTTTACTTTCCGAATCTTAAAATCGAGGAAATGGTTCCTAAAAATAGGTCTTCGTTTATCTTATAGTTTAAAGGATTTCGCAAACTGACCCTTCTGAATGTTACACCCTGTAATAGTGTATCGCAGATGATTACCGGGCACAGGTACTTTGGTGAATATGGACGCATTCATAGTGAGGCCACGCCCCAGTGCCAACACTGCGAGGCTTCCGATGAGGAGACGGCACGAGTCGAGGCAACGCGGAGACCTCGTTGTGGGCCTGGGTGTAGAAACTGTTTCGCTGGACACCATGATACGAGCCATGGTGTCCAGCGGGAGGAAGTGAAACGTGCCGTATCCTTCTACGAGCAGGTTAAGTTTGCAAAGCGCATCCTTCGAACTGTGCGGTGAGGGCGCCGCAGTCGCTGCATATTACGTGGGAACACAAAGTAGGTAGGTTTGTAATATTCCATGGCTTCGGGGATACCGGCGTGATTATTAAGTAACATATGCATATTATAATTAAATAACTACATTATTACTTCACGTTAATAAAAGTTCTCAATTACCAGACAATGTACTTACAAAGTAGTAAAAGTCTTTGCAGTTGTTTGTGTACAAAAGATACTGCAATATTCGGCACCTTTGTCGATAGCTTTTGTCGGCGTCTTTGTTGACATCAAAGGGGCCGACGGTGCCGCTTGATACGCGTGTTTAACTTGGTATCATTAAAAGCTGAAAATCGATCAATGTATTAGTTGCAAATTCATCACTTTTGGTATTTAGATCTATTTATTGGAACAATTAACTTAACGCCGTAAGTCGCGATATTAACACAATGTGATCGCAATACTGGAGGTCTTGGACTTGTGGTGTCTTGATCGGTTGGTAGAACGTTTGTCCTGGAAAGGGAACAGTCGCTGGTTAGAGTCCAGGACTCCAGCCCAACACTATAGTTTCTGCGATTCATATAGTAAAATTATTTGAATTAAATTAAATTAATGGCTCTGACGTTTAGTTGGATACTTATGCAACAACACCTCTTATTTGTACACTATACTTATCATCATAGAGTACTACGACCAGTGGCGGACCAGTGGAGTTAAATCGAAATTGTTGAATTGTAAAAATAATTACAGCCTATACCTTGAAAATTTGTAAATCCGCCATTGAATACAACCCCATAATAATTCAATATGAATTTATAGAAAGCATTTCTGATTGATTAACGATTTCTTGATTTTGCGATTCTTAGTCTATAGTTATACAAATTGTATCTAGTACTAGTATATTCGTTTCTAAATTAATGCAAGATTGATATGCGATAGGTATTCTAACAATTGATTATGAATACACAGGGCAGCAATACCAAGATTGGGAATTAATAAGTATGGGGATATACGGGCGCCTCGTATTATCAAATACCATTGTAGTCGGTTATTTGATATTAGTATTTAAAGGCTATACTCAAACACAAGATGGCGTATCGTATAAGAAGAGAATCATCTAATATTAGCAGAATTTGTAATACAAATTCAATAGGGATTGTTGGCATTATAATTTAAAGATTCGTATATTTACTATATTTACTAAAATTAGATGAAAATCAATTAATTAGATTTAAAATAGAAACGCGGTGATCTCAGAGATGTGTTTGCGATCACCATGACACCACCAATGACAATCTAGATGTATCGTTCGAGTCCTGAAACCTGACATTTTAGATAATCTATACTAATACTATAAAGCAGAAGAGTTGGTTTGTTTAAACGCGCTAATCTCAGGAACTGGTTCAATTTGAAAAATATTTTTTTTGTTGAGAAGTGCATATATCGAGGAAGGCTATAGGCTTATAACATTACGCTACGATGAATAGGAGCAGAGCATATAGATAATCTGGGACCGGATGAAAGGCCAAGTTACACCAGTTCTGGGAAATATAAAAAAAAAACATCCATATCACTCAGTTCAGCGATAATAGACATTTTTTCAAAAAAGTTGAAATTCGACACCCTTGGTCACATTTTCAAGCGAAATTGTGACATTGGTGGTCACCAATGTCACAATTTCGCTGTGATTTTTTTAATTTCGTAATCTTTATTAACGATGCTATTAATCGCAACTACAAATTAATGCAAAAAAAAAACATTGTTAATTTAATAAAATAAGTTAAGTTTTAGTGAGTCATGGTTCACAAAAATATTATTAGTTTTTTTTTTTTTTTTTTTTTTTTTATATTTGGTTCGCCAAATTGACGCCGCCCGCCTGGTGGTAAGTCGTGACGACGTCTAGCGATTGTGGGCCACTCTCACAGCACACATTACTATTGAGAGTGGCCCTCAACTTGACGACCTACTGATGTGCCTCTTCACGCTCCGCTTAAAGAACCCAGGATTATATGTGGGAGGAAACACGTGCACAGGCAGGGCGTTCCAGGCCACTATCGTTCGGCAGAGAAACGAACGTTTAAAACGTTCGGTTCTCGCGAACATGCTATCCACTGTGTGGGGGTGGCATCTCTGCCCGGCACGAGTCGTTCGGGATCGGAAGGAAGAGGGTGGGATCAGATTGAAGAGCTCTTCAGAACACTCGCCGTGGTAAATACGGTAGAATGCGGCCAAGGAAGCTATTGTTCGGCGCTGAACTAGCGGCTCAAGGCTTCCCGTTACCTCCGGACAATCTATAATACGGATAGCCCGTCGCTGCATAGCGTCGAGAGCGTCCAGCAGATACTTCGCGGAGCCGTCCCAGAGGTGAGAGCAGTACTCGACGCAGGGTCTAATCTGCGTCTTGTACAGCAGACACCTCTGGTCCGGTGTAAAGAATCTCTTTACCTTATTCAGTATTCCTAGTTTCCGCGAAGCTAGCCCTATACATCTTTCGATGTAGTTTTTATTATTGAGCTCTCGACGAACGTCTATGCCTTCATTGGTAATAATGCATTCTGAAGAGAGGGTAGGGGAAGGAAAGGGGATTTCTTCGCAGTAAATGCACACGCCTGTGTTTTGCGGGCATTGAACTCGACCAGGTTCTCGGTACCCCATTGAGAGATACTGTCGAGGTTACGGTCGAGATCAGCCACGAGTCGTCGTCTCTCCTCCTCAATCTCAGATCGCCCCGCCGTCGGACGAACCGAGTAACTCCCGTGCAGTGTGCTGTCATCTGCATAGCAATGAATGTTCCCGAGGGATAGCATATCATTGATATGCAGAAGAAAGAGAGTTGGTGATAGTACGGACCCCTGCGGTACCCCGGCATTCACTTGCAAGAAGCGAGAAGCCTGGCCATCGCAGAGGACCCGCACTCGGCGCTCGTTTAAAAAACTGGCAATCCAGCTGCACAGTTGAGGAGGTAGACCATATGCCGGAAGCTTGGAAAGGAGCGAAGCATGCCAGACCCTATCGAAGGCTTTGGCGATGTCCAGGCTAATAGCCAAGGACTCGCCGTGCCTTTCCATAGCCCCACCCCAGACATGCGTTACGAATGCCAGAAGATCACCCGTTGATCGCTTTGGCCTGAAGCCGTATTGTCGATCATTGATTAGCGAGTGATCCTCTAGGAATTGCATGAGCTGCTTATTTATAAGGAGCTCAAGCACCTTGCAAATGACTGAGGTGACAGCTATGGGTCGATAGTTGCCTGGATCGGACCGATCCCCTTTCTTGGGGATCGGTTGTACGTTAGCCTCCTTCCAGACCTCCGGCACGAGCCCTGAAGAGTATGACAGGCGGTACAGACGCGTTAATACTGGAGACAACTCAGCTGCACATTTTCGTAGCACCACCGCCGGAATGCCGTCAGGGCCACTGGCTTTCCGCGTGTCGAGTGACCGCAGTACTGCCCGTACATCACATTGCCTGATAACAATATCAGGCATTGTGTGGCCACAGTTGGCGATGGCGGGGGGCTGCAGGCCACGGTCGTCGACCCGGGAATTAGCCGCAAAGAGGTCTGCGAGCATATCCGCTTTCTCTTGGGCTTTGTGAGCCAGTGTTCCATCTGGGTAACGCAGTGGTGGCAGCGAGGGCTGACAAAAGTTAGATTGCACGGCTTTGGCCAGTTGCCAGAATCCACGGCTGCCCGTGGGATGGGAAGTGAGCTCCTGACCAAGCCGCGCGACGCGCTGGGCATCCGCTCTCTTAAAGGCCCTCTTACTCGACTGTGGCCAGGTTGTACGCTGCTTTGAGGTGGCCCACGTTTGGGTCGCGCACAGCCCGGGCCCTGATCCAGGCGCGATATGCCGACTGTTTTTGTCGAACAGCTTTGGCACAATCTCACCCGAACCAGGGACGGGCTCTGCGGATACTGGCGACATCAGTGAAAGGGATGTAATAATCCATCCCTAAACTGATCTCGCCAGCAATAGCAGAAGCACTATCCGAAGGAGCCTTTCCTACAAAGCAGCGCTGGCTCCAGGGGACGGACGCATAATAATCGCGTAGACCGTCCCAATCCGCTGACGAGTAGTGCCATAGTCGTCGTGACGTTTGTACAGGACGTGCAGGAGGTGACACCTTCATGCCAGCGTGAACAACACAGTGGTCGGAACTACCCAGTGGGGCTCCTACTGAAACACTGTACTGGGCTGGGCGACTCGTCAGCAGTAGATCCAGCAGAGCGGGCGCGTGATCTGACCTGTCTGGTATCCGGGTGATCCCGCATACCATCTGGGTCAGACCGTGGGAGAGAGCGAACGCATGGGCGGCTCTACCCGCATGATCAGTCTTGAGGGACCCCAGCCATTCAATGTGATGGCCATTGAAGTCCCCCAGAAATACTAGGTCAGCGTTCGGGAACCGCACCTGCGCTTCATCAGCCGTCTCGCTGAGGTACTGGAAGAGCTTTGTTGTCTCAGAAGCCCCTGTGTGGGATCGGTAGACGCACACGTAGATCTGGCTCATAGAGCCATGGTCTACGTGCAGCCAAAGGACGGAATTGGAGGGGTTCTCTAGGCAGCGCAACCGGCGGCAGCAAACATCCGCCCTAATGAACACGCACACCCCGGCTTTGTCTCGAAATTGTTCCTCGATGACATAGCCGGGGTAACACAGGTAAGACGTGTCGTCAGGGCGGCGTATTTGTGTCTCCGTGAGGAACATCACAGCGGGCCGTGCCGTCTCAAGGTGGTGGTGGACGGTATCGAGGTTCGCATGGAGTCCACGGACGTTAGTGAACTCCACCTCGAAATGTGAAGTTGTGGGGTTTCCTAGGGCCGCTGTGTAACGTTTATTTCTTTTTTGTTGCACTGCCATTGTAGATTTTGAAGAAGAAGCGTGAAGACAGGGCGACATTTGGTGCAGCAGTAAGTGACAAAGCGCAGGGGCTAGCTTTGTCTAGAACCGTGTGGTTAGGTCGGAGCCGACTCGCCGGACGGAAGGGCTCCCAAACCCCCCTGATGCAAGGCCGCCGCTACCCCACACCGGTTACCACCCGGAGCGGCGATCCCACATCAGGATTATGCGCAACATGTGGGGCAGCCTCCTGGGGTGGTTGGCCCCAGGCGGGCCCCATGACTGTGTTGCGGGCGGCCGCGGCAACGCCGTTGCTAAGGGTCTCCCTGGCCGGCGAATCGACCCACACCACCCACACTAGACTCCGTTTCGCCCCCACTGGTCCCATGCCTGCTGCACCATACATCGCCCCGGGCCCGGCGGTGCAGCTGCTGAACCCCTAACGCAACCCAGCCTGGGCTGGGTTACTTGGGGGGCTTTAGCACAGCTGCACGGTGGTACCCCCCCGGACCAACACTGTTGTACCACCTGGTACCCACGTAGGGGCCGAAGCCACTCCATAGGTACTGTAAATTAACGAGCCTCGTCCGTTTATCAGCAGGTGCGCCACTAGCAGGTGAGGTCGCTTTGGCCCTATAGATGTTGGTAGAGCCCCTTTGCACCCAAAAAGTTAACTTTGACACTTCATTTTGAAAAATAAAAATGTACATCACTTCCCTTGGCAAGTTATTTCAGATGGCGCATTTAATCAAGATTTTAAAATGGTGCAACACTAGCCACTTTTCTTGTTATTAAAAATTTAATTTCTTATTTTTTGCAAATTGAGCTCATTTCAAAAATAATAATTGATACTTTTTGTATTAACAGATCGGGGTCTCGAGTGTGTGTAATGAACAAAAGTGATAGAATGAATGAATGATATATATATATATATATATATATATATATATATATATATCTTTTTAAGGTTAACTTACTAATAATCTATATATTTAATACGACAATTTGTCTGTCTGTCCGTCGCGTTTTTTAATTTACAATTAATAATACATACCTACATTTGCATGAAATATAATTTTTTTTTTTTTTATATTTGAGGCGATACAAAGTACGCCGTGATAACTAGTATACTTTATGGAAATGAAATTCGTACTAAAATAATTATTTGCGAAGCTAGTTGTTATTACGGGTGATATTATTCCTAACTTTTCTTAGAATAACAAATTAAAGAAGTCTTTGCTACAGAATCATGAAAGAAATCCTTGGATAAATAGGTAACAGGTGGATTATTTAAAACCCCTAATTTGATACCGAAGTTTATCTATAAGCAACAATTTCTTGATCAATTGTAAGCAGTAAAACTTCATATTACGAGTGATGTACCAGTTTAAGAGGCCGGGGCTGCTAGTACTATTTTAGATATTTCTATACGTATATGAAGCCACGAAAACACATGACATAAAAATGTCCTACTCTTAATTTTTTTCTTGTTTGGGTAAAAGACTAGAACAATTTTTTTGGATACGTATTCGCAAATTATTGGGGTAGTCGTTACTTTAAAATATCAAAATGTCGCAAAACGCATTTCATAGTTTATAGGAAATAATAAATTAACCTTTAAATAAATGAAACTACAATATATCTAGAAAAAACTACTTGTAACAGGTTATTAGGCTGTCTAGTTCGTGCAGTACCTATAATAAATAACTCTAGATTACGGTGAGCATGCACTTCCATTTAATCATTAATCAAATTAATGCCACAACACACATCGCATCGTAAAAAATAATACACGAGCAAAACTCTAATAAGTTAATAACACATCAAATAAAAAAGATTTAACCAATTAAATTAAGTACAAACATTACCGATTATATCTCTAAAATAAAACAAGCGGTTCATAAAATAAAAATGTACCGGAAGGTTCCTCCAGGGCTGTCACGAACGTTTTCAGCGAACCGCGCCACGATGCCTTCTACCGCGCCGCGGCGCAAATATCCTATTATAATAGGCTTTTGATCCGACTAAGGCTCGTTCATAATTGAAGTAATACCCGAAAGTGACATAAAATTGCCCTCCTCTTGAAAACGTTTGGTGGGCTTCATAATACCTGTATATTGAAGGCTAGAATAATCAAAGAGTATATTTTTATTGTCATAATAATGTAATATCAGTTGGTAAACATTTGAGATCGGCAAAATATACATTTATGTCACTAAGTTCGAGGAAATCCGAAATTTCATAATAACTGAAATGTCATACGACATGGAATATTGATCAGAATATGAGTGTAAGCATATCGATATTAGACATTGATGTTAGATAATCAAATAGTCAGTGTTGTAACAATTGAATGAGTCCAATGATATTCCATATAATATCATAGAGTGAGTCTCATGATGTGGGAAATCATGACTAGTTAGTAAATATATCACTACTAACGGTTGCTACCAGTGTCTTTAATGTTTATATTGTGCTTAATCGTTTTAATTTCTAGGAATTATGTCAAGAATTACGTACATTACGCACGGAACGCCAACTTTGATCGGTGAAGCGACCATGTAATAGATGAGCGTACGCTTTGTGAACGCAGCTTTATAGCGATCATAACTCTTGTACAAGGTGTCCCACTTCTGCTTACTCGCCATTTTTATGCTCTAGACTTGCACTAGACTTACTCAGTCTAGTGTAAATCGTTTAACATAGTCGTTTAATATCGAAATAGAAAAATGTAGTCTTGTTGAATTTATTACGCTATTACTTGTAAAAATTGTAACTTTATATACGGATACGGTCTGTTAAGGAGCGTTGAGTTGTTGGCCGTCAACCGCGCCGCCCATACGGGAGCCCCGTATAGGGCCATACTCCGCACGATCCCCAGGTACAGTCTCCTGCAGGAGGCGTTGGGTCCCTTTAGGTAGGGCATCAGTCGCGAAAGCGCGACCGATGCCTGTGTCACCTTGGGGACCAAACTTCGGAAATGTGGTCCGAAGTTCCATCGGCTATCAAGTACGATCCCTAGATACTTCATCGAGGGCTTGATGCCGATGCTAACGCCTCCCACATTTACGCTGGAACCTTCAGGTGGACCGTTCCGAAGTCTGTGAAAACACAGAACCTCGGACTTGTGCAAGGCCACCTCCAGTCCCAGCCGCCGTATCCGACCCACGACTTGAGCAACACCCGTCGTGACCTTGAGTGCTGCCTCCTGGTACACCTCTAGAACTCCTAAATTAAAAAAGGTAATCTGATCCGTTATAATTTTCCTTTAAACCAACTGAATATACGAGTATAAATATGTACGACACATACCACTGTACGTATTGCCTAAGACTTGAGGACCTTGGCCGTCAAAACAATAAGGGGCTACCGCACGATCTCCGGAGAGGCTGCATGTCTCCTAGCCGGGACCCCTCCATGGGACCTGGAAGCGAGAGCCCTTGCGTCATTGTTCCAATGGCGCATGGAGGCGCTGGAGCGGGACCACAGGCCTGCGTCTCGAGAAATCGATGACCGGCGGTCCCAACTCCGACAGGATCTCATAGAGTCATGGAGGGTGCGACTTGAGCAACCCAAGTGGGATGCCACCATCATCGCGGCGGTGAGACCGATCATGGACGATTGGCTGCAGAGGCAGCATGGTGACCTCACGTATCGTGCGACGCAGATCGTTACCGGGCATGGATGCTTCGGTAGCTATCTGTTTCGCATCCGTCGTGAGGTCACACCCCGGTGTCAACACTGCGAGGTTTCCGACGACGACACCGCACTCCATACGTTGGTGGAGTGCTCAGCGTGGGCGAGTCAGCGCCGGGACCTCGTAGTGGGTCTGGGCGTGGATACCCTCTCGCTGGAGACCATGCTTCAAGCCATGGTCTCCAGCGGGAGTAGGTGGAACGCGGCCGTATCCTTCTGCGAGCAAGTCGTGCTCGCGAAGGAGGCGGCCGAGAGGGAGAGGGAGCGTACCCTCCCCGCCGAGTTCCGTAGTCAGCGGCGAGGGCGCCGCAGACTCATCTACGCCCAAGACCATCGACCTCCATGATCGGGGCCTGAGGACGGCGGGATCGCCACCCGTCGTCCTTACAGAAGCAGGCTAGAAGGGTTGCGTGCTGCGGGGCCTTTGCCCCATAGCACGCAACCAGATTCACTCACTGACGCGGGATAAAACCCTACCCCAATGACGGATTCTCATCCCGACCCAACCCCCGCAGAGACCACAGAGGTGGTCAAAGTCCGCCGGGCGCCACTGGAAATACGTTCTGCTTGTAACCAGAGACGCCCGGCAACGAACGTTAGAGCGGCCGCGGCATAAAAAAAAAAAAAAAAAAGGAGTTCTAGAGGCTATTGTGCATGACTACGGAAACCTATTCTATACGTGTTTCGATAAGCACTTGGCAGGTTTTTCTTATTTAAACTGGAGTAGGTAATAGTTTTGTGAATCATTCGTAGCAAAAAAAGATTTAAAAAATAAGTAAGTCCAGTAATTTTCAGCTTTGACTCAGTAGAAACTTTTTATGCAGTCTTAAAATAAGAATATATTTACTTCGACAATACTACTGTACTCCTTTTGTAATGCTTTCAATACAAGTAGATACTCGTACAACAATAATAACTTCCATATATTTATTTTAAATGCCTCTGAATACTATTCAAAAGAAATTCTTCAGTTAGAGTTACTGAAAAAGACTCACAAAGATAATTTCGAAGATTAAGAATATTAAGCCAATACATACTCTATACAAAAGAGTTTCTTTATTTGTTGGTTTGTTTGTTTGAACGCGATAATCTCAGAAATTATGATTCAATTTAAAAATTCCTTTTTTTTGTTGAATAGGGCATTTATCGAAGAAAACTATAGGCTATGCAAACTATATAGTCTGCATAGCCTATATAGCTATATTATAGGTATTTCATATGCAATACCTATAATATCACGCTACGATGCATAGAAGCGGAGCAGCAGTGAAATTTGTTTCAAATAGGGGAACATTTGTGTCTTTAGAGAACTTCCGTTGCATGTGCTGACCAAACGGTTAATGTTATGTTATAATAATTTACTAAAGAATTATTTATCAATAAAAGATCAAAAAAAGGCGGTAAGTAGTAGCATATATCTATATTTTAAGGTTAACTAACTATGACATAAAATAGAGAATCAAATTCATTCTTAAATAATAATTTGCGAAGCTAGATATTATTACGCGCGACAGGAACGGGAACACTAATTACTAATATAATGAAGGTTCCAAATTACCACGCGGACGAAGTCGCGGGGGACCGCTAATACTTCTTGATATTAATGAGCACATACAATGTACTCGAAAATGCAAGCGACATTTATTGTGTGAAACGTATTATTAAAATAAAGCGATATGACGATAACTGATGTGCTTCTTACAGAAAGGTTAACTACTAATGCTGTGTAAGATAAACTAGGTATGCATGCTGCTAATTGTAAATGTTGAGCAGAGCAAATGTATTTATTACATATCAGAATCAAACACTTAAATTCATTAATCGAATGAAAAAAAAAAATGTTTTAATTGTTGGCGCACATGTTTCCATGGCAACCATTTAATCATCTTGTTTTTCAGTGATGTCCAGGACATTTTCGGTGATTATTCCTCCGTGGTCAACTCTATTTTCATGATTTCAGAGATATGCACTCCCAGGTATGATGTCGACCAGCATGCCAAATTTGGTCAAAATCGGTTGAGCCGTTTCGAAGGAGTTGGCACACCAACGATGTACACTTGTCGCCTAAGCTTGAGCTCCGCTCAAAAACCAGCCTCCTTTTTTTTTTTTTTTTTTTTAATTCCGCGGCCATGGCCGTGGCCGCTCTAACGTCCGCTGCCGGGCGTCTCTGGTTACTAGCAGAGGGTATGTCCAGTGGCGCCCGGCGGACTTTGACCACCCCTGTGGTCTCTTCGGGTGTTGGGTCGGGACGAGAATCCCGCGTCGTTGGGGGAAGGGTTTTATCCCGCGTCAGTGAGTGAATCTGGTTGCGTGCTATGGGGCATAGGCCCCGCAGCACGCAACCCTTCTAGCCTGCTTCTGTAAGGACGGCGGATGGCGATCCCGCCGTCCTCAGGCCCCGATCATGGAGGTCGATAGTCTTGGGCGTAGTCGCGTAGTCTGGGGCGCCCTGGCCGCCGACTACGGAACTCGGCGGGGAGGGTACGCTCCCTCTCCCTTCCGGCCGCCTCCTTCGCGAGCATGAGAAACCAGCCTCCTACAGAAAATAATTACTAGAAAAAATCTCTTTAGGAAACATGTAGGTTGGTACTTTTTAACCGAGTTTAAAAAGGAGGAGGTTCTCAATTTGTTTGATATTTTTAAGCGAATACAGAATTTGGTAAAATATGTATAGGTACGTCAAGAGGTTGGATGACAGTTTTTCCCATGGTTTTATATAGTTTTTCCCACTATACCAAGATCTACCTAGAACTCTTAAGAGGGTTCACATAGAGTTTTAATAACCTACTTAATTGAAAATTATTCATTGAAATTAATTACGTACTGAGAATATAATCATTTATTTACAATAAGAATTACAATAGAAAAACAAAAGAACTATAAGAATTACAATATTATATACTAAAAATATTTTCATTACAAATTATCGTTTAAAAAATCCTCTGCGTCATTGCCGACTGCGAAGTTTCTCAGAATGCTGGCTGTGTTGCCACGTTGGATGGCGATACTTATTCTTTGGACCAGAAAATAGCCAGCCTTCTGGTCCTGAGAAGCATCGATTAAGCGTTTTGTAATGTCTCTATAAAGGCGGCGAGCACTCGGACCCCATGACCCGTGTTATGTACTTAAATCCAAAACTCTACAGGAACCCTATTATTGGCATAGAAATTCGCAACATTGGCATATACTCGTCCAATTATTGGCACGTAATTAAAGTAGGAAGTAATGGCCTATTCTCATTAAAATATAAGTAATACCTACCAATCCATTGAAAATTGTCCAGTGTGATAAACCATGATTATAAGACCTGATAAATAAAAAAGTCCACCACTTTCTTTCACTTCCCACAAACAACGACAATAATGAATGAATTGTCCAGTTTTTAATATAGATTGTAATCATAAACCTCAAAAATAGTGTTCGAACATAAATTGCAAAGAAAAAAAACGACCACCCATCTTGAGGCATGGTGATTTTGTCTCTTTCACACCGTCTTTTGTTCTGATATATTCTTCCCTTTCCGTGTCGTTTTAAAACTAATTGTTTGTCTATTATTAACATTGCTGTTTTGGGGTGGTCTTTTTTCTTTATGTTAATTTTATGTTTTTAATACCAACATTTTTTTAACACTTTGACTGTTCAAATATATTTTTATTTTAGTGTAATTCTATGCGAGTAATTTCATTCAAAAATGTCTCATTTCAGGAGGTTACGTGTCTAGACTCGAGTAATTAAACAAACTGGTATAATGTACATACTCCTTTAAAGTTCGAATTTTATTTTTCGTATCGTTTTACGAAACTTTTCTGTTGTGTGGTTTTGAATTCTTTTGTAGTGCAAAGTGCATTGTTCATATTTTTGCGTGTAAAATGCCAGGCACGATTATTACTCGCGGTAGCGGTTTGGATAATCGCTAAGGGATCACGAAGCTTTAAAGTTTGGGATATAGATGGTACAGTAATGTGTGTTCATTGTACGTATGGGACGTGTGAAGAATTGCATGATAATGAAAAGCTGAAAAATGGCCCTCGCTAAGAGGTAATGACATCTGCCTACACCTTTCTCATGACTCTATTGCTACCACTTGCCTATGCCCGCGGTTCCACCCGATTAGAATAGTATTTTTATATGTATTTACTTGAATGAGTTATTTTGTAATTACAGTTATAATAAAAATGTTTAACTCCGCATATTCCGCATACTCCGCAATTATTATGAGAAGTGTCAGTAGCCTAGTGGCTAAGGGTTTTGAAGAAGTGAGTTTGTTTCCCAGTTATCACACCACTGATGTGAACCCACGCCTAACACAAGACCTTTTAGCTTAGGTTGGGTGGTGAACAGGAATCAATTAAAAAATAGGTATGTTTTAGTTTTCTTCTCAGATGGATAAAAGCTTTTGCTCGTTAATACAAAATTTTAGCTACTTCTACATCAAATTTAATCAAAATCGTATCAGTTTAAACATGAAGGAGTACCAAACACACATACCTAATGATCTTCACCTTAACCATTTAATATAGTGTGTTAACATAAACTTATGATTGACTCTTCTCAAGACCAGAAAGCTGGTTACATTTTAGTTCCAGCAATAAGCATTGCCATACAACGTGGCAATGCTGCCAACCTTCTGGAAACATTGCCAGTCGGCGACGATGCGGAGGAGTTCTTTGACGCCTGTATATAGTGTAGATTTTAGTGTGACAGTTGTTAGTAAGTGTAAATAGTATTTTCTTCTAATGTAAATTTTCTGCCTTGTAGATCTAGATCTCAGTATTTGAATCAATAAATGTAGTAAAGTTTGTTTCGAAATATAATAGAATAAAGATAGCTAGTCCTATGTACACCCCGTACCTTAGATAATGGTCGGGTGGCACGAGGCGCGCAGTCCGCAATACATACCCACCTAAAGTACAATGGAGTCGGTGCGAGTCATCGCCGGCTTGCCTCACTAACTACACATATTAAATCATTACCTGCTTGACTTGACTGTTATCGTGCAAAGTAATTTAGGTACCATTTGTAGGGCGTGCTACCTATCTATATTAAGTACTTATCACACTGTATTAAAGTGTTTCATAATTATTCAAATTTACGTTGTCAGAATTGGACCAAATTAAAATGGGATCAAACTTTTTGGAACCTTCTTTCCTGCCTAAGAACCCCAGACGCATAGGTATGTCAATACCAAAATAATATGTATATTCAATGTTCTTACATAGAAGCCTTCATTACCTATGAATCGATCGCCCAGTTCGCGAGTATGCAAAAATTATTGAAATTTACAACTAATTAATCAAAGTCAGCGATGCTGAAATGTCCGTCCGGAGGCGATAATTACTGCATCACAGTGCAGTACCACGCGATATCGCGTTTCTATCGAGAGTAGAGTGACCGTAATATATTGAGTAGTTAGGACATTTTTGGTTGACTTGGTAACCGTAAATCTACAATAAATTCATCATATATAACAAATTGAGACTTGAGAGTCCGGTTTTTTTTATTACGGACTACAAGTCTGATAAAACCTTTATTGCAATATCTACACAGCTTGCTGAGCTTCGTTTGTAGAACATATTCTTTTAAAGAAGTCGGTAGTCCATTGTGATAGGGTTCGATTCCCGGGTGAAATCAAATATTTGTGTCATCCACATATTATTATGTTAATTTATGAGTTTGGGTATTTTCTAATAATAATAATACGTATTTAATTTTTTTTATTTTTTTTTTATTTTTTATATTTGGTTCGCCAAATTGACGCCGCCCGCCTGGTGGTAAGTCGTGACGACGTCTAGCGATTGTGGGCCACTCTCACAGCACACATTACTATTGAGAGTGGCCCTCAACTTGACGACCTACTGATGTGCATCTTCACGCTCCGCTTAAAGAACCCAGGATTATATGTGGGAGGAAACACGTGCACAGGCAGGGCGTTCCAGGCCACTATCGTTCGGCAGAGAAACGAACGTTTAAAACGTTCGGTTCTCGCGAACATGCTATCCACTGTGTGGGGGTGGCATCTCTGCCCGGCACGAGTCGTTCGGGATCGGAAGGAAGAGGGTGGGATCAGATTGAAGAGCTCTTCAGAACACTCGCCGTGGTAAATACGGTAGAATGCGGCCAAGGAAGCTATTGTTCGGCGCTGAGCTAGCGGCTCAAGGCTTCCCGTTACCTCCGGACAACCTATAATACGGATAGCCCGTCGCTGCATAGCGTCGAGAGCGTCCAGCAGATACTTCGCGGAGCCGTCCCAGAGGTGAGAGCAGTATTCGACGCAGGGTCTAATCTGCGTCTTGTACAGCAGACACCTCTGGTCCGGTGTAATTATTTGTATTTATATTAATATATGTATTTTGAATAAAAACGGTTGTTTTCTACATACTTTAACCTTAGTTTGGGCTAGATGATGTTGTGTGAGAATGTCTAATTATATTTATTTATTAAACCAGATACATTCCAGGTGATCAGCACAAAAACATTGATCAAAAACTATCATTATTGCAGATAATTTGACAGTAGATAATTTAGAATAAAAATAGTTCTTCTTATGAAACAACGTGCATTTGAATAGCAAGCAGTGATTCAATATGAGGTGCGATCTTCAGAGTAATTGCACCAACTTAATCCTACTTAATTGAACTTTATACCGTTTGTTTCAAGTTTTTGAGCGTTTAATCTTGTTCTCAAAACTTGGTGCCACATCAAAACACCATATACAATACTACTGAATGTCAAATATGTGTGGTAATCTTTTCTTAATTTTAGGAGAAATATTTTTTACCAATGTACTTATCATTACTAATTTGAGTATAATATATCTGCGAATTTGAGCTAGTTAACATTGGCATAGTATTATTTAAGCATCTTCATAGCATGAAGCCGTAAGTCGCGATATTTACACAATATGATCGCGATATTAGAGGTATTGGGCTAGTTATGTCTTGGGCAGTTGGTAGAACGTTCCTCTGGAAAAGGAACAGTCGCTGGTTCGAGTCCTAATAGCAGTTACAATAAAATACAAGGATGTTCAGTAATATTCTTTATACCATTGCCCCTCGAAAAAGTGAACTTTATTCATCGATAACAGTGAATAAAACGCTCATTTACTCACAAGTGAATCATGACATTTGAATTTGGAACGAGCATCAATAGACAAAGTAAGTATACTACAAAAAAAAGAAAGCTGAACGTAACTACTGGCAGGCTGAGGTTACCTCCCCCCCCCCCCCCCATCCCCATCAGACAATGTAGGTGTTGGAAACTTTTACCTTATTATCTCGCAGCCAATGGTATAAAGTAGAGTAGACTAACCGTTAAAAAAAAATTATCTCGTTCCTGGTATCCCTCGCTCCGCTCAGGATTCTACTTTAGAATCCCACGCTACTCTCGGGATCCAACTTCGTAACTCGAAATAAATTTTCTTTTTCTTCACTTGTTGTATAATCTACTATTTTATTAATGCAAATCACACCTGTACTTCTGGTGCATACCAGAGACGCCTGGCAATGGACGTAATAGAGGCCTCGGTTGCGCGGGCTTAAAAAAATCACACCTGAACACAGAAAAACGATTTGTCATCAATATCTGAATCCCTGGTCACCGCAATCTCAGGGCTAATGCAGTTAAATTGGCATAAATGTATCAAAATTGGATTTCAAGAAACTTTTGATGATTTAGAATGCACCACTTTTATGATCAACTACATCATAGTAATTTGACAAGATTCATAATTATTTTAAATCTTCTGTTCAAAAGTCTCTCTACGAAGTAAAGTAAAGATAAAAGAGATTTTTTTCACTCATAAATCAAATTATCATCAGTTTCATTTACAAATTTAATTAGAACTATTTAATTATCTAATTGAAATAATAATTCCATTCCGTTTATGTATCTATTACATCAAGCAATCTATTATTCCGAGACGGCCAGGACTTTAATTGGCTGTGCCATAGCGACTGGCACGTAAGATTTTGTTTTTCTATATACATGTTAACAAAAAACACTTGTACACCGTTTCACTTTTATTTAATATACAGGATTTAACCTGACCGGTTTCGCTTTATAGCATTATCAAAGGTTGTTGTTCACTTTACATATTTATTAAACAGATATTTTACTACACTGTCTAACATATCTTCAAGCCATTGGAACAATGAAACATGTATTACTATAAGTTTCACCAAGTGCCGACAATCGAAACCATCAACTATATTTGGTTTTTCAATTTGTTTTTCAAAATTACAATATAGCTGCTACTTTTTATTAAATTCATTCGGCCATTTGGACATAACCCATTATAAATGTGCCCGGTGACGGCAATAGGTTTGCCCCCTATTACGTGGGACTAAAAATACTGGCAAATTGTGGGTTCAAGGATATAGGCGTGATATGTGTGTGTGTGTGTGTGTCTGTGTGTGTGTAGACTAAGCAATAAACGCCGAAAAAATACTATCACGGGAAATAGTTCCTATAGGTTTTTTGAATTGGTATAGTTAGAGCAGATGAACATACGAAGAGTCCCTAAGTTTGGGGGCTGTGTTAAAAGTCCGGATGGTACGGCGCAAATCGTAAAATGATGAATGAATATAAAAGATGGATGTCCGAAGACAGCCGAAGTCCGATGATTACCGAAGTATATGAAGAAAATAGAAGCACAATTTTATAATATTCAACTGTGGCCGTAGGTAACGTACTTATTAATAGGATCACCGTTTACGAGAAAAATCCAATAAATTGAACTCATTGAACTTTTACCTTGAATAATTTTTTGCACAGCTCCCTCACTTTTACTATATTGTTCTACATACCACAAGGTATAACTGAACCAATTCACCAAATATTTTTCCTGATTTTGCTAGTTTTCCTAGGTTATATTCCTGTAAAACTGTGTCTCATTCAGTATCATACCGCCTATAGTCTAACAAAAACAAATCTGAAGTGAATCTTATCTAGTCTAGTATTTTTACTGTGTTTAATACGAGTAAGTACTGCTTACTTAAGGTCTTATATTTAATATTTCAAAAGTGTAAAATGTATTTTTACGCCTCACTTAAGTTTATTTTTAGTTTATTACTTCATAAAGTCCCTACGTTCGTCAATTCATAAATAAAATGTGATATAAAACTTTTTCTTTTAAATAATTTTTGTTAATTGGAAACTCCTTACGAAGCTCTTGCTGCCATTTTTTTTCTTCTTGGTTTGAAACGAACTTTTTATAAGTAACCAAAAAAATTCTTAGAAAGTCGAACAAGAGTTGGGGTGTTAATTAAACAATATTGGTTGGTAAAAACATCCACGGATCAAAGACAAAAGTTAGAGTAGGTAATGTTATTTTGATTCTGCACCGCCCTAATCCGTCAGTCTGTAATTCTGTGATACCATATTTAATTTGTTTGATTACTTACTGAGACATGATTACATACGAACTTTGGTTTTTTACCGGTATCGTTATGACAAGTTTTTTGTTGTGCATAATATCTCAACCATAACGAATTAACTGATGTAGATAAATATCAAATCAAAAATGACTTAATGAGGTACCAATGACATAAATACCTTACTGTGGACAGGACACCTGGGTACTAGAAACTGTGCAGTCTGTTACTACAAGCACACTACTACTGCGACAACAAATGATATGAGTACTGTACAAACTCATTACAGTTTAGTAAATGTTTACTCACTTACTATAGAAATTACAATATACCTACATATTTATATACATATGTATGTACTAAAAATATTTACATTTACTTTTTGATTTTGATTTTTACACACACACACATATCACGCCTATATCTCCAAAGGGGTAGGCAGAGGTTTTAAACGATATTTGTAAATATTTACAAATATCGTTTAAAATACTTCCGCGTCATTACCGACTGGGAAGGTTCCCAGAAGCTGGCTGAGTTGCCACGTCGGATGGCGATACTTAGTCATTGGGCCAGGAAATAGCCAGCCTTCTGGTCCTGAGAAGCATCGATTAGGACCACTGTAAACCTTTAGATTAGATTCGTATAATTGTAGAACAAAATGGTAGGTACTTATTATAAGGGGTCGTGTCATTTCGGCTAATGCTAGAACTCGCGAGATCTAATACTAAGCACTCGTGTGATAAAGTGGCGAATACATCGCAGGCGACTGAGACTTGTGACACAGTTGTTGGTTTAGGACGGCCATCTTTCGATATATCACAGTCAGTTATAAATATATGTAAAACTTATCTTATTTGACGACGATCCTCATGGTTAATGAACACTATATATCCAAGTAAACACAATCAAACCATTATCTAAATTATTTAACTAAATCACACTAAATAACATTTTCCTTTACATATTTTTCTAGACAGTTGTCAATTTATGCAAACTCAGCATAAAGGTTTTATGGTACCGTACATTATATGAAAAATAATCGCAATTATAATATATTAAATTAGTCTAAAAAATCATAGAAAAAAATGTAGATCTCGCTGTGACCTCTAAACAAATAATACATTAATTTTAATTTGCGTAAACATGTCTGGTGAGTAGTTTGTGCGGAAAACAAAATGCGAAGTCGAATGTTGTTTAGAGGTGATAGATCAAACCCGCCGCGGACCACACCGGGGCGCAAGCGCACGTAACACGTAACCTATATGCAGTTATAGACACACATAACAATAAAATATACTGTAAGAAATGTTGTTCTGTGTAATTAAGTACTATGTATTTAAGAATTATCTTTATTTATTACTTTAATAATGTCAAAGTATAGTGTAAAGTCAAAGTCAAATATATTTATTAATCATCATTCACCGAACCTTTCCCCAACTCATTTGGGGTCGGTTTTCCAGTCTAACTGCGATTCGGCTGAACTTCGATATTTGCGTGAAGCGACTGCCATCTGACTTCCACAACCCATGGGCGATATCGAAGTTCTGCAGTTAGACCGGCCGGATATTTGATTTAGGGCTCCAACTACCCCTAACGACTGCCATAGATGTTCGTATGACAACCGAGACCAACATCTTAACGTGCTCTCCGAGGCACGGAATATATTTATTAATATAGGTTATAAAATAACGCTTATAAGAATTTACATTTAAAGCCAGTTTCACAAAGTATTTTAAATGCGAAGGTATCGGTCTGACTGTCTGATACACTTTCACACCAAAACTACTGAACAAAATGAAATGAACTTTAGTCCAAGATAATCTAGAGTCTAGAGACATCCTGGTATCCCATGTTCCCATGGGAATTGGAAATGAGAAAACTTATACAAGTTATATTGGACTCTTAGCACAAGCTCTGCTTAGTCGGCGACTAGATGACATGGTATCCAAGTGCCACATTACCTATTCTTAACAAGTTCAGTTTTTAAACTTGTAGCACTTTATTTTTATCTCTGAAAGCAATCATAGATGTTAAATCTCGTTATAAACTCAAAGAAATGTCAAATCTATACTAATATTATAAAGCTGAAGAGTTTGTTTGTTTGTTTGGTTGAACGCGCTAATCTCAGAAAGTACTGGTCCGATTAGAAAAAATCTATTTTAGTTATGTAATACATTTATCCAGGATGGCTATAGGCTATATAACATTACGCTACGACGAGTGGGAGCGGAGCAGCAATGATATATGTTACAAAAACGGGGGAAAATTATTTCTTTTGGGAGCTTCCGTGGCGTACGCTGCTTAAATGGTTAAAGTAACGTTAAAATTGTGTACTACGAATTTATTTGCCTTAAAAAGTTCTATAAAAAAGTCCGCGATGTCATATCTACCTCTTAGGGTTAACACACTATAACGTAATTTATAGCAATCAAAATTGATTCAAAACAATTCATGATTTGCGAAGCTATTTTAATGCTTACGATATTAATCCTTATCCAAACAAATACGTTATACGTCATAAAAATTTAATTTAGAACAAATTAGTCCTGTACATCATTTGATTTCAACGAATATCTTAAGAGATATTATAGATTTAGTCAAAAAGTACACATTTTGAAGGCGGGCAACGACGTTGGAGTGCGCACTGCGCATGCGTGAGTTGACTGCCGGCCGTCGCGCGTCGCCTGTTAGGTCTACGAGCGCTTCCAAATAAATACTTAAATCATAGTAACTACTAACACATGGTTAATGGACTAGAAAAATTGGGAACATTATATAAAATTTCTAGCTGTTGCCCGCAGCTCCACCTGCGTGTTACTTTAGATCTACATAACTTTTTTATTTATGAAGCGATTGAAAACCAAACCGCAAATTCAAATCAAAAATTCAAATAGGTTAAGCCGTTTCTGAGATTAGCGTGTCCAAACATTCAGACAAACAGAGAAAAGTTCTAAAAACCATTGTTTTTGGTTTTATTGCGTTCATAAAGCTCTCCTACAACAGTTTCTGTATTTTATCTTCTATAATATTGTCTATTATACCATAAAAATTCATCTTAAGATACGAAAATATGAAATATTATTTATCATCTTCGTCGTGAGTCCATTGAATTGTATAGCGACCGATATGTATCTTAAGTTAAAATATTATAGTATGTTAGCCGTGTGCAGCGCCCTTAGTGAACTCCACTGCGGGTGACGTAACGTGTTCTGAGGAGCTCTTTAATCTGATCCCACCCTCTTCCTTCCGATCCCAAACAACGCGTGCCGGGCAGAGATGCCACTCCCACACATTGGATAGCATGTTCGCGAGAACCCAACGTTTTAAACGTTCGTTTCTCTACCGACCGATAGTGGCCTGGAACGCCCTGCCTGTGCACGTGTTTCCTCCCACATATAGCCCTGGGTTCTTTAAGCGGAGCGTGAAGAGGCACATCAGTAGGTCGTCAAGTTGAGGGCCACTCTCTATAGTGATGTGTGCTGTGAGAGTGGCCCACAATCGCTAGACGTCGTCACGACTTACCACCAGGCGGGCGGCTTCAATTTGGCGAACCCAATATAAAAAAAAAAGAATAAACCTACGACAAACTTATTATTTACGGTTGGTACAGTTTTCGGGTCTAGGGATCGAACCGCAAAATTAAGTTTGTTTTTTATTGTATATACTTTTCCGGGATAAAAAGTACCCAGCGTGGTGCCCAGGATATTAAAGAATAATTATACCAAGTTTCATCGTAATCGAACCGGTAGTTTTTGCGTGATGCCTGAACAGACAGACAGACAGACAAAAAATTTTTTAATCACATTTTTGGGTTCGGTGTCGGTCCCGTAACACCCCCTGCCATTTATTTTTTTGATATTTTCAATGTACAGAATTTTGACTTCTATAGATTTATTATAAGTATAGATAGCTGTTGAGCGATATTGTATCTTAGGATAAAATATTATAGTATCTTAGCCGTGTGCAGCGCCCCTTAGTGAACTCCACCCCGGGTGACATAACCTAAGACAAACTTATTGTTTGCGGTTGGTACAGTAATCGGATCTAGGGATCGAACCGCAAAATTAAGTTTGTTTTTTTTTATTGTTTATACTTTTCCAGGATAAAAAGTACCCAGCGTGCCCAGGATATTAAATAATAATTATACCAAGTTTCATCGTAATCGAACCGGTAGTTTTTGCGTGATGCCTGAACAAACGTGCAGACAGACAGACAGACTTGGGTTCGGTTTCGGTCTAGTAACACCCCCTGCCATTATTTTTTTTGATATTTTCAATGTACAGAATTTTGACTTCTACAGATTTATTATAATTTTATATAATGTTCCCAATTTTTCTAGTCCATTAACCAGTGTTAGTAGTTACTATGATTTAAGTATTTATTTGGAAGCGCTCGTAGACCTAACAGGCGACGCGCGACGGCCGGCAGTCAACTCACGCATGCGCAGTGCGCACTCCAACGTCGTCGCCCGCCTTCAAAATGTGTACTTTTTGACTAAATCTATATCTTAAGGCGGAGCTAGCCGCTACTTTGTCCATAGAAACTTCTGGAGTCCATACCTCATCTATTTGACATCCTACAAACAAATTTTAAAGTTTTATCGTCTTGCCTAATCATTAACTGTGTCGGTACGGTTTTAAAAATGTATAATTATGAACCATTAAAAAGATATAAGCCAATAAACATTAGCAATTTCTGCCTTATTTTTAATCAACTTTCTGTGTAAATAAGGGCTATAAGGAGTGTAAAATCTCAAAAACTAAAACCGTGACGTCAAAATTTAACTCTCGAAGAGTTCAGAAAACTTTATTCCAAATCGATACATGCAGTACTTTTTTCAGAATACACTTTTTATTTAAAAGACCTTTCGTGAATTTCTACACACCCGTTTTACGATGAATTATCGCTACTTCGCATTCACACGATTCTCCCCCGTGCGGTGCGGGGGGTGCGGTCGGAGGAACACTCACACGCACACATGTGCAATTGTGTTATTTTACTACTCACGTAACCCACACGCTCAAATTATTTCTAATAGAGTTCAGTTTGCTGCTGCGGCTTCTTTAGCTCGTTTGTATTTTGACTCTCGCTGCGTTATTATTAGTTATTTACGTAAACTACTACGCGGCGGAGTATGGGCATCTGTGCGCGTGGGGTACTTACCCTAATATAACTAGGAACATTTCTCTAGCAGAAAACCTGTGACTAGTGGTGTCTTGGTCAGTGGGTAGAACGCTCTTCCTGGAAAGGCAGTCACTGGTTCGAGTCCAGGCCAAGACCATAGTTATTGTGTTTCATATTGTAAAATTATATGAGAAAAAGTTAGCATAGGTAGGTACATATTATTTATATATTCGTTATAATATGTTATATTTATTAACTACCTACTTTTGTTTTTATTTTTAACGTCCGCGCGGATGCGGCCGCTCGTACGACGTCCATTGCCGGGCGTCTCTGGCAAACCAGAGTTTATTACCTACCTAGGTATTATTACACAAATTTTCGGGGTAGTGAGTGAGTAGGTAGTTAGGTACGTTCGCAATCGCATGGTAGGTATAAAGGGAAAATGATACTCGGTAGGTACCTACATATAGAAGGGGATTAAGACTGCCCTGTACCGCTGTGCCCAGTAGGTGACGTGTGCGGCAGGTGCTTCATGTGGCCAGAACAACGCTGTAGAATTTGTGAAGGTAGCAGACACGCGGTGGGTAGCAGTGCCGGTGCGAAGGTATAGTGGGTCGGCAGGTGCGTCACGAACTGGGTGTAGTGGTAGCGGCAGTTGGAAAGAGGCAGTGGGAGAAACTGGTAAGATGCTGTCAATCTTCCCGAAAAGTTATCAGGTGCAGGTCAGACGGTGTTCGGTGGTGTGGTAGTTGGTAGTCAACCGAAATACTGGATGTATCATCAACACAGAATAGGTACCTAGGGTGGTACCTACCTAGTTTTGAAATAGTCAAACATCCATCTTCATAAACTTTCACATAAGCTTATTTATAATAGTACTTACCTAGTAGCACAGAATACTTAGCTATAGGTAATTAGTACCTAACTACCTACTAAATTCTGTGCTAGGCGCTTTAGGTAGTTTACCTACGCAGTGTAAGTTCAAAGTAAGTATAAAACCAGGTAATTAAACAATAAATAGGTATAGTTAGGTTGGTAACATTTTTCTGTTGTAAAGATAATCGAAAGAGTTCGGTGATTTACGTTTTGGGTCAACATTGTATAGGTATCTCCCGCGCGGGCGGCACGCCTGGCTCGCTTCAATGAACTTGAACATGTGTGCGTGTGCTGTGTCGTGAGTCGTGTGTGACATGAGCCTGCTATTATACGTGTGCGCGCATACGTCTGCACTGCTCATCGCTGATGCTGTTTCTTTCTTACACGCTATGAGGTGAAACAGCATGCTCCCGAGCAATACCTATCAACGAGTTTGAGCCGCTAAATAGCGCAACCTTAAGATATTCGTTGAAATCAAATGATGTACAGGACTAATTTGTTCTAAATTAAATTCTTATGACGTATAGCGTATTTGTTTGGATAAGGATTAATATCGTAAGCATAAAAATAGCTTCGCAAATCATAAATTGTTTTGAACGAATTTTGATTGCTATAAATTACGTTATAGTGCGTTAACCCTAAGAGGTAGATATATGACATCGCGGACTTTTTTATAGAACTTTTTAAGGCAAGTAAATTCGTAGTACACAATTTTAACGTTACTTTAACCATTTAAGCAGCGTACGACACGGAAGCTCCCAAAAGAAATAATTTTCCCCCGTTTTTGTAACATATCTCATTGCTGCTCCGCTCCTACTCGTCGTAGCGTAATGTTATATAGCCTATAGCCATCATGGATAAATGTATTACATAACTGAAAATATTTTTTTTAATCGGACCAGTACTTTCTGAGATTAGCGCGTTCAACCAAACAAACAAACAAATAAACTCTTTAGCTTTATAATATTAGTATAGATAAATACGAATATATAATATAATAATATATAATACGATAATACGTCTTCAAATGATTCAGAGCGAGCGCGTTTACTGGCTGTGGGAGAGTGGGAGTCTGGATTGTGGATCAAAGCACTTCCCTCGCCCAATATAGGTACTATGTTGGACGATACCACTTTCCGCCTTGCCACCTGTCTTCGTTTGGGTGCGCCATGTGTTTCTCCGCATCGTTGCCACTGTGGAGAAGTAGTCGATAACCTTGGACATCACGGTCTTTCCTGCAGTAGAAGCGCAGGTCGTATTTCTCGACACGCTAACCTAAACGACATAATCCGTCGGGCTCTTTCGTCCGCCGGTATCCCAGCAGTTCGTGAACCAAATGGGCTCGCACGTGGCGATGGAATGAGACCTGATGGAATGTCGTTACTGCCATGGAAGATGGGAAGGCCTTTAGTATGGGACGCTACGTGCGTTGACACTCTGGCACCTTCTCACCTTCCTGGTACAGCGCGGTGTGCGGGCGCTGCTGCTGCATCAGCGGAAAGCCTCAAACGGCGCAAGTACTCCAATTTAGCTGGAGACTACATATTTGAGCCGTTTGGGGTAGAGACGCTGGGACCTTGAGGTCCGAGTGCTCGCGGCCTATTCAAAATGTTATCTAAACTCATGATCGACACTTCTCAAGACCAGAAGGCTGGTTACTATTTGGCACAAAGAATAAGCATTGCCATACAACGTGGAAATGCTGCCAGCCTTCTCGGAACATTGCCAGTCGGCGACGAGGCGGAGGAATTCTTCGACGCACATTAGAATTTAGATATAATTAGAAAGTATAATTTTAAAATAGGTAATGTACATATTTAGTTAGTTTCAATTGTATTTTTTCATATTTGATGATTGAATTACTCGTATAGATAATAAATCTGTAGAAGTGAAAATTCGGTACATTGAAAATATCAAAAAAATTAATGGTAGGGGGTGTTACTACACCGACACCGAACCCAAAAATGTGATTAAATTCTTTTTGTCTGTCTGTCTGTCTGCACGTTTGTTCAGGCATCACGCAAAAACTACCGGTTCGATTACGATGAAACTTGGTATAATTATTCTTTAATATCCTGGGCACCTACTGGGTACTTTTTATCCCGCAAAAGTATAAACTAGATCCGATTACTGTACCAACCGCAAATAATAAGTTTGTCTTAGGTTACGTCACCCGCGGTGGAGCTCACTAAGGGGCGCTGCACACGGCTAAGATACTATAATATTTTATCCTAAGATACCATATCGCTCTACAGCTACCTATACTTATAATAAATCTGTAGAAGTGAAAATTCTGGACATTGAAAATATCAAAAAAATAAATGGCAGGGGGTGTTACGAGACCGACACCGAACCCAAAAATGTGATTAAAAAATTTTTGTCTGTCTGTCTGTCTGTTCAGGCATCACGCAAAAACTACCGGTTCGAATACGATGAAACTTGGTATAATTATTCTTTAATATCCTGGGCACCACGCTGGGTACTTTTTATCCCGGAAAAGTATATACAATAAAAAAAAACTTAATTTTGCGGTTCGATCCCTAGACCCGAAAACTGTACCAACCGTAAATAATAAGTTTGTCGTAGGTTTATTCTCTTTTTTTATATTGGGTTCGCCAAATTGACGCCGCCCGCCTGGTGGTAAGTCGTGACGACGTCTAGCGATTGTGGGCCACTCTCACAGCACACAACACTATAGAGAGTGGCCCTCAACTTGACGACCTACTGATGTGCCTCTTCACGCTCCGCTTAAAGAACCCAGGGCTATATGTGGGAGGAAACACGTGCACAGGCAGGGCGTTCCAGGCCACTATCGTTCGGTAGAGAAACGAACGTTTAAAACGTTGGGTCCTCGCGAACATGCTATCCACTGTGTGGGAGTGGCATTTCTGCCCGGCACGCGTTGTTCGGGATCGGAAGGAAGAGGGTGGGATCAGATTGAAGAGCTCCTCAGGACAGGTTACGTCACCCGCAGTGGAGTTCACTAAGAGGCGCTGCACACGGCTAACATACTATAATATTTTAACTTAAGATACATATCGGTCGCCATACAATTAAATGGACTATCACACACAACGAAGATGATAATTCATGATATTTCATTTTTCGTATCTTAAGATGAATTTTTATGATATAATAGAGAATATTATAGAAGATATAATACAGAAACTGTTGTAGGAGAGCTTTATGAACGCAATAAAATCAAAAACTTTCTCTGTTTGTCTGAATGTTTGGACACGCTAATCTCAGAAACGGCCTAACCGATTTGAATTTTTGATTTGAACTTGTGGTTTGGTTTTCAATCGCTTCATAAATAAAAAAGTTATGTAGATCTAAAGTAACACGCAGGTGGAGCTGCGGGCAACAGCTAGTTATAATATAGATAATAAACTACTACTACTAATAAAAGGATACTATACAATATACAGTATACAGATGCCCCATCCTATACAAAGAAATGGGACCGTTTTCATTGACCGAGCTAGCGAAGCGGCTCAGTTCCAACTCGAGGACTGGCCGATTTGGCATTGTTTATCTGTATGTGTGTCAGTTCCGGTCTACAGGGCGCATTTTTCAGCCGATTTTCATGAAATTTGGCACAAGTGTTCTTTGTTGCAAGGCGCAACTTTCATCGAAGGGATTTTTCGATTGGGGGGAAAATGGGGAAATAACGAAATTCCGGTCTACAGGCCGCATTTTTCAGCCGATTTTCATGAAATTTGACACAAGTGTTCTTTTTTGCAAGGCGCAACTTTCTTCGAAGGGATTTTTCGATTGGGGGGAAAATGGGAGAGAAATGGGGGGAAAATGCGAAAATAACGCGAGGTCTACTGTTCGCAGAACTACTAGTATTAAGTATGACTATTTCCCTAGCAACTTTTAATGCCGTAATATTTCCTAGATGTAGTGACTCTATGTACACGGAGCCACATACAAACTAGACCCGCATAAAAGTATATACATATATAGGACTACGGTGCTGCGGTAGGTATATAAGTAATTATTTGGCAGACATGATAATTAATTTACTATACCATTTGTAATGCTGTTGATAAACTTCCAGTACTTATAAATACTAAGCTGAGCAACTAGTATTGAATGTGTCTTTTTGTTAACACATAGTTCGATACTAATAAACTATATTGATTATATCTTTTTTTACATTTTTCGTTGCTGCCTTCACCGATAAAATTTACTATTTAACACAAAAATAATCTTTAAATTCGAACGACTAGTTTAGACTAAACAAACCTTTATAATATTAGCAGATATATAGGTACATATCGATTCAATGGTTATGTAGGTACACAAGTATATTGCAAAATGTACAAAAAAAAAAAATATTTATACTCGTAGGTACTTACTTCGAATTCTTAATGCCATTACAAATTTATTTCTTACAATTATTGAGAGTTATGGGTTCAATAATTCTTGTCTTTTGCTACAATACACACCTATAAAATAAAGATTTACATTCCTGGTCATTATGTGCATAAATAAATAAAAAAAAATTACAAAACGACATTGGCCTCGCGCCGCTGACCTATGAGTAACCGAACATGTTTTTTACAATAAACCGAAAATTTCTGCGAAATTAGTGCCGCCATGAGTTTTTGCATTATGAAGACAAGTCCTGTTATTTTTAAGTATAATTTAGTTTTAGTGTTTGCAAGATAATATAGTTCTTTGTTAGTTCAAACAATTAGTTCTGTAATTATATAAATATCATAGATTAGTCTATAGCGAGATTTAATGTAAATATAATAGCGTATATTTTACATTGTTTACTCATCATCAATATCATCATAATATGACCGTAGCGTGACGAGTAACAATGACAATTGAGTTGACGACTAAGTATTACACAACGTTTATTAGACCATATTCATTTCAGAATTTACTCCCAGTTATGTATTAGTAAGTAGTTCGTTGACTGAACTTGACCGTTATGCTGCCCCGTATTTCTTTATATCTAGTGTTGTGGAAGAAGATCTGTACGACCTGGGTATGATAGACTCAGAGCATATTTATAGCTTACGTTTATCACTAGAGAAGATAACGAGTCCATAAATACGCAATATCACATGGTCTCTCTATTTTAATTCCTAAGAACTGCTTTAACGCACTTTCATGATGACCACACACACCACACATTGGCGGAAATTTTCAAATATTTATCAGTATCACTAATATCCAATAAATACACGCTTGAAAGGCAAACTGCCTACTAATAATTCATGTAAAGAGACTATTTTTAACTAACAGGATGTTACATAATTTAATAGCATTACGCTAACTATGTTAGAAATCTGATTCTTCACCAATATCTAACAAAGATGTGGTATTCAAATGTGGCCTTAGAATTCAAAATATCTAGTTATGAAATGTGACATTTATAGTTTCCATAGAATTTAGATTTAACAATAATAAAATCTCGGAACTCGCTCGGTCCAGAAATATAGATAAAATATAACTAGCCACTGGTATTCTAAGTTACTATCCAGTGCCTTAACAGAATTAGCTTAAAGTGTTTATACGAAGAATCGGATTATATCAGCAGTGTCAAGAACCAGCACTACCACCCAAATACATTGTCACGAAAATAATATACCTGGTACGAAAACTTGATTTTTATACAATTAACTAGCAGGTGATTACTTACTATTTGAGCCATTTGAGGTTAAGTGAGACACCTGGGGTCATGGGTTCCGTGCGCTCGCCGCTTTTATAAAGACATTCTCTGATGCTTTTCAGGGCCAGAAGGCTGGCTATTTTCTGGCCCAAAGAATAAGTATCGCCATCCACGTGGCAACACAGCCAGCATTCTGGGAACCTTCCTAGTCGGCAATGACGCGGAGGACTTTTTTAACGATATGTTTGTAGTGTAAATATTTTTAGTACATCATTATGTATATTGTAATTATTATTGTAAATAAAAAAAAAATTAACAACTGTTCACCCACGACTTAGCTTACATGGAATTCTTACAAAGCAATAAATATCCTCGCATAGTTTAATTAATACAAATTATACTTCACACGAGATTTATAATTTCTACCTAAATAATTAAGAATAGTAGAAGCAAACTCGTTGCTTTCAAAATACCGGAATCCTATAATGATTTGGTAAGAAGTATCTAAAATTCAGTGTTACACGATAGTTCAGCAGTAACTCGGTAGGTGGCTCCAACGCTTTATAGTGCGATCTAGAAGCTATACAAGGGTACGCTCATCGTAGCTTAGTGGCAGAACATTCTCCTTGTTGGCGCGAAAATGGGATGACATTTGTGTTGGTGATTTATAATTCTATACAAATATTTAATAAGTACAAAAAGATTTTACGTTAGGGTTTATGGAAACCTGTAAGTAACACCTACTACCGATTTCACGAAAAGTATTAAAGGTGACATGTCATAGCTTGTAACTATGTCTTCTCAATTTAATATTCTTATGACCTTTCGTAAAAAATCGACATCTCCCTGAAATGCAACAGTATCTTGGGTCTTTTATTTAAAACATGGATAAACTAAACTAAATACAAACTTAGTATGATTTCAAAGAAATGAAACCATACCACACTGCCACTCACGTGGTTAATATTGAACACAGGCGCATTAAAAAATGGAAAAACTAGTCGAACATTCAAAAGTAAAAACTATGCCCCAGACTGGAGCTAACCTTGTACCCATAAGCGCAGTATCAACAGTTAGCTATCGTTTTCTATAAACTCCTTTCGTCGCGTCGGAAGCAGTCGCGTTTCGCCCCAGTGACGTCACTCAGGACCGATCTAACCAGTTTTTGCTGCGAGCTCCAATTTAGTATTTGATTCTTTATGCATATCTCCGTTCTAAGGTCGTCTGAGATTCAAGGACAGTGATGTTAATTGCTGTATATACTAGTGTCTAATTATAGTCTGTGTGCCTTTGTCACGTTCATTTACCTTTGTGTGTGAGCTACGACTGACTCTCACACAAGCAAATGAAATGAATCGTAATACGTAGGAATATTTAACACGTCTTTGTGTTTAAAATCATCATTCTCTTGCTTTCGAATCCCGAGCATATTATGTTTCCGACATAGGTAGGAAACCCTACTGGTAGCTCGTTATGTATGCTATCCTTTGTCACGTTAGAGAAAAATTACAAAATATTGTCTGTTTCAGTGGCATATTATTGACCGAGCGAGAAAAGCGAACAAAGCGTCTACATTTTGAGATTGGACAGTTTTGCCCTCGTCCGTCTGTCGGTCGGATGTGTGTTCCGGATCTTTACGAAACTTGGCACAAGTGTTCCTTGATTTAATACAATTTTTTCGTCGTGCGCTATTTTTTTTTTTTTTGAAACAAACTGTCGTATACATAATCAATTTTACAGAACCTTCATATAGTTGCAGACTTACAGTTTCGTGTATTTTAGAAAAAATAAATAACTAAGTACATAAAAAACAAAAAACAAAGAACAAATTTGCAAATTTAAAGTTAGTTAAATTACAACATTATACCTAAAATTACACCTAAAATAAAGCTATAATCTGAAAATCTGACAAAATTAGAAAAAAAATACGTAATTAGAGTCAGATCTATATAGATTTCCTATTCAGATAGACACTGTAAAGTTAATCTTTTCAGATGTCCAAGAGACACACCAAATAAATCCACGCTTAACAATCTATCGTTGTACAACCTGCAAGCACGTCTCATGAAGGCATTTTCCGCGTAACTTTATTATATATATATACCTATTATATATATTTTGGATTGGATTTGAAAATGGGGTAAATAAGGTCAAATAACGTTTTAATGTTTTTCCGGGCTAGCGGCCCCATTAATTATCCAATCTCCACAAAACTTGACACAAGTATCCCTTTACTAGAAACAATATTTTTAGCGCGCGTTTTTTTTATTGGGAATGGGGCGAACTTCAAAAAACTGTTTTTAATGTTCGCAAGGTCTACTGGGCGACCACTAGTTGAATAATATCTAACTAGGTCGCCACCCTACTTTGCGGCAGCATATTAGAGCGCAGCACATATATCACATATAACTTTGTGTAAAAAAATTTGTATTTTTTTTTTTTGCTGGCCAAATTTTAATATTCGGGCTCCGTTAGAATGATGTCAGTTAAATCTAGTTTAATTTGATATACAGGGTGTCCCAAAACTCAACGATAATCTGGGACCGGATGAAAGGCCAATTTACACCTGGGAAAAAAAAATCCATATCATTCAGTTCAGTGATAATAGACATTTTTTCAAAAAAGTCGAAATTCGACACCCTTGGTCGCATTTTCAAGTCCTGTGATCACCAATGTCACAATTTCGCTGTGATTTTTTTAATTTCGTAATCTTCATTAACGATGCTATTAATCGCAACTACAAATAATGCAAAAAACATTGTTAATTTAATAAAATAAGTTAAGTTTTAGTGTTCACAAAAATATTGTTAGTTAACTTTAACACTTCATTTAAAAAAAAAATGTACTGCACTAACATTGGCAAGTTATTTCAGAAGATGGCGCATTTAATCAAGATTTCAAAATGGTGCAACACTAGCCACTTTTCTTGCTATTAAAAATTTTATTTCTTATTTTTTGCAAATGCTTGCTCTAATATATCTTGCTAGGCGTTAGCATCGGCATCAAGCCCTCGATGAAGTACCTAGGGATCGTACTTGATAGCCGATGGAACTTCGGACCACATTTCCGAAGTTTGGTCCCCAAGGTGACGCAGGCGTCGGTCGCGCTTTCGCGACTGATGCCCAACCTAAAGGGACCCAACGCCTCCTGCAGGAGACTGTACATGGGGATCGTGCGGAGTATGGCCCTATACGGGGCTCCCGTATGTAGGTTGGCGGTCAAGGGGAACGTGACTCTGTTAAACAGACCACTTCGAACCTTGGCCGTCAGAACCATACGGGGGTACCGCACGATCTCCGGAGAGGCTGCATGTCTCCTAGCCGGGACCCCTCCATGGGACCTGGAAGCGAGAGCCCTTGCGTCATTGTTCCAATGGCGCAAGGAGGCGCTGGAGCTGGACCACAGGCCTGCGTCTCGAGAAATCGAGGACCAGCGGTCCCAACTCCGCCAGGATCTCATGGAGTCATGGAGGGTGCGACTTGAGCAACCCAAGGGCGGTGCCACCATCATCGCGGCGGTGAGACCGATCATGGACGATTGGCTGCAGAGGCAGCATGGTGACCTCACGTACCGTGCGACGCAGATCGTTGCCGGGCATGGATGCTTCGGTAGCTATCTGTTTCGCATGCATCGTGAGGTCACACCCCGGTGTCAACACTGCGAGGTTTCCGACGACGACACCGCACTCCACACGTTGGTGGAGTGCTCAGCGTGGGCGAGTCAGCGCCGGGACCTCGTAGTGGGTCTGGGCGTGGATACCCTCTCGCTGGGGACCATGCTTCAAGCCATGGTATCCAGCGGGAGTAGGTGGAACGCGGCCGTGTCCTTCTACGAGCAAGTCATGCTCGCGAAGGAGGCGGCCGGGAGGGAGAGGGAGCGTACCCTCCCCGCCGAGTTCCGTAGTCGGCGGCCAGGCCGCCCCAGTCTACGCGACTACGCCCAAGAATATCGTCCTCCATGATCGGGGCCTAAGGACGGCGGGATCGCCACCCACCGTCCTTACAGAAGCAGGCTAGAAGGGTTGCGTGCTGCGGGGCCTTTTCCCCATAGCACGCAACCAGATTCACTCACTGACGCGGGATAAAACCCGACCCCAATGACGCGGGATTCTCGTCCCGACCAAACACCCGCAGAGACAACAGAGGTGGTCAAAGTCCGCCGGGCGCCACTGGACATACCCTCTGCTAGTAACCAGAGACGCCCGGCAACGGACGTTAGAGCGGCCGCGGCCTTGGGCCGCGGAATTAAAAAAAAAAAAAAAAAAATTATATATCTTGCTCTGATATAACTTTTTAATTTAAAACAATTTATTCATCGTGTAATTTTTTTGATTGAGGGGGAAAAAGCACACACAGACACATATATCACGCCTATATCCCCGAAGGGGTAGGCAGAGGTGCATTACACACCCACAATTTGCCAGTATTTTTTGTCCCACGTAATAGGAGGCAAACCTATTGCCGTCACCGGGCACACATATAATAGGTTATGTCCAAAATGGCCAAATTAGCTTAATAAAAAGTTGTAGCTATATTGTAATTTTGAAAAAAAATTAAACACGTTGCCTTGCGATGATATGTTGATGAAAGGCAACAAAATCTTACGTGCCAGCCGTGGTACAGCCAATTAAAGTCCTAGGCGTCTCGGACTAGAAAATTTATTATACATACGTCATTCTGCAACAGAAATACACCATCTGTAAAAATGTCAACTTTCTGAATGTCACTGTTAATGAGATACAGCCTGGATACAGACGGACAGCAAAGTCTCAGTAATAGGGATCCGGTTTTACCCTTATGTATGGGTAATGGAACCCTAAAAATATTTACTAATTATAATAAATAAATATTTATATATCTTTTTTACCGGCGCGCTGTCGCTGCCGTCTAGCCCAAAGTTAATACGAGTATTATAAGCTTTTGTTATGGGATCTAGTTAACCGACTTAAATGTACTAACTTAAATATGCTAACCTAGCAGGTGATTACATATTTGAGCCGTTTGGGGTCGAGACACTGGGGTCATGGCGTCCGACCACGACCCGCTCATATTTGCACCAGGGTTTTCTAGATCTAATAAAACAAGTGCCTACTGCTTATTTTCGATGACGTAGAGGATTCAATGATTCGATGACGTAGAGTAAAAAATGTGACAGCTAAATTGATGTTTAAGTACAAATCACAATGAAGTATAGTTAGGAAAGTGGTCAACTTAGGAAGTAGACGAGTTAGGAAAGTGGACGGAGTCGTTGAGAGGGTTTTATTTATAAGCCGCGCTCGTTGTGAGTGGGATAGAACCTTCTCACAATAACCGCTCTGTGACGTCATAAATCGTAGAAAAGTACCGATAACAAAACCGTATTGTAGGTTAATCTTCGTCACTATGACGTCACCAACCTTGTCGCCAATACAGACAGGTTACACTTTTTAGAAAATCGACCCATTGTCTTATTTTTGATAATCCAAAAAAAAACAGAAGAGGTAGTCTTGCGTCCATTGCCAGGCGCCCCAGGACTTGGAAGAATCCCCTGTGGGATAATTTATTGGTGTCTGGTGAAATTCGAGGCCTTGTTTAGTTAATTATTGGAACGAAGTTCTCTAACGCGGGTAGTGTTATTTAGTAGCAATCGTAACGTTACGTTTATCAGTGGTTCCCAACCGGGGTGGTCCGCAGAAGCCAAAATATGGTCGGCTTTTTATTATTTAGCGTCGACGTCTTTAGTATAAATAATAATTAATTATTATTATTTGTTATTCCGTCAGCGAAGAGGCAATAATAAAAACCATGCAATAGGTATTAACTTTTAAACTTTCGTGTTTCATAATCTATTACATAATTTTACGGGAATTACAAAAGTAATATACATGTGCATTTCAATCGGTATGATTCGTGTTATTTCCCGCAAAACATAATAGAACAATGCAGCCTGAAAATCAATAAAATACCGAGGACACATGGAATAAATTGTTTGGACATAAATGGTGTCATGTTGTGTTTAAATGCTAATAAGTGCGTGAGATGCGCAAGCGTCTCAAAGTAGGTCAAGGACCGTTTCCCCTTGCAGCCTCCTTGGCGAAACGGCCAATCACCACTAAAGCGCAATTCTTTTTTTTACCGAATCAAATCATTTTTATTTACGTAGGTACATATTATTTGACCAGAGTTATCTGGACATCTACAAGGGCAAAGTTATATTATTCGAATTTGCATAAGGAAGGGCCTGATATCAAGATTTTAAGATATCTTTGTATGTTTTCCAGACAAAATCTTACGTGAAATTTTGCAGAATCTGATTGACATCCGCGGTCTTGCCAGAGACGCCCGTCTCTGGTACGCACGCAGAAGGTATTTCCAGTGGCGCCCGGCGGAAGATTGACATCTAAGAAAAATTAAGTTGAGATTTATTGAGTTTTGCATGAAATAATCTACACGTGTCTATGATTTTGACTACCTACGCATTTGAAGACAGTACAATCCGCTATCTGCAATTAAATCTACTGCAATATTTTAATAGAAAAGGATAGATTTTTATTGTATTTTCAAGGTGCACAGGTGATTACATAATACGGAACTCTAAGTGACTCTAACCTCGGCTATTAGTTTAAGATGTGGTCATACTTGCAGTTATAGCTTAGGTCACATGACATAATTACAATATACATAATTGTCTACTCAAAATAATTACAGTACCCATCTACAAAATATCGCTTAAAAATCCTCCGCGTCATTGCGTCATTGGGAAGGATCCCAGAAAGCTTGCCGCGTTACTTGCCACGTGGAAGGTGATTCAATGGGCCAGGAAATAGCCAGCCTTCTTGTCTTAGGTAGGTCCGTATGATAAAATTTCGTAAAAAGGAATTGATATAGTCATACCCAAACATAAATTATTGAGTTGTAGTCGTTTCTCCATCATGAAACAATCTAACAACAAGAACACACTATAGATGACTGCGGGTACTTCTTAACATAGTATAAAACAAAGTCGCTTTCCGCTGTCTGTCAGTCCCTACGTATGCTTAGCAACGGATTTTGATGCGGTTTCCACCAATAGATAGAGTGGTTCTCGAGGAAGGTTTTAGTAAAAATAAATTATAAACGGACGAAGCCTCTGGCGTCAAATTGGCAAATTGTGTAGTGTTATTATAATTTAGGTGCTGCAAACTACCAACTCGCCACTGTACAATCCGTTTTATTTTAATTTTGCAGCCCAAGGCCGCGATCGCTCTCACGTAAAGTAAATTTACCGTCCGTTTGTAAGAGTCTTTGCAGCAGTTTAGGCCCTGGAGATGTTAGAGGGGCCCCTTAGCACTTAGCATCAGTATTGTTTCATTGCAGGTAGGTAAACTGTTTCTTTATAATTTCGTGTCTCCTCCTTTGTACCAGACCCCATACTTTAGACACGTCTAGCTGTAATGGTACCTCACTTGCTGTATCGTGTTCGCGTATTTGCTTTGTATTTTTTTTTTTTTTTTATATTTGGTTCGCCAAATTGACGCCGCCCGCCTGGTGGTAAGTCGTGACGACGTCTAGCGATTGTGGGCCACTCTCACAGCACACATTACTATTGAGAGTGGCCCTCAACTTGACGACCTACTGATGTGCCTCTTCACGCTCCGCTTAAAGAACCCAGGATTATATGTGGGAGGAAACACGTGCACAGGCAGGGCGTTCCAGGCCACTATCGTTCGGCAGAGAAACGAACGTTTAAAACGTTCGGTTCTCGCGAACATGCTATCCACTGTGTGGGGGTGGCATCTCTGCCCGGCACGAGTCGTTCGGGATCGGAAGGAAGAGGGTGGGATCAGATTGAAGAGCTCTTCAGAACACTCGCCGTGGTAAATACGGTAGAATGCGGCCAAGGAAGCTATTGTTCGGCGCTGAGCTAGCGGCTCAAGGCTTCCCGTTACCTCCGGACAACCAATAATACGGATAGCCCGTCGCTGCATAGCGTCGAGAGCGTCCAGCAGATACTTCGCGGAGCCGTCCCAGAGGTGAGAGCAGTATTCGACGCAGGGTCTAATCTGCGTCTTGTACAGCAGACACCTCTGGTCCGGTGTAAAGAATCTCTTTACCTTATTCAGTATTCCTAGTTTCCGCGAAGCTAGCCCTATACATCTTTCGATGTAGTTTTTATTATTGAGCTCTCGACGAACGTCTATGCCAAGGATATCAAGGTTGTCCTTCATTGGTAATAATGCATTCTGAAGAGAGGGTAGGGGAAGGAAAGGGGATTTCTTCGCAGTAAATGCACACGCCTGTGTTTTGCGGGCATTGAACTCGACCAGGTTCTCGGTACCCCATTGAGAGATACTGTCGAGGTTACGGTCGAGATCAGCCACGAGTCGTCGTCTCTCCTCCTCAATCTCAGATCGCCCCGCCGTCGGACGAACCGAGTAACTCCCGTGCAGTGTGCTGTCATCTGCATAGCAATGAATGTTCCCGAGGGATAGCATATCATTGATATGCAGAAGAAAGAGAGTTGGTGATAGTACGGACCCCTGCGGTACCCCGGCATTCACTTGCAAGAAGCGAGAAGCCTGGCCATCGCAGAGGACCCGCACTCGGCGCTCGTTTAAAAAGCTGGCAATCCAGCTGCACAGTTGAGGAGGTAGACCATATGCCGGAAGCTTGGAAAGGAGCGAAGCATGCCAGACCCTATCGAAGGCTTTGGCGATGTCCAGGCTAATAGCCAAGGACTCGCCGTGCCTTTCCATAGCCCCACCCCATACATGCGTTACGAATGCCAGAAGATCACCCGTTGATCGCTTTGGCCTGAAGCCGTATTGTCGATCATTGATTAGCGAGTGATCCTCTAGGAATTGCATGAGCTGCTTATTTATAAGGAGCTCAAGCACCTTGCAAATGACTGAGGTGACAGCTATGGGTCGATAGTTGCCTGGATCGGACCGATCCCCTTTCTTGGGGATCGGTTGTACGTTCGCCTCCTTCCAGACCTCCGGCACGAGCCCTGAAGAGTATGACAGGCGGTACAGACGCGTTAATACTGGAGACAACTCAGCTGCACATTTTCGTAGCACCACCGCCGGAATGCCGTCAGGGCCACTGGCTTTCCGCGTGTCGAGTGACCGCAGCACTGCCCGTACATCACATTGCCTGATAACAATATCAGGCATTGTGTGGCCACAGTTGGCGATGGCGGGGGGCTGCAGGCCACGGTCGTCGACCCGGGAATTAGCCGCAAAGAGGTCTGCGAGCATATCCGCTTTCTCTTGGCCTTTGTGAGCCAGTGTTCCATCTGGGTAACGCAGCGGTGGCAGCGAGGGCTGACAAAAGTTAGATTGCACGGCTTTGGCCAGTTGCCAGAATCCACGGCTGCCCGTGGGATGGGAAGTGAGCTCCTGACCAAGCCGCGCGACGCGCTGGGCATCCGCTCTCTTAAAGGCCCTCTTACTCGACTTTGTGGCCCGGTTGTACGCTGCTTTGAGGTGGCCCACGTTTGGGTCGCGCACAGCCCGGGCCCTGATCCAGGCGCGATATGCCGACTGTTTTTGTCGAACAGCTTTGGCACAATCTCGCCCGAACCAGGGACGGGCTCTGCGGATACTGGCGACATCAGTGAAAGGGATGTAATAATCCATCCCTAAACTGATCTCGCCAGCAATAGCAGAAGCACTATCCGAAGGAGCCTTTCCTACAAAGCAGCGCTGGCTCCAGGGGACGGACGCAAAATAATCGCGTAGTCCGAATCCGCTGACGAGTAGTGCCATAGTCGTCGTGACGTTTGCACAGGACGTGCAGGAGGTGACACCTTCATGCCAGCGTGAACAACACAGTGGTCGGAACTACCCAGTGGGGCTCCTACCGTAACACTGTACTGGGCTGGGCGACTCGTCAGCAGTAGATCCAGCAGAGCGGGCGCGTGATCTGACCTGTCTGGTATCCGGGTGATCCCGCATACCATCTGGGTCAGACCGTGGGAGAGAGCGAACGCATGGGCGGCTCTACCCGCATGATCAGTCTTGAGGGACCCCAGCCATTCAATGTGATGGCCATTGAAGTCCCCCAGAAACACTAGGTCAGCGTTCGGGAACCGCACCTGCGCTTCATCAGCCGTCTCGCTGAGGTACTGGAAGAGCTTTGTTGTCTCAGAATCCCCTGTGTGGGATCGGTAGACGCACACGTAGATCTGGCTCATAGAGCCATGGTCTACGTGCAGCCAAAGGACGGAATTGGAAGGGTTCTCTAGGCAGCGCAACCGGCGGCAGCAAACATCCGCCCTAACGAACACGCACACCCCGGCTTTGTCTCGAAATTGTTCCTCGATGATATAGCCGGGGTAACACAGGTAAGACGTGTCGTCAGGGCGGCGTATTTGTGTCTCCGTGAGGAACATCACAGCGGGCCGTGCCGTCTCAAGGTGGTGGTGGACGGTATCGAGGTTCGCATGGAGTCCACGGACGTTAGTGAACTCCACCTCGAAATGTGAAGTTGTGGGGTTTCCTAGGGCCGCTGTGTAACGTTTATTTCTTTTTTGTTGCACTGCCATTGTAGATTTTGAAGAAGAAGCGTGAAGACAGGGCGACATTTGGTGCAGCAGTAAGTGACAAAGCGCAGGGGCTAGCTTTGTCTAGAACCGTGTGGTTAGGTCGGAGCCGACCCGCCGGACGGAAGGGCTCCCAAACCCCCCTGATGCAAGGCCGCCGCTACCCCACACCGGTTACCACCCGGAGCGGCGATCCCACATCAGGATTATGCGCAACATGTGGGGCAGCCTCCTGGGGTGGTTGGCCCCAGGCGGGCCCCATGACTGTGTTGCGGGCGGCCGCGGCAACGCCGTTGCTAAGGGTCTCCCTGGCCGGCGAATCGACCCACACCACCCACACTAGACTCCGTTTCGCCCCCACTGGTCCCATGCCTGCTGCACCATACATCGCCCCGGGCCCGGCGGTGCAGCTGCTGAACCCCTAACGCAACCCAGCCTGGGCTGGGTTACTTGGGGGGCTTTAGCACAGCTGCACGGTGGTACCCCCCCGGACCAACACTGTTGTACCACCTGGTACCCACGTAGGGTCCGAAGCCACTCCATAGGTACCGTAAATTAACGAGCCTCGTCCGTTTATCAGCAGGTGCGCCACTAGCAGGTGAGGTCGCTGGGGCCCTATAGATGTTGGTAGAGCCCCTTTGCACCCAGAATGTATATATGTATATGTATATTATGTATATATGTGTATTATTATACACATTATGTATATGTATATATAATGTGAATGTATGTTCAAATACGTCAATATTTCATTTTATTAGCACGATTATGGCAAATTATGCAAATAGCAAATATGCGTATCCGTCCACCAGATTCAACCAAAACATAGACTACTTTTGGTTACTAATTAGTAGCTATAACAAGGTACAAATTAAACAGACTGCCATGAATTCTAACAGAGGTACCGGACCTACTTCCTTACTTCCAAGTGCCAGTCCCTAATTATTATTTAAAGTACCTAGAGGTATTTATAATATAAGTACAGAGTCTTTCAGGCGTCTTGACATATTATTGAGCGAAGCGAGCCGAAGGCGAGCGGAGCTCTCAACGGGTGACTCAAATTATTTTTCAAACGATTTATGTTAAATTATTTCTCGACGAATACTCGGCCGATTTCGGATTTTCTTGCACTCATCAATAGCTTACAGAATTACCCAGGCTATTACGATGCCAGAATTTTGAATTTAAACTCGCTTCGCTCAAATATATGCTGCAGCGTAACGGTGCGTTTCGCTACTGCGGCGACCTAGTAATATAACTACAACTACGTGTGTCATGAACTTATTACCCGTTATTAACAAAATTGCCCTGATTGTCGGCGCCACGGCTATCATACAGTGACCAAATTGTACATAGTTATTATAAAAATATAACCCAGTTGAAATTTGCATTACTTCTTTGTCTTAAACAGTCATGAAATGAATGCAACTGAACATGTTGGTATTGCGTCGTAAGTCGTATGTCATGGTTCGTCCATGACAGCAGTCAGTCGCATCTAAGTTATAATTGCAATACACAATGCCAACGCAACACTGACCTCTACAATTTCAAGTACATACGGTCATTCGCATCGACATGATACCATATTGAAATGTATTCGACAAAAAAGCTTAGGATTTTTTCACAAATACCTTTTAGTCTAGGTCAATAGATAGCGTTTAGGGTTCAAGGCTAGGTTTATTTACGCAGAGAAGGTTAGGCATCAAATTTATTTTTTGACGGGATTACCTGTTGCTCACATTACATCGCTTGAGGGTACAAGGGATTTGGATGTTATGTCATGTTAGGGAATTGAGGAAGATTTAAATTATAAAATGTCTTTAATTTATACATTATTTATTTGAAATCCTTCAACTCTAAAACGTTTGAAGATCCTAAGCTCTCATCGACGATTATCAATGTGAAATCGTTTATCAATGGCCAACGAACTGATGAGATAGCGGAGTATATTCTGTCTGATGACTTGGATGGTTTGCGGAAGCTTGGATACGTGTACCTAAATATCGGAGTAATAAAGTTAAGTATAAGTTAATAAGACACCACCTATTTTACTATGTAATACAGCTAGATTAAGTAGTTTGAAGAGAAGTAAATTAAATTTAAAATTTAAAAACCCCTAACTCACATAATTCATTATTTAATATCAACATACGTATAGTCTATCAACAATTATTCAGAGCTAATGCGAATTGCGCGGAGTGTGGTTACAGAATTAGAAATACATTGCACTCCTCATATCTTTCGAATGGCTAAACTGATTTTCATAAAACTTGCGGTATCGTGATGTATAAGTTATGACCTTTCATTTGATACCCAACACATTTTTCATCACCACTTTCACCCCTCATATCTTTGAAATGGCTTAACCGATTTTTATAAAACACAAGCTGTCCCGGCGAACTTCGTACCGCATCAATTTCTCTAATGTTCCGCACAATTTTTTTTTCTTCCATAAGATCCTTCTCCTGGTAATTACGAATACAACAAAAAAAGGATTAGCGAAATCGGTCCAGCCGTTCACGCGTGATGTCGTGACCAAGGGAAATAGGGATTCATTTTTATATATAGAGATAACTAAGAACACTCTCCCCTAACCCATCTTTCAAACAAAAGAAACAGAATCAAAATCGGTTCATCCGTTTGGGAGCTACGATGCCACATACAGACTTACAAACACACACACACACACACACGTCAAACTTATAACACCCCGTTCGCGTTCGCGTTTTAGGACCCACCTAACTGAAATATGAGGGTAGTTAGTATCCGTAGTTCTAGTCTCCGAACTCTTACAGTTTCGTCATATCCGTCCGTCCGTCTGTCCTCGGCTCTCCTCCCAAACGGTTAGTACTAGAAACATGATATTTACTACGCCGACAACGTGCTAAAATAAAATTTTGAAAAATATTTATTCTTGGGGTACCTCCTCTACATGTAAAGATGGACTTATATGTATATCTCGGTGAGTTAAGGAGTAATAGAGGCTATTATGTTTGACTACGGAATCCTATGCTATGCGTGGCCCGACAGCGCCCTTGGTCGGTTTTTAGGTTTAAGGATCTTTTACTTTGGGATAAAAATCATGAGAAATACGTAACACTATAAAATAACTTAAAAACATAGGTCTAATGTTATTTATAGGGTTCCGTACCCAAAGGGTAAAAGGGGAGCCCTATTACCTGTGAGACTTGCCTGTCCGTTCGTCCGTCCGTCTGTCTTGGGCTGTATAACATGAACCCTGATGGTAATAAAGTTGAAATTTTCACAGATGTTGTATTTCTGTTGCCTCTAAAGAACAAATACTAAAAAACATAATATAATAAATATTGAAGTGAAAAATCGTGATTTTTTTCCTTTTTGGTATGGAACCCTATTGTGCGCGAGTCCGACTCACACTTGGCCGATTTTTTATAACAAACATTTGGTGATAAACCAACCTTACCACTTGACCACAATTCAGTGAACTTATACAGTCATCGACTTGGTAACTTAGTTCTAACCTTGAGCACCATGTGTAAATTCGTCACTCATTTTATTATCATATAAATAATACCTACTAACAAATGTTCAAGACTCGAATACACTCTAATCAACATATTTTCATTCACGGCTGTGCTTCTATATTTTCTTCAAGAGACTGCCTTCTGACCTCCACAACCGATATCGAAGTTTTGCAGTTAGACCCATCAGATATTTTTAGGGCATCAAATATCAGTAACAACTGCTATAGATGTTCGTGTGACAACCGGGACCAACGGCTTAACGTGTTATTTAATTAGTTAATATCAATATACATGCATAATCACACATATCCGTCATAAAACATATTTCACTGCTGCTCCACTCCTGTTCATCGTAGTGTGATGGTTATATAGCTTATAGCCTTCATCAAAAAATGTACTTCTCAACAAAAAAGTTTTCTTTCAAATCGAACCAGTACTTCCTGTGATTAGGGCGTTCAAACAAACAAACAAACTCTTTCTGCTTTATAATATTAGTACAGAAGTATAGATATAATCTGTATGTTGACGCCATAGTAGATACCCTCGGCTTTGTTCGTGTCGTTCGGTCTCGCAGTTCTTATTATCCTAGTTATTTATATCCCAACATGGTTTATAACATCACAATACGGCGCCACTCTCAGAATAAACCACTAATAAACCAATTCTTCATAATACAGTATGGTTAGGTTTTTTTTTTTTTTTTTTTTTTTTTTTTTTTTTTTTTTAACGTGGTCGGTGATGCATTTACGCACTTCACCGTCTCGCTGCGGGGGGGAGCGAGACGGCTTCGTGTGGGACTCCCGGCCCTAGGATGAAAAAACGGGCCGGACTACCCACTAAAACCTATCCACGGTGTTTCTCCTTCGCCTTAGCCGGGCCCCCGGATAGGCAGAACCTGCTAAGCGACGGCGGCCCGGCAAAGGGGCGCTCGTTTAAGCTCAACATAGGGGGGTTTTTGCCCCCCCAAACAACAAAGAAGCGACGCCCCCGAAACACATAAGGGGCGTCGGACTCCTCAGGGCCTTTCGCGTTAGCGGTGGGCCCCCCGACCCACCACCCACGGCCCTATCAGTCGGGGGCTTGGGCACCAGTCAGGGGGCGCCGTCGCCCCCTGACTGGTGCCCGGCGGGGCGGAAGCGTGCGGCCTGCACGCTCCCGTTCCCGCAGGGCCTCTCTCTTTGCCGCCATCACCTCCCGAGCGAAGGAGGCGACGGCGGCCCAACATTCTTCGCTGCCGGCCATAGCAAGAATGACGGCCGGCAGCGAACCTATACTGCCGATAACGCCCGTGAGGGCCAACCTCTGCGTGTCCCAGGCGGCGCACACGACGAGCGTATGCTCCGCCGTATCTACGGCGCCGCCTGCGCAATGATGGCAATCGGGCTCCGACAGGATCCCCACCACTTCCCACAGGAATTTGGCAAAACAGCCATGACCCGTGAGAAGTTGGGTGAGGAAGTAGGTCGGAGCCCCCTGCGCATGCTCCACCCACTGGCGGAGCACGGGACCGATGGCCCCCACGAGCACCCGGCTCGCGGTGGGAGCCGCACATCTCGAGGCCCATTGCCGGAACAGATCGTCGCGAGCCTCCTGTCTCCAGCGATCGACCTGCTCCGGCAACGGGCGACCTCCTAGTTGTCGCACCAGGGCGCCCTCCTCGTAGACCCTCTTGAGGACCCCTGCTTCGAGAAGTATGGTTAGGTTAGGTTAGGTTAGGTTAGGTTAGGTTAGGTTAGGTTAGGTTAGGTTAGGTTAGGTTAGATATAGACCAGTGCGGGGCGCCCGAGGATACCGCGCGCCACACGTTGGAGGAATGTGCGGCATGGGGAAGGCAGCGCCACGACCTGGCAGCGCACTTTGATGAAGGTCTGTCTCTGCGGAGCATGCTTAGCGAGATGCTCCGTCGAGAGGCAGCGTGGAAGGCGATGACCATTTTCTGCGAGAAGGTCATGCGCCTCAAGGAGGCCGAAGAGCGGGGGAGGGAGGATGCTCCCGACGCCCCCCCACTCCGTCGGAGAAGACGCGGCGTGCGCAGGAGGCGTTATGCGCACCTTATGCTGCCTGTGTGAGGTTACCACGGTGGCAGCAGGTTGGGGTAACCTGCTGCCCCACTAGTGTGGTCGGAGATGGGGTGTGAAGCCCACCCCCTCTCCCTGGGCGGGAAGACCCGACATTCCAGCTGTCGGGCCTTTGCCGAGGCGTCGTCGTCGCGTTTGCCAAAGTGGATTTATACCACAGGCGAGATCCGACGACGCCTCCCTGCAAAGGCAATGGAGGGCTTCCGGGGTGTTTTAGTGGGTATGCCCGGATTCTCCGGGAGAACCCCACACACCGGCGTCACCGAACCCCAGGTGGCGCTGATGGTTCCTCAAGGAATTCCACCCCGATAAAAAAAAAAAAAAAAAAAAGGTTAGATATAGATATAATCTGTATGTTGACGCCATAGTAGATACCCTCGGCTTTGTTCGTGTCGTTCGGTCTCGCAGTTCTTATTATCCTAGTTATTTATATCCCAACATGGTTTATAACATCACAATACGGCGCCACTCTCAGAATAAACCACTAATAAACCAATTCTTCATAATACAGTATGGTTAGCGGCCAATCCGGTGCCAGAGTTGCCCAAGTAGTAGTAAGCTCATTTGGGCGTTTTATGATATGTAGTAAATTAGTAACAATGTATTATGTGGTTTATTCATAGTATTTTCTAAGATCTTGAACACATTGAAGTCCCTCATCTTGATGATATATAAAGCTCACGATTCGTCATAATTTAATACATCATGTGATGCATAATCTGACAATTAAGTACCTATTCGACATGGGCATCGAACGTTCTTTAAAGCCCTTCATTGTAACAATGGGTGAAGCCGCGGGCAATAATAGTGCTGTTTTGTGTAGTAAGAAGGTTAATGACTTATTAATTTGAGGCAAAATTAAAGTACTCAAATTATATTGACCATGGAAATCCAATCTCCGTTGATATTTAAAAATGTCTTTACTTACTTACATTCAATATAATTACAATATCCGAGGTATTCAAGTGAATGTAAAAGACGCCATATAAATTGATTTTCTGCCCTAAGCTACCACAGCTGATGCTGACGAGGCTCCCGTATATACTTATGTGTCAAAAAACCCCGTCAACGGCAGTCAGATTATTCGGTTTAGGTTTTCTTTATAGTGTGATAACACTTAGAACCTTAGAAACTTAGGACAGAGGCTTGTTTGTACAACGAATAAAAAATACAATTCTATGGGTATTTATGTATGAGCCATAACCCTACCATTGTGGTACACATACCATTATATTTGATATCATTATAACACGTGACGCATATAATTTTGCTGGGTTATATTTCCATGTGGAGTCCAAAAGGTTTCGAAGACTAACCGCATCAAAGCCACCGGCATCGTCCACCTACGTGCGTAATTTATGTTATCAATAGCACTTCAGCCGTGAGACCGGAAATTAATTGAATTCCGAATAAATTACTCTCGTTTCTTGTATCGCACAATCGATTCGGGGAAGATAGTGTACAGAACACAGAACAATCAATTCTGAAGAGATTGAATAAACTGTGGATTAAGGATTTGTGAGTTTTTTCAATCTTACATATTTACTTAACATTACGCGTATATCACTGAGGGGTAGGTAGATGTATATTATATATCTACACTTTGCTATTATTTTTGTTAGTCCTACATAAATATGAAGCAAGCCTATAACCATTTCAATCTTAGTGGCCCAAATAGTACTTACACACGTTATATATTTATTTACCACTGAAAATATCATTACAACTACATCAATACTAATTATAAAGAGGGTCGTGGTCTAGTGGTAACCGACAATGTTAACACATTGCAAAGGTTTAGCAACATCTAGTCAGGCCGGTCTTATGATAAGTGACCATTTCTTAAGACACTGAGACCCCTCCGTGCCTCGGAGAGCACGTTAAGCCGCCGGTCCCGGTTGTCATACGAACATCTATGGAAGAATTGAATAGGCTCCATAACTACTAAACCGATTTTTTTAATTCTTTCACTGATATATAGCTACATTATCCTTGACTAACACAGACTACTTTTTATCTCGGGGATGAATTCCCACGGGAATCAGGAACGAGAAAGGTATATTAATATTTATTTATAGTAGCGATGTTTACATATATTAGTATATTGTTACAAGTCCGTCTGTCAGGTGGCCGAGGAATTTAAAAAAAAGGACATTTGTCATCAAATGCACCGCGTGTAAATGAGTATGAATTGGACGCAACATATAAACTTGTGTTATGGGATATAGCAATTGCTTACACTAGTATTCAAAATATTGTATGGTCTTTGGACGCTGGATTCTGACCTTGCCACTGCCGAATCCACTACCAGTATACCCACGTAGAAAACAAGATTTATAATAAAACACATTTATTACTGTGTGTCATGAATTTTGTTTACTTCTTCTGTTTATATCACTTATAATTTTTGTTATATAGAGGTTAAGAACCTTGTAAACTTCAAGTTTAAATAATATTATTGTTTTTTTTTATGTTTTTGATTAATTAGTTTCAGTACGTATCAATACTAAAAGTGATTCACACATACATGTTCAATCCAGATAATGGTCATTAAGAGTTTGACAATCCGGATCTTGTTAACAGATCTTTTTGATTAAATTATACCAACTTACTGCTATAGTAAAGTACGTTTTAGGTTGCAATAGTTTGCGTAATGGTACATCGTTGCCGGTCCCCCCCCCCCCTTTCTTTTGTATTCCGTTGCCCAGAGCCGCGGCCACCTCATCGTCCATTGGCAGGCGTCCCAGCTCTATCCATCAGGCGGATAAAGTAATTTAAAAACTATGTCTAAAAGAGATCACTGATAATTGCCAGTCCCCTATGAATATGCAAACTTAGTCTTTTTCTTTAGTAACAGTGACTTTTTATTTCTATGGGTTTTTAAAAGGATCAGTAGGATAGGCAGTGATCTCTTAGTAAACGAAAATAAAAACAGCTAAAAATCTTTATTTCAAGATTTAAATGCAAAACACTTACTGACTACGAAGTTGTCATAAACGTTGTTTAATGAAATATTATTCTCAGTACAAAATTGAACTTCGACATTATTGGTAAATAGGGATGTACGTACATCTTTATTATTTACTTTCATCGATCTTTGTATTCAAAGGGAAGAATCGTGTGCACAAACAATGATTTTTCGGTCGGGCTTAACAGAATAATGAAATATTTTATGTTATTCGCAGCATAAATATGATACTCGTAGTTTTGGCGAGATCCGTTCATCTCTTTCCTTCCACTCCACGAGTATTCGCTTGGCCAGTGCTCATAATGCTAGTGTAATAACAAAGTAGTTAATAAAAAAAGACACAATCTATTAATTACTAGTAGCCTTAAGGTGTAATAAAAGTAATTATTTTGTAGTATTAACACAGAAACCTAAAAGAAAACGAAAAGTAGCCCATGTATGATTCCATTTTATAAGCGTAATTAAGAAACAACTAAACATTCGCATTTATAGTCGAATGTCACTTATTAACTTAACTTTTGTACCTAATACGAATTTTTTTTTTTTTAAACTTTATGCATAAACAAATGTACACAGGTGGACTTAATGCCGAAGGCATTTTCAGCCAGTCAACCTTAGGGTGATGCAGAGAATCCACTGGGTAGGTGCATACATGGTATACTTAAATCATACATACTATCTTAAATACTTAGAAAATACATACCATCAATAAACTACATATATAACATAACATAAATAATTATATACATATATAATACTTACATATATACATACATACAAAAAGCCATTATACTAAACAATTCTGTACTATCGATAATGCATGTCGAGTAGCGCGTCCCTTTCTGTTCTGATTCAATTGTGACCTTCGGATGAAAGCGAAACCGGTGTAGGTCATCGTGCCGCGCTGCCCGCCACGCGTTCCCTTTCAAACAAGTGCATGCACTGGTTTTATTCTGTATGAATATTTCATGTAAACGACGTGTTGAGTTTTATCCAATATTAACTACTGACCAACATTCGAAATAAGAGGGTTTTAAGTATATAATATGGGAATTCAATATATTGGTAATAAATAATAGTAGTTTACAAAACTTTTGCATAAAGAGGGGGTTTTAAAAGCGGTCAAGTAGGAGTCAGACTTGCGCATTGAGGGTTCTGTACCCGTTTGTTGTGTGGGAGCCCCCTTATAAATTTATTATATTCTGTTTTTGTATTATTTGTTGTTATATATATCATCTATAACATAGCACAGAGGCAAGAGAAATACATATTCTGTGAAAATTTCAACTTTCTAACTATAACGGTTGATGACATACAGACGGACGGACAGCGAGGTCTCAGTAATAATATTTCCGTTTTACCTAAATAAAGTTAAGTAAGTTAAATCCTAAAAACAAGTAGGTTCTCATTTCAAAACCTTAAATCCACTTAAGATCTTCTATGGTGAGACAAATCCTTTTAAGCTAACGATACATAGCTTATGACACTCCGACAAAGAATAAATTCATCGATATCAGCTTCTTCAATGGTTTAGGCTAGGTGGATGGGCCAATGTGAACCTATGACTTGACTTTACCGTATGTCTCCTTTACCGTAATATTATGTCTCTGCCATTTTGTTCTATCTTGGGCTATGCGCCTCAGACAATATCAGTCGGTTATTCTCACTCACTGGACGTTGCCATCGTCCCCAGATGGGTTTATGGGGCGACGCTTTCTTTAAATTCTGAGGAGAGATGTATTACAGTTCGCGAGACCTAAGCTGAGCTTTGAATTTGTGTGAGTGCTCACGAAAAGTAGAGTAAAAAGCTGTATGTAGCTCTGTGTACAACACATGTGTGTGTAAAACAGGTCACTTTATACGTTCAAGTACGTACACTCACACAAATGCAAAGCTCAGCTTAGGCCTCGCAAAGTATACTAAGGACTTGATTCACCGTGTAGGCGCCGGGTCCATATAGGGTGGCCGGCGGCCACCTTTGGGCTAGTCAGCGCTCACCTTCACAATGCGTCGTATTGCCGCTTACTGAAGCTCTTTACTAGGAAACCCGGACTTTAGCAGCTATTACCGATGTATTTAAATAGGTCCTGACTGGTGGAATTCAGATTCGTATTACATAAGTGATACCCCCTGGGGGATATCGGTGTGATTTTATGTTAACATCCCCTTCATTTCTTCGTATCCCTCGGAGAAACCCGACCCCAAAGATGCGGGATAACACCCAACTGAACAAATAGGTGGCCGAAGTCCGCCGGCGCGGCGGTTGCGAATAAAGGTTCACTAGGAAAAATGTTGCATGAAACTTAAAATCCAACATACATTCAAATTTTCATATTCATAATAAAAAGCACCTTAAGTGCTTTTTGCGGAAAGTAAATTATTCATAAAAATGTTATCACAATAATCTTAGCAAGTCTGTCACCCAAAACAGGTTTAGCATCATACAGTGCAATGAACTATTAACCTTGATTAAAAGCACGAACTTCGATAAACAAACCTTTGTACAATACCTGCTAGCTTATCACAGTATTAAGGGTTTCTCCTTCCCAATACCCACGGGTGCACATTACCGGGATAGAAAGTAGCATATAGCACTCCGGCATAATGTAGCTACGTATTAATGAAAGAATTTATAAAAAATAATAAAAATTGATTTTAATTTTCCTATTCAAAGTAATCAAAGAATTAAGTCTTTCCTCTTAATAATAGTAGTACAGGTAATAAATTAATTAATTAATAAGTGTCTAGGTCGCGCAGTGGCATGTGTATGCGACTGTCGTCCCTGAGGTCCCTGGTTCGATTCCCGGGTCGAATAAAATATTTGTGTGATCCAAAAATGTGTGTCTCGAAGTTTCGGTATTTTCAATGTTAATTTAGTATGTACGAAATATATAAGTAAGTATGTTTAGAGAAGAACAACTCAATATAAAACCCGTCCAGATAGCGTGGTATATGTTGGCTGAATTTCCCCCCTTTTTGGGGGAGGAGTATGCTCAACAGTGGACGTTAAATGGGCTGAGAGATGTTGATGATGTACTCAATACAGAAATAATCAAGTGTGAAGTGGGTAGGTAACAAATATCCTCAATTGATCAACCACCACCTTACCGCCAACCAGTAAATAAAATCGAAGCGTTTTCTTTGTAATTATCAACCAACTTCAAAAAAGGATGAGGTTCTCAATACGACAGTTTTTTTTAATATATTTGTTATTTCATATTTCTTTCGAATGGGTGAACCGAATTTGAAAGATTTTTTTTTAATACCTAAACTAAAAGAAAAAAGACGACTACTTATTTTTTGCTTCTGCATTGTCGGAATTGAAATGGCCATTTCAATTTCGTCCCATACCAACAATTTTTTGATCCAATTCCCATAATTTGAAGTCAAGTTTTGTGTCAATGTTTGAATTGTTCTTTTAACGTCAATACATCACTCAATACACAGATACAATAATAAATAGTCCACCAAACAAAGTCAGACAAAACTCAAATCATCAAACTCGTCCCGCAACCTTCCTGGTGCGAAAGTGCCCATGATAAAGGCAGCGTTGCCCCGCTTAATGGCAATGGACTACCTTTACACCAGAAAGAACCTGGATCCAAAGCCTCTTAGATACTCTCCTTTGCCGTTCATCATCCACGAAGCCTTTTTCTAATTCAGTCTAACTGCGATGCGGTTGAACTTCGATATTTTCTTTGAAGCGACTGCCATCTGACCTCAACAAGTCCACAACCAAAAAGCGATATCGAAACTCTGTAGTTAGACTACGAGAATGTTTTCGAATTTATTTTAGGGTTCTAACTACCTATAACGACCGCCATAGATGTTCGTATGACAACCGGGACCGACGACCGGCTTAACGATCTCTTCGAGGCACGGTCTCAATGTCTTAAGAAATGGTGACCTACCCTAAGACCGGCCTGAGTAGATGTTGCTTAACCTTCCTATGCACATCTTATACACGCAATAACATAATCTCAGTATATACTTATAATAAATCTGTAGAAGTGAAAATTCTATCTAGTGTAGTAATTCTATCTAATTAGTGTTACTAGACCGACACCGAATCCAAAAATGTGATTAAAAAATTGTTTGTCAGTTTGTTCAGGCATCACGCAATAACTACCGGTTCGATTACGATGAAACTTGGTATAATTATTCTTTAATATCCTGGGCACCACGCTGGGTACTTATTATCCCGGAAAAGTATATACAATAAAAAACAAATTTAATTTTGCGGTTAGATCCCTAGACCCGATTACTGTACCAACCGCAAATAATAAGTTTGTCGTAGGTTACGTCACCCGCAGTGGAGTTCACTAAGGGGCGCTGCACACGGCTAAGATACTATAGTATTTTATCTTAAGATGCAATATCGCTCAACAGCTATACATAATAAATCAGTAACTGGTGATCAAGAAAGCTATAACACGCAGGCGGAGCTGCGGGCAACAGCTAGTAATAAATATATAAGTAAAGAAATTAATTAATTTAAAACATTCATATATTTATTTTCTTTGTCTGTCTGTTTGTTCTGGAAAATCTCCGGAACGGCTAGACTGATTTTACCAAGACTTTCACTGACAGATAGCGAATGCTATAAGGAGTAGAATGCTACTTCTCATTTTAGGAATGTATTTCTGGGGGAACTAAAATACTATTGTTGGTGAAGCGAAGAGAGTGTAATTAGTTTTTTGTCTGATTTGGATAAAATTGTGTATGGAGATAGTTTGATACTCTGAAATTATATTAGTATTCTTTACATTTTATTCTAATATTAGTTCATTATTCTGTGATTTTCACTAGTTTTGATTAAAAATATGTTTTATGTTAACTGTTTGCATTTCTTAGTACAAAAGAGTTCAACGAGCGAACTCTCTCATTATATCTTTTACCAGTATTATTAAAAAGTTATTATTTTTTTTACTTTTTGAAACTAATAGACTTTGGGATCTGTCACTTAAAATACTTTTTTTTTTAAATTTCATTTTACTCTGGGAAATATTTATTGACAACATACATTTTGGCGCCAAGCTATGTACTCGAGAAGTCACCTTTCATCTTTCACTTTATTCATCAAAATCCGACTAGCTGTTAAAGTACTCTCACACCAACAGTCTCAGATCTTAGTCGATAAGGGTAAAAATCTAACAAAAAAGGCCGTCTGTACAATCTGAGCCTGAAGGCGATCTGTCCATGAATGGGCTACTTTAGGCCCTTAGAAGGTAACGAATAAAACTACATACGTACAAACACGTGTAAAAGTTTCAGCGCTTAGCGTTCGCGCGCCTCATAGTGTCGTTTGTGAATACGGGTGTAAATTTTACCGGTTTCCTACGGTCAAAGGCGTAAAGTGGACGCACTTCTTATTGTGCTACTATAATTTTTAATAAAAGTGTATAAAGCTATGGTCACAGGTTGCCATGCCTTGTATTCTGTAGAACCTCCTTCGAAGGATGATTCCAAATGATAACTAATCATTCACCGAGCCTTTTTCCCATCTCAGTTGGGGTCGGCTTTCTAGTCTAACTGCGATTCGGCTGAACTTCGATATTTTCCATGAAGCGACTGCCATCTGACCTCCACAACCCATGGGCGATATCGAAGTTCTGTAGTTAGACCGGTCGGATTTTTGATTAAGGGCTCCAACGACTGCCATAGATTTTCGTATGACAACCAGGACCGACGGCTTAACGTGCTCTCCGTTCACGGAGGGGTCACAATGTCTTAAGAAAATGGTCACCCATGCTAAGACCGGCCTGACTAGATGTTGCTTAACCTGATTCCAAACGATAACTAACGTGTATAAATATATTTTTGGACATTCTCACACAACGTCATCTAGCCCAAATTAACCTAATTTAAGCTTTTGCTATAGGACTGATAAACATACTTTTATATTTCGACATTATGTACATAGAAAACATTCAAACTCAGTAACTAATATTTGTGTATCACACAAATATTTGATTCGACCCGGAATCGAACCTGGGATCTCAGGGACGGCAGTCGCATACTCAAACCACTGTGCCACCGAGGCAGTATAGGTTGAGTCTAGTAATTGTTTTACGTAAATCGTTTCGTGTTTGCCATTTTTGATCCTACTCTTATATCTGGTGGTTTATCTAATGGTTACGATAACTATTTACGTATAGGTCATAGTTTACTGTCCAAGTATTCTAAAGAGTCAACTCTTGACCACAAAATGTAAGGTAACCATACATACTGCTGTATGGTTACCTTACATTTTGTGTTCAAGAGTTGACTCTTCAGAATGTGCACCAGTGTGCAGACTGCACTTTCACGTCTACGTCCGTTAATTCATCAGTTTAGAATTCATATAAACTTGGCACGTACGACGTGCCGTCGTATTCCGCGGCATAACTTATCGAAATAAAGTAACATAAATTTTAACACAGATGAAATAAGGACAAACATGACTTGATCAACATAAAGTCCCTTTGCAGTGCTGTTCCACGTCACACTGCGTCGGGCAAAATGTAAACTAGACCTTAAGGCCTAAAGTCGTATTTACATTTTGTTAAGTGCGACTGCAACTGATTTTTCTAATCACCTGCCATTGGGAATTCTTTCGAGTGCGTACCTAGGGCGCCCGGCAATGGACTTTGAGGCTACATAGATTTGTTGGCCTCACGCTATTCCTATAACCTTAGGCCTTTTGCCGCTACCGGGCAGAAAAACAAAAGTAACCATTCTGTAATCTGAACCTAAATTCCAACAGCCTACATTCCTGTAACTATTACAATTAATTCCAGTTTCAGTACCTTTCAGTTACGAGTGCAAAGAAATAAATATGGCCCAACCCAAATGTCTCAATATTGCGAATTTTCAACAGTTCAAGTCACCCCCTGGAGTTTTGCGGTTCATATGATAAATAATCACCAGTCTTTAGACGAGGACCTAACAATGTTCTAGAGAGATACAGCCATTACCTAACTTGTTTGTAGTCTAATTGAGTTGAGTTTAGCTATACTTTTCTGTACTCAAAAGCAATGAGTTTGCTTCTAGTATTCTTAAATATTTATATACAAATTATAAATACGCTGATCTCATTTCATATTTCATAAGAACTGTCGTGACCAAGGGAAATAGGGACTATTAAAAATTTAGGGTTGTATGTATTTTTAATGACACATTATAAAAAAAAATGTCCAAAAAATAAAAATAAAATGTTAGGATTGGACAACTCTTATCACTTAGGAGATAGTAGTCTATTCTCTGATCTACTGAATATGCACATAAAATTTCATATAAATTGTTCGAGCCGTTCCGGAGGAGTATGGTAATTAACGTTGTGACAAGAGAATTTTATATAAAGATGAAGCAAAGACTGAATGATGTGGGTATTGGTCATCGTAGCTTAGTAGTCAGAGTAGTCACCTTGTTAGGGAAAGACCGTAGGTTCGAGTCCTGCTGATGACATTCCAGTTTTTGGAATTTATCATTTCTATCTAAATATTTAGCTATAATATATTTACAAGTGCTTAGGAGTCAGCTTCTAATTATATTTAGGTCAGTGCTACCTACTAACACTGCCTTCAAAGGAATACTTACGACCTACATAAACTGCGTCTGTCTGTGTCGTCTACTCCATGTGATCTCGGTAAGGCCTCCTCGCAGCTCAGCAACTTTAGGTAGGTAACGCCTTCCAGACTTAGATTGATGGCCACTATTTTTTTTATATCTCGAGATCGACAAAGTGCCTCTTCACGCTTCGCTTACAGAACTCAGGGTTATATGTGGGAGGAAACACGTGCGCAGGCAGGGCGTTCCAGGGCAACTAACGTTTAAAACCTTTGAATCTCGCGAAGATAATTTCCATAGTGTAAGAGTGACATCTCTGCCTGGCACGCGTTGTTCAAGATCGGAAGGGAGAGGGTTGATCAGGTTGAAGAGCTCTTTATCAGTAGACCAGTAGACGAAGACTGTTCTCCGTATACTGTATCGTAGTTCGTTATTAAGATAACGAACTACGATACAGTATACGGAGATTCCATCTCACACAACAATAATGAGTATAGTGATCGGATTCGAACCTCACACGTGCCAAGTATACGTTTTCAAATTGTCCGATATCGGACGCGTGTTTAAGTGAAATGTATGAAATTATGTCGGATCCGATATTAGATATCGAATCGGACTATATGTCATACATTTTACTTACGGGTACGAGTCCGATAGCCGATATAGGATCGGTCATTGTGAAAACGCTCTTATGCTGTAATGTGCTAAGTTAGTTTAGGACTCATTATGAAAAAATCAGGGTTGTCAGATAGGTACAGGTCGCGTCATATAAAAAGAACGCTGACCTTGAAGCTGCGCAGTAGGCGATATATGATCTATATGGTACTCACAGCTAGTAAGAGCGAGAGTATCGATGCGCAAACACACTCCTCCACGCTCACCCAGCGTATTTTTTACGTTATTCAGACTTTAATAACCCTGATTTTTAAGTGGAAAGATGTACCTTTAAATTATCGAATAGATTTTCTCACAATGGAGTTTACATAATTTGTAGACTCCGTTTTTGAGATGAAACTTTGTTTATAAGCAGTAAATCTCAGAAATAAAGTCGCAAATTGCAAGAGAAATAAAACCACAATATTCCCATTAAATTTATATTAGTTCACAGATCTCAGACCAATCTACTGCTACAGTGTAATTTTCAAACAATGGATAGACATCCTTACCAATGTTAGACTCCTGCCTATATTCCCGTCCAATATTCATGGGGGAAAACATGAAAAAAAATACAAAGAAAACCATCGCTTTGCTTTTACAAGATAAAAAAAATTCGCAGCAGAATATGTATAGTCCATACCCGTTTACTAATAATTAGTAAAAAGTACATCAATGATAAGTTAATTTTAATGAGATCAAAATATTTGATAACTTGTTAGTATAAACTATCTTTTCTTTGCTCAGGATAACATCTAAAAATTAGTTAAGGAGTATGAACTTACGCAGAGCACACACCTTCGCAGTAGCGGTGCAACAGATCTATCGCCTATGCTAATTATTATCTAAAATCAACTTATACTATTCCGTGATAATGTAGCGTGGTTTTCTTTTTTAAACTTCAATTGATGCTTTAATAACGTATGACTTGACATAGTTAAATTGTAGTATATGTTATAAGCCCAAGGAACAAGGTACTGTACGTTATCAATTGAGAAAAAAATTGTGATAGTTATTAGTAAAGTCTCGAGATCAACGTGTGTACAGTACCATGCTACAAGGGTATCACGTTATATTTATGTAATTATCATCACTACGCTAACATTATCCACGATCAAAACGTAAGCATGCAATATCCTTAGGGAACAAGAGTTTGCTAAGAAAACAACATGTTAATCAATTTTAACTTTTCTGATTTTACTAAATCAAATTACACATTTTTTTCTGGTAACTAATCATTAAATTAAAATATACACAAATAGAATCATCACAAAATTCTTACATTTCATAAATCTTAATTAATCGTAATGTATTAAATTTGTCGGTAGTCTATATTAAACTGATTTGAAAATAAATCTATTGATGACACTACCATTAGGATATTATTATTATAAACAAATTTAATAATATATTTACATGAAACATGTTTTAACCAGTTCACTAATCTGTTCCTTCAACTGTTGAAGGAATAAAAACATGGGTTCTAAAATAGGCATTATATATATAACATATTTTATATTATATAATGGTGTTAGGAGTGTAAGAGCGGGCAGTGTGTAGGTAGTAAATCTGGTACAGCAACTCTTTCTTAACACGAACATTGAAGGCAAAGTGAGGTATATCAATTATTGGCAGAGTGTAACTGTACAACCACCATCGCCTCCCGCCCCTACAACTCGCACATTTCTCTAAAGTTACTTGAGGTAGTTTAGTTTCTTATATTGGGACACTTGTTATGGCTATTTACTATTACACAATTTTTTTTTAACAACAACAACTTTAAGTATTTATTTCACTTGCCTAAACAAATCATATATTATAATATAATATTGTATATAATATTGTAAATATTGTTTCGTTTAAATTGCAGAGTCGCTTAACGTATGTAAATTGGCAAATATTGTGAATTCATACAGGCGACAGGCATTATCTATTTATTATTTTAGTACCACAGTTGTACAAGATTCGTCTTTCAATTAAAGTTAATTCTTAAGAGGTAGGCCATTACTATTTAACTGGTTCACATAATATTGCTTATCGAATTGAATTAGTCAATATTACTGCGCTGAGGTAGATCAACGTTATTATTTGTAATTCTATGTGTATAAAAATATTTCTGCAATATAATTAACATTAAAAATATAAACATTATCCAAAATTAAAAATGTTCATAATGTTTATATTGCACTTTTGCATTTAACGGTAAACTGTTGTCCGAATAAGTACCGACAATATCCATATGTACGTGCTACGCGACATAACAATACATTGAACTATGGGCGTAGGTATTACTGGCTATGAACGAGTATGTGCATGTAGAATCAAACTGTTTTGGCACATCGTCGAAGCACGCACAGTGCGCTCAAGACAATTAGAATGTTATATAAGTCTATGAATGCTTCACACAATATTTACAAGAATATTAAGATTTTCTCCTAACTTGTTTTATAAGTACACAAATCACTAATACTTTACAAAAACATTTACAACATTATATTAAATTATTGCTAGTGAATTTCATTATAATTACTCTAAAATTATTGATAACGAAAATCGTTATGCAACAAACATAAATGGCTTGGATATATTTTGGCAACAATAAGGAAGACTACATATTTTTTAACACTAAAAGGAATGTTTAAACTAAATTCGTTCAAATAATTATGGTAACTTGTATTTGATCATAAAAAGGTCCATCAGTATTAAAAAACATCCAAAATAATTCGAAGCCGATAATTTTAAACAAACTTAATAACACACAATATAAAAACAATAAAGTTAACAGCAAAATAAATAGACGGATGCACCGTCAAAATATCGATTCTAATAGTCATCGATCAATAGATATTACAACTAGAATCAAAATGCTAAAGAAGTTGAAGAAGGCGGCCTTATTACTCATATTAGGTGCAAAGTTCACTTTCTAGTTAGACGACTCCCGGTTCAGCTCTGTCGGTCAACAAGTTATACCAGATGTTTCACACATCATTCATCAATCAGTAAAAATTATTAAATGACTTCATTATTTTAATATCGACAAAATAGCTTTTTATTAGCAAGTACCTAATCTCAATTCAATTATTATATAAAATCATTATTATTAAATTAAAACATTTCCTAATTATTTATACCCCATAGTACCTACTCGTACAAATTGATTATCCGATAATGGAATCTGAACCAGTAGGGTGACGAGCCAATTACACCCAAATACATTTATTACTTTCGAATATAATTAATATTGCTTAATAACACTTTCTTTTGTAGGTCTAATAAACCCGATAAAACTGTATCTAAAGTAGGTAAATCAGTGCCTACCTATATGAAGTAAAAAGCAACTGGCAATCGTGTCCCTATATTCAAAAAATAATCTAACCTGTTTATAAAACATTGTAACTAATGTACTTAAAACATCAACAGTTCAAAACATAATTAACTAAATTCAAAATCTTAATATTCATAATATTTTATATTAAAAATGGATATGTTAAAAGCGTCGCAAGTGACGATATGATCGTTTTAAAATCAATAGATATTCCCTCCCTTTACTTATCTATTTACTCACGACATATACATTTAAAAATGAATATGTAAAAATGATATGATTCAATCTGAATGATATATATCGTAGAATTACTCTAACGTCTTGTAATTATATATGTTTAGCGGCCAGACACCCAGGCATGTAAAGTCACCTTGCGACCGCCGGACACAAGGTTATAAACAAGAAAAAAACGAGCTGTAAATGAATGTGTGCGTCGAAGTCACGCCGCGACTGAACCACTTCTGTGATTTAGAATACCTTAATAATCATGCCCGGTATCTTTTCTCGCTTATTTTTCAATAGGTCAAGTTTCAGTAGAAAGTAAACAATATTTTGATAACTTAACCGTGTAACATGATATGTATGACTCAATTTAACAGGTAATTTGTACCTTTAGGTTGAGGTATCCCTGGTAGGGACGACGAAGAATCCGACGAGGTATCAGGTGATTCTGGTGAAATTGTTGGTCGTGTCTTTTTCAAATGAGTCATACTATGTTTAAGCATATGATCATTCCTTATGAATCCTTTTCCACATTCTTCACAAATAAAAGGCATGCTCTTCATATGCAGACACATATGCCGACGTAGATCAGACTTATGATTAAATGACTTGGGACACATGTCAAAATCACACTTGAATGGCTTATTATTTCTGTGTTTATTCTTATGCCACTCAAAAGAACCCGTATCTGGGTATCGTTTGCCACATTTTTGGCATTTGAACGGTTTTTCACCAGAGTGGAATGTTTTATTGTGCTGTGTTAGATAGCATCCTTTTTTGAAGGTCTTATCACATTCATAGCACCTAGGCACCGATGTTGACACTGATTTTACTCTTTTTACTTTATTTCTCTCAGTGAGTGGCATGCTCGGAACAGTGGAAGTTACTCGATTTGTTCCACTGGTATTCTCAGCTTTTGCAGCTTCGGGTCCCGCTGGAGACTTGATACGAGTGCCATAGTTTTCTTTGTTGGCATAATCCATTATGTTCTCAATTTTTGAAATCTGCATTGCATTTGAAATTGGTATTGGATCATCTTCACGTTTTATGGATTTACCTTGTACCGTAAAACCATATGGATACAAGTTTGATTCATCAATATGGTTGTACGTACCAACGTTATCCAGAACAATTTTCCTATTTGGATAGCCATAATCATATTCAATTGGTTGTCCAGATGAGTCAGCATTGCTATATTGTAATGTTGAGACTGGGTCCACGACAATATAGCTAGGCGCTGTCTCATCGCAGATAATTTGACCCCCCACGTTAGGTAGCGTGTTATAGTTAGAAACATAAACGGTCAATCGTTGTGCCTGGAGCTGTGCGAAGCTCGGCAGTCGCCCACCAGCAGGCACGTCCGACGTTTCTTGTTCCATAACTGCTTCGACTGCTTCAGGAAATTCACCAAAAGTAGCCGGGTTGGCTATAAGCTGATTGTTGATAGCCATATCCATAACGTGGGGGGCCATCCCGTTTGGGTAGCTCGGTACTATAGTCTGCTGAAAATTCTGACCCAAATATAAAGGGGTGTGCGTGGGGTCCGGAACCGAAGGCCCCAAATGATCCGTAGGCCTCTGACTGTACGGGTTGACACCCAAATGACTGAATGGGGGTAGAGTGTGCGTTGTAAGCACTGGAGTACTCTGGGTTTGGACTGGTGTTGTAATATTGCTGGCTGATGGTGAAAGCAGGCCCCTCATATGGTGATTTTGAGAAACAGAGGGACCTGCTTCCCCGTTTGGGGGATTCGGTGCTGTAGGTATTGCTATACTTTTAGGATCATTGGGATTACCGATACCCAGTGGCTGATTACTTATATTAATCGGATGCGACCCGACTTGGTGTTGAAGTGGGTGGCTTGACATAGGATTATTACTGTAATTATTATCTAAATTACCCTGTTGAAGATTGTAAGATCCTTTCTGCATTGTGACCACCCGATGTGCTCGTTCGAAGTTTTGAGGCGCGTAGGGCGACTGCAGAGAAGTATCGTCGACATTGCGGCCGTCCTCGTTCGGCACCGGGCTTTGTGTGTTTGAGTCAGCAGCCTGCTGTTGTGCACGATTATGCATATCGCGACTTGGGTGATGATGTGTTGAAATCGGAAGAGTTGCTGGGTCTGGTTGACCCGATGACCGCACTGCATTCTTATGTAACGTAGTGTTATAGTGTCTTTTTAAGTGTCCGGAACTAGTAAACCACTTATTACAGGCAGTACAATTGTAAGTTTTTGGTCTTCTTGCTTCGTTAGATTTCCAATTAGCGCCTTTACCTCCAATAGATGGTAGGGTGGATGACGTAGGATTAGGTTGCGTGCTAGTTATTTGGGGAGCTGCCGATGAATCAAAAGGTCGATAAGGTGGTTTCATTTCAGAATTTGATGAACCAACAGACCCGGAATAATCAGAGAGTGGTGGCATCTGAACGGCTGGATATATTTTCTGTTCAATGTGCATAAATGGTTTTTGATCATGGTGCACAGTAAGAAATTTGTCTTGTGTGTATGAAAATTTTTGCTCCGGGTGAAACATTTTTGTTTCAGATGAATATGCTTTTTGCTCAGTAAATATTTTTTGCTCTTTGAAAAGGGATACATCTCCGTTAATTTGGGGATTATTGTAAACTTTTTGTCCTTCCCATGGCATCATTGGAACTGACCGTGTGTTAACTTCACGAGTTTGAGCGGAAGTATCTTCAAAAGTTGCTGTTTGTGAATCCCCTTCATTCCCCTGGTATACTACTTTTTGGGAATCTAAATCTAAGATGTCTGATGATTCTTCGTGTTCTTCTTTAACCTTTAAGTTTGAATTTTGATATCCAGAATTATTATATTGCTTACCAGGATACTGTTGAAAACCCATTGGTGCTGGTGGAGGCACTGATGCTGAGCTTGCATGAGCAGATGTGCAGTGTTCACTTAGCTGGACGGCTGAGTCACATACGAAACCACATTTGTCGCACTGGTTAGGAGATGGCGACGGAGTTGGCTGGTTAAGAGGCTGTCCATATATTGGACTCGATGATGACACTTGTGACACACGTTCCTGCATGTTGTATGGATGGAACCTATTCACCTTATGATACTCTTGACTATACTGAGACTGCTCCCAGTTTATCTGGTCAGAATGTTGGTTTTGTGGAAATCCGGAATGTGCGTAATTGTTTCCAAACTGGGTTCCCGGTGAGAAGTTCGTTTGCTCCGGGTTCTGATATGGTGAAGGCGCCCCGCTGTGGTAAGACTGTGGTGTGGCGGGATGCGGAAACTGAGTGTTTGTTTCCGGTGTGGCCCGGTGCTGGAACTCGGGACTCGGTTTAGTAATCATGTTGTCACTGGAATCAGCTGGCGCTGATACTGTTGATTCAATTTTCACTTTTGCACCGTTATTGTTTTCAGAGTCATTTTGGGCACTTTGGGTTCCCCACTTGACATATAAGTTTTCTTTGTGATATTGTAGATGCACTTCCAAGGATTCCACAGTATCCAGATATAGATCACAAATTTTACAATGAAACTCTCTCGATGGTAAGGTTGACGAAACGGTACCGGTGTTAGCCATTTAATTCATCAAGCCAATGGAGATCAACGTCTCCTTCAAAGAAAAGAAATAATAATAAAACGGTACACCTAGTATAGACGTACATGTAGTCCAAAATTAGACATGTGTCACAGGTCAAGTCATCTTTCGATCAATTCTACGGCTACGCATTTTTATTCTCCACTTAGTTAACTCCGGCAATGTTTTGTTAGAAAGTTTTTCGCGGCATAAGTGCGCGAGGACGTGCGTCGTAGCCACGTGCGCGCCAGTAAACACGACTTGCACTACGGAACTGTCGAACACAATATATCTCGCGCCACCCACAACTTTATCAACAGTTCTCGAACCGCGTCGCGCCGCTTATACACACAACAAGACACTCGGCAAAAGTTTATTTAACTTATTGACACCCTAAAAAGTTTATTTTAAAATTATGTCTTTAATGTCTAAAAATCACAGAATATATACTTAGTATTTTTAAAACTTTGTACTAGTTTGTAAACCCGAAACGCACGTTATAGTTTGCAGTGCGGTAAATGCAACGCGAAGACTGTCGGGTCCCCCTCGTCTGGACGCTGCGAACGTTTACTAGCAACTGATAGCCTTCCCGAAGTCGCCTTCGGGGGCATGACTTCAATAACAATTCGCAACGTCGTCCCCCACCGTGGTGCGTGTGCGAGCGAGACCGGCACGCAGTGATGAAGTTATCGCTCCTTCGTCCTTTTGAAAGTCCTTAGTGCGAGCGAGATCAACGATCAGGGGTGTCAGTGACGTGCGGGGGGTGGGGCTGGTCCTACTCTTTCTCAAAATTGAAATGCCCGGTCGAAATGTCCGGTGAAGCTGCGTCCGAGTAGGACAGCGATAGCACCCACCCTTACAATGCGGGCGGACATAGCCCTGCGACGAATTCTCTAAATTTAAATCTTTTTATTTTTTGTACTTACTTACCTTAAAATACTACAAAATTATATTTATACATACATAACTCCCTAAAATTTTATTGTATCAAGAATTAGCTTCATTGCTTTACTACACATTTTTGTTTCAACTTTATTCATACCTCAATCAATATTTTATATTTTATACTTGTTGACCTATAGACCTTCCCATCAGGGTAGCAACCAAATAGGTCCTAACCTACATATTAAATAGGTACACTTAGCAATGTTTTTTATTGATGACTCATTTTCAGCTACTAATAACAAGTACATATTTTCATTATTTGCAATCAATCAAAGATATATAAATATTTATTCAAGTTTAAAATACTTTACCACATAGGTATTTGCTGCATGCATGCATAAAATAAATCAATGTGTTGTAATCATGATGACACATAATATAAATTGAAACAAGTTGTTTCTCCAAAGTTATCATTTAATTATACCTACTTGGGTATACTTAGTAAACATGTATCATGTTATACGCATAGCATTTTTTATATAAAATAATATGCAACCTACGTGATTGATTAGTAATATAAAAACTGCTATCTTCGAAATATCATAGATTGTAATACTACTGTGATACTACACAACTTCGAAAACTAAAACGAATTTTACATCGGAAATCTTTAAAGCACATATACTGGAGCATTTCTGCGACCGGACACAATGGCCATGCAAACTATGAGGGGAGAGAACATTGATTTTCTCGGACTGAGCCGATAGCTTCCACACAAATAAAGAGGTTTCTTTACACCCGCTCACCTTACTAAAGAGAGTGTATAATATACGAAACAGGTTTTATTATTCGAGAGAAATTTATTTTAAGTATACTTGTTCAAATTATTATAGGTAGCTACATATTTTATTATTGGTACACAAATAATCTTTTAATATTTAACTAACAATTTTAATCAATTCCACGGGACAGTGGGGTGACAACCTTTGTAGAGAAGAGAAATGAGACAAGAAGTTAAACTTATTTTTGGTTAAAAGTAGCCTATGTTCTTTCCTAAGGTTTAGTCTATTAGGTATTGGAACCAAAGTTATGTTTATATCAGCAAAAATACGTTTGCATTTATAATTATTATACTGCACACATGTCACCCTCTCTCACCCTCAGGCATGCTGTAAGAGATTCCTTTAGGAATAAGTAGTGTTCTTGTACGAGTACTATGCTCACTGTATTATTTGTAGTATTGTACCTATTTGTGTTTTGTCTTTTCTTTCTGTGTTGTTCAAAAATAATAAAAAAATAACACGAGGAAGAGAATCCTGTGAGACATGATAGCGGATTCTCATGCTGAAGCGAATGAAGTTTCGTTAGGTAGGTATATACCTAGTAGATAATTACTTACGTTATTAATAACCTTGATATAAAGATATATTGTAGACATATAATTTTCGTAACATGTTTAGTGTCAGACTTGTAGCACACAAGATTATTATTAAAAATGAGAATAAAAAACTTGCTTCAACTTATTTGGGCGCATATAGGTATGTGTATTCGAGACTTATTTTTGTAGACAATAGTAAGTTTGCATAAGTAGTTAATAAATTATTGAAATACTTATAACATTCACTTTAATTGTGTATTTATACTCATTTTAAAAAGTGTCTACTCATCCCAAATAAAAATATACCTCAACAAAACGTTTGAAAAGGGCCCGACTAAACGTCATAATGGATACGAAAGGGGCCTACTAAACGGTTAATCCCCGAACTGTATCATTCATAACATTTTATGTGGGACGAGAGCGATAAACACAGTGGATGACAGCGAACTTGAGCATCAACAACTTTCGCACGACGGACGACCCGTGACGTCACTGCGCCAGACTGATTTAATTGAGCATATTATTGATATGCCGACTGTACTTATTGTTCTTGAACATTCTCACACAACGTTATCTAGCCCAAATTAAGCTATTATAACCTTGTGTTATAGGATCTTGACGACTGATAAACATACTTTTATATTTTTAAATACATAAGTTGGTATACCTAAATATGTTAGTACATAGAAAACCGCCAAACTGCGTAACAAATATTTGTGGAGCACTCTATATTTGATTAGAACCGGAATCAAACCTGGAGCCTCAGGGACGGTAGTCACATACACATACCACTGGGCCACGGAGGCAGTCAAAATCTAATATTATGTCGAATATAAGATGTATCGCACGATAACAGTGGGATGGAACCTTATTACAATAACGCTTCGTGACATCATCAATCGCTAAAAAGTACGTTTAAGAAAATCAGTACTTTGTAGCGTCAAATGACGTGACGAAGCGGTTACTGTGCCAAGGTTCCATCTCACTGTCATCGTGCGCGACTTATAAGTAGCGACATTTTCTGCGATAGCATTGGTTTAAATATTATTTATTAATTTTTAATATCAAGATTTTTTTATACGAAAATGTCATATTACACAGTTGACACTTTCACCTGGGACAAATCTCTTTTTTCTATTAATGCAAGTCGTTTCTGACACTCGTCGGCCGCTGCCGCGGCACCGCTTGCTTCGCTCGCTCGGCTCGTGCGTAGGTGGTCACAGTTTTAACCTAACCTAACCTACCCATTTTGTTTAAAGAAGAAATTAACCTAATCTAAATAGTTCAGTTCCGGGTAACCTACTAAAACAATCGCTTTTTTCTATTAATGAAAGTCGTTTCTGGCACTCGCCGGCCGCTGCCGCGGCACCGCTCGCTTCGCTCGCTCGGCTCGTGCGTAGGTGGTCACGGTTTTAACCTAACCTAACCTACCCATTTTGTTTAAAGAAGAAATTAATTAACCTAATCTAAATAGTTCAGTTCCGGGTAACCTACTAAAAACAATATCTTTTTTCTATTAATGCAAGTCGTTTCTGGCACTCGCCGGCCGCTGCCGCGGCACCGCTCGCTTCGCGCGCTCGGCTCGTACGTAGGTGGTCGCAGTTCTAACCTAACCTAACCTAGTGAGTCGAATTTGACACAAACCTATCTGTAATAGGCAAAAAAACACAATAAATTTACTGACTGGTAATTTTTATTTTCAGGAGATAGTAAAGATATAGCAAACTGGTTCGACGAAAACTATATAGAGGTTTAGATAGATAAATAATATCATTTAGACCTACAAAATAATTGAGGCTTATTAAATTTTGTTAATAGTGTAGGGTAGTTTCGTAATAATTCTGGAAATTGTTAGCATGAGAAACAAAAAATAATATTATTTATTGAAATAGTTTAGCTGGAACACGATTGTATGGGAACCAAATAAAAAGATTATGAAAATCTGGCAATAGTTTATTTGGAAAATGGTACGATGGGAAACAAAAAAAAGTATTCTGAGAATCTGGTATAACTAAATCTGGATTATGAGAATATGGGAAAAAAAAAACCTTTTTGAAAATTTGGTTTTAGTGCACCTGGAATTATTATTATTATTTTATTATTCATCTGAGAAATTAAAAAGGGAATTTTAAAAAGTTGTCATTCATTACATCTGTCTTTTAAAAGTTTTAAGATTCGGGTAACAGAAATTCGAGATTTCAATAGGTTACCTATATCGACACTGCCATGCTCCTGCGACAAGTGACGACTATGATAACTGGGCTCCTAAGTAGGAACTAGAAACATAGAAAGGAAAAAAATAAAGGACCCCATCAGGCGTTATTTTTAATGGCCATTACATAATTCCCATGGTTCTTCTAAATCGATCAATAGGTTTCTCGAAGAGGCCAGAAGGAAGCCTAATACAATCTTGCTTGATAGAACAGTCAATATCAATACCAATACCACAGAGTGCATTATTATTTATTTATTTTATTCATTTATTATCAGGCTACTTGAGCAAAATTTAATACACACACACACACACACACATATATCACGCCTATATAGGCGAGGATATCCTCGAAGGGGTAGGTAGAGGCGCATTACACACCCACAATTTGCCAGTATTCTTAGTCCCATGTAAAAGGGGCTATTGTAATAGGCTATTGCCGTCACCGGCACTCTAGAAAGTGGGTTATGTCCAAAATGCCCGAATTAATTTAATAAAATAAGCAGCTATATTATAATTTTGAAAACTATATTTCAAACCTTTTGTTGCCTTGCGATGAAATGTTGATGAAAGGCAAAGACCTTATAATACAACGGACATAGGATCTAGAACAAATCGCAAGAAAATAATGTCCCGAGTCGACCTATACATTATACATAGGCATACATAGATATAAACAAATTTCATATTAAAATTTAAACCTTGATTCAACGGAATAGTGTTCACTTTTGTTTGCACTAATTTATCGCATTACGTAGCTTCTATCTGTCCGCCTGACTAATTCACCTTATGCAGCTTATACTTGAACTACGTGAACATAGAAACAATGGAGTAGGTTTATTTTGTTAAAGTCTTTTAAGGATTCCATGATATGTACCTACGTAGGCGTAATAATTAATGTAAGACTACAATAAATTCCATAATCTTATAAATTGTAATTACTTGTTTATGTTAGACGAAATAAGCTGAAAAACTAATTAACGACTGACAAAGATTTCTTTTTCGAGTCAGTTTCATAATAAGTAACTGTAGTGTATGAATAACAAAAAGGGAATTAATGAATTTAACTAATTATAATATTATAAATGCCAAACTTCTTGCGGGTGTCAAAGTTCTTCCGCTTTCATTACTATTTTCATAACGCTATGTCGCTACGTCTACTACAAGATAGCCGTGTTTCAAGTGACTGAATTAGTTGCTAAAACTGCGCATCATTAATTTATTTTTATCTTATGGTTAATTTTTGGGATACGAAATTTTTGGCTACTAGCTGATCACCGTGACTCCGCCCGCGAGTTATAGTTATCTCGGCCCCGATTCCCGTGGGAATACATTACCGAGAATCCAAATAAAAAGAAAATAACAGTACATACACGAAATAAAATGACATGTGTAATTATATTTATGACAAAACAATGATACCCTGTGAAAATTAAAAACATTTTTGGGCTTATCTCCTCCATTCAATCAAGGGATTCTTGTACAAGTTTCATAAAGATCGGACCTCTTTTTGTTATGTCCATAAAATGAGCCGAACAAACAAGATTGTTATTTTTTGGATCAAAATATTCTTCTCGCCGTGCTAGGGCAATAATATTTTTCCATTGTGCACAGTGTACTGGATCCCGAGGAAAACTGAAATAGATGTTGGTTCATATAACGAAAAAAAAATCATAAAGAGCCAAGGCGTCTCCACTATAATCTTTGTTCCAAATAGTTTTATCGCTATCGGTAATCCGAATAAATCTGAATGGTCATTTTGTTAGTACATTATTCAGTGAAAATTAAATAGTCTCTTTCTTTTTACTGAGCTTGGGATGAGTTCGAAAGAGACAGATAGGTACTTCGGTATTGGACTGGATTGCAATATTTACTTTTGTCTTTTAATTTATTATCGACGAAATACTGTATTTTAAGTGAAATAATAAATTGCAAATAATAAAACAAAAGCTTATTTACTGAAAATATGATACACCGTCTTCAATTTGCTTTTTTTTTCGTAGTTTTTACACGTTTTTACAATACAGTACGGCATTGTGCAACGTGTTGTCGTTCAGTTGTCAAAATCAAGACTGGCGCGCGATTGTTTCTCTTTTAGCGTTTTGTTTCTCTTTTAGTTCGGACACTTTTGAGCTATGATCCGAAATCCATTGTATTTAAAATCATTGATGAAAGGCATCAAAATCTTACGTGCCAGCCGCTGTGGCACAGCCAATTAACGACTTGGTCGTCTCGGAAAAAATAAATACGTAAAATAATTAAAAATTAAATCTATTTTATTACGTCTCATCGTCAGTCACCGAGCCTTTTCCCAACTCAGTTGGGGTCGGCTTTCCAGTCTAACTACGATTCGGCTGAACTTCTGAACTGCCATCTGACCTTCACAACCCATGGGCGATATCGAGTTCTGTAGTTAGACCGGTCGGATTTTTTATTTAGGGCTCCAACTACTAACCACTGCCATAGATGTTTGTATGACAACCGGGACCGACGACTTAACGTGCTCTCCGAGGCACGGAGGGGTCTCAGTGTCTTAAGAAATGGTCACCCATCCTAAGACCGGCCTGTTGCTTAACCTTTGCAAAGTGTACATCGTGGGTTACCACTTATTATATTACGTCTATGATCTAATATTATCTTTTTCTACGACCCATAGATCCCATAGACCCATAGACCTTAAAACTAAACATACATATAGGTTTGTGAATAAGTATAAAATAGTGGGATCTGTTTTAATTTTTTCAATACTTTGTGTCAATACTGTTGGCAATAAAATATTTCGTACACGACATCGACACTTGCGGTTAGACAATAGATAGTTGAACGCATATTATTGACTATTGCAAAAAATGTCTGGTCTGAATGTTATCTCTGCGAGAATATTTAAGAAATATTTCATGTCATACACAAAGTCGGCTTAACAATAATCAGCAAGTTATAAAACCATTATGTTTTTTTTTTACCAATATTCGACTTACAAGTTGTAAAATAAAATACAAAGGCCGATAGCGTTCCATTGACGACCGGCAAGTAAGAAGTAGGAGTGTATAAAACTAGTGGTTCTGTGAACAGTAGACCTTGCGTTATTTTCGCATTTTCCCTCCATTTCTCCCCCATTTTCCCCGCAATCGAAAAATTCTTTCGACAAAAGTTGCGCCTGTTGCAACAAAGACTGTTGCAGCAAAGAACACTTGTGCCAAATTTCATGAAAATCGGCTGAAAAATGAGGCCTGTAGACCCGAACTGACACACATACCAACAACGCCAAATCGGCCTCGAGTTAAAACTGAGACGCTTCGTTCGCTCGGTCAATGAAACTATGAATACTTGCTAGGGCGTTTTATAATACCCAATCTCCATGAGAAAACATCCCCGGTTTTAAAAGTAGCTAAATTACTGCTTATAACGTCAGCATTAACCAGTGAAAGTCCCAACAAAATCGGTGCCTTTATCAGAGTAGCCGAAACAATCAGACAGCCAATACAGAGAAAAACCGGCCAAGTGCGTGTGTGACTCAGGGTTCCGTACCTAAACGGGAAAAAAATCACGTTTGTTGTATTGGAGCCCACTTAAATATTTATTTTATTCTGTTTTTTATTATCTGTGAAAATTTCAACTTTCTAACTATCACGGTGCATGAGATATAGCGCAAGACAGACGGACGGACAGCGAAGTCTGTGGTTTTATTTACCCTTTGGGTAACAAAAAAATCTATTTTTAGGGTTCCAAAAATAGATTTTTTAGGTAGTTCTTTCATATTTATGTATTTAGTGAAAAGCTGATAATTACATATTAATGTAACACACAGGTGCCTACATCAGAATACTACAAGTATACTATATTTAGAATAATAGGTATATATACCTAGTCCAGCCATATGTTTTGTTACAAATGAAAATGCAATTTTTTTAAAATGAAGTAATGTAATATTATTAAAATGTATACCTACATATTATTTAAAGTCTTAGCAAAAAATTAAAATGTATTTTATTCGAAATGGCAACCTTTGACTTTTATACAGGCCTTTAATCTGTTTGGCCACAAATCTATGGATTTACGCACTGTTTCCAGGGGAAATTTTGCCACTGCTTGCTGCAAAGATTTTTAAGAGCCTCAATGTCGCCGTGTCGTTTAGAGCAGGCCATGTCCTCTAAAACTGAACATAATTTGTAGTTTAAAGGGTTGAGGTCTGGGCTAGATGAGGGCCAGTCTTCAGCTCTTATAAAGTCCGGAACGTTGGTTTCTAGCCAGGCTAGGGTAGTTCGTGCCTTGTGGCCGATAGCATCTTGATACACTTTGGCTGAAGTTTTCAATCCTTTTTACAAAAATGTAGTTTTGTGACTCCCGCATAAGACACGCCCCACCAAACCATCACTGACGCAGGATGATGACCACGTTGTACCTTTCCGACCACTTGAGCAGCTTCCTTAGAACTGTGAGCGTACACTTTATCATTGTGCTTCGTGTAGTGTTCTTCAATCGTGAAATTTTTTTCATCGGTACAGAAGGTATTTCTGTGCCTTTCACCTGCGTATCGCGATAGAAGGCGCTTTGATCGATCCACTCTCTTTAATCGTAAAGATTGATTTAGGGCATGTCCAGTATATCGACGATAAGCACCGAGCTTCAGGTCTTGTTTTATAATACGTGACAGAGTCCTAGCGGGAATCTTAATTTCTCGCGATAAGATTTTTTGCTTCCTTATGGGGTTCCGACGAATTCTGGCTTTAACAGCATTAATAGCCTTTGTAGTTCTAACAGTACGCGGCCGCCCCGATCTTTTCTGGTCTTCGACAGACGAAGTATTGTTGTATCTATTGATAGTACGATATACGAACATACGGCTGATACCAAGTTTTTGAAGTGTCTGGAATATGACCGACGGCTCCATACCCACTTTGTGCACGGCGATCACTGCGATCCTTTTTTTTTAACACCCCATTCCATATTGTAATTCGATAATGAACACGAAAAAATTTGTGACATGGCGCGAAATCAAAAGAAGTTTTTAAAATAATATACGTCCAAATTCAAAAAAGTTGAAAAACGGAAAAGTTTTAATGTTTGTATGTATGTATAATATGTATTGTATGTATGTATTGTATGTATGTATAATGTATTTATGGCCAGACTAGTTTATATGAATAGGATATTTAGATTATTGTAGTGTCAGCCCGTCAGGACATTAGTTAACTTATAACACACACACACGCACATATCACGCCTATATCCCCGAAGGGTTAGCCAGAGGTGCATTACACACCCACAATTTGCCAGTATTTTTAGTCCTACGTAATAGGGGGCAAGCCTATTGCCGTCGCCGGGCACATTTATAATGGGTTGTGTCCAAAATGGCCGAATAACTTTAATTAAAAGTAGCACCTATATTGTAATATTAAAAAAAAATTGAAAAAGTAAACAAAATCTTACGTAGGTACCAGCCGTTATGGCACAACCAATTAAAGTCCTGGGTATCTCGGACTAACTAGTCTCGGTTAACTTATAAATGATACATATTATGAGACATAACTATCAGCCATTTTTTCAAAATCTTCCTTTTTCCCGAATGTAACCGAATATTAATATCCATGTCCATGAATTATTCTATTTATCTTTTTAAAACTAAAATTTTACTTGAATTTAGAACTACGTACTTTATTGTTGTTTTGTTTTGACTAAACTAGTAAAGATTTTTAATTTGTTTCTATTCTTTAGCCGAAGTAAATCGTTATTTAATATTTACATAAGTAATACTTACTGTTGATGGTGTTAGGTTATAATCATGTAAAGATTCCCAACGACACAACAATCATCAAAGTTGGGATCAATCATCAAAGTTGTTTAAGGGATCTAAAGGCCTGGGCAAACCAAAAGCAGGACAGACGCAGCTCCTTAGCAGGGCAGGTCAGTTGCGTCGCGGTTGATGTCAAAAACATGAGCAGTCAGAAAGCAGTTTGAAGGCGGTCCTGCTTTATAACCGCGTTATGTGTGTCGTATCGATCGCCACACTCAACACACTTCAAGATGTTGTTGAGATTTGTTGATCTTCCCCCATAGTCGCATTTTGTAAACCATATTTATCATTATTAATATTATTATGTTTGAACTTAATAAAATAATTAATCAAACCCTTTTGGTCTAACGCCGGCAATTTATTTTTGTTCATTCTCCAAACATTGAAATGTTGCTAGTGCCTATAAAGCGGAATGAAATCTATGAATACGTGCAATATATAAATTTATTGCTAAATAACTATGTTTATCGAAGTACGAGTATGTCTAGACACAAAATCCTATAGGTACCAACCAGTCTGGCCAGCATGGTATATAATATGTATAGGCTGAATTCCCCCTTCTTCGGAGAAGGCCTATGCCCAGCAGTTGAGATAATTATGGTGATGATGATGATGATATAGACTTCGCGAACATTAAAAAACATTTCTTGGGATTTCCCCCCATCCTATTCCCCCCTCTCCTTCTATTAAAAAACTCGCACTAAAAATATTGTTTCTAGTAAAGGAATACTTGTGTCAAGTTTCGTTTAGATCAGCTAATTTAATGGGGCCGGAAAAACATTAAAACGTTTTGACCTTATTTACCTCAGTTTCCCCGAAATCCAAAGAAGCTCACTATGAAAAAAAATGTATTAAATCAAAGAACACTTGTGCCAAGTTTTGTGAAGATCAGATAAAAACTGTGGCTGCTAGCCCGGAACACGCATACAGACAGACAGACGGACGAAAGCAAAATTGTCCAATCTCGAAATGTAGTCGCTTCGCTTCTATCGCTCTATCGGTCAAAACTGCAATAAAGGAATTGAATTGGGTGTATGTAAAGGAGATCTTAGGGTCCTAAGCCAACCTCACATGTAAGCAGTGCACCTGCCGATCAACAGCCGAGGCAATGATAAACATAAAAAAATCCCGAAAAGCGACAATTGGCTCACCACCTATTAAGTCGGACCAAAAAGAAATATACTGACGATAAATAGGCTTATAACTTTATAACATGCCTCTACCGACCCCTTCAAGGAAAGAGCCGTGATATTATTATCATAACATACTCGTAGTATAAAACAAAGTCGCTTCCGATGTCTGTCCGTTCCTATGTATGCTATCTTTAAAACTACGCAACAGATTTTGATACGGTTTTCACCATCGGATAGAGTGGTTTTCGAGGAAGTAAGTTTTAGTACAAAATTTGTCAAGCTTAGGGCGTCCGCTAGTGTATAGTATAAAATGGGATTTTTTTGATGTTTGTTGGGTACACATAAATAGTTATAACCGGGCAGGATAATCTCAAGAGTAGGTAGTCTGGCGGGTATTAGAATTGGGTACCTATTACCTGGAACCTGTAATGGTACGTTAAATATCTTTTTTGACGTATTTGTAGAAAAAATACAATACATAATACATATTTGTGGTTACATATTTGAGCCGTTTGGGGTTGAGACACTGGGGTCATGGGGTCCGAGTGGTCGCCGCCTTTATAGAGACATCGCTAAACGCCTAATCGATGCTTCTCAGGACCAGAAGGCTGGCTATTTTCTGGCCCAAAGAATAAGTATCGCCATCCAACGTGGCAACACAGCCAGCATTCTGGGAACCTTCCCAGTCGGCAATGACGCGGAGGATTTTTTAAACGATATTTTGTAATGTAAATATTTTTAGTCTATAATTATGTTTATTTTGTATATTGTAATTCTTTATAATATTATTATTTAAATTATTGCACGAATATACATAATATAAGTATACTACTGACGTATATTTTTGAATTATTTCTAGTACATACTAGAATTGTTAAACAATTGGTTTATTTGCAGGAAAAAAAATTCTATAAAAATGTTTATGCTAAATGCTATATATATAAATGCTTATAAATCGAGGGGCGGTAAGGTTTTTGCTGTGCATTTAAATTTATCCTGTATTTTTATAGATTTTTACATGATTTTTTAGAAAAGATCCTACAAATTAATGTGTGTACAAAATGATCGTACCTAATTAATATGTACCGGCGTACAAGAGACGTAATGTGTAATTCATCACTCGTTTTCACAGAGCCCTTGCTTATTTAACCAGAGTATTTATTACAGGTCTAGCAAAAGAGTTATTGAGACTTGAATTGTAATAAATTTTCTCTAGTTTAATTTTGTTTATGAAGCTTTTCAGTGGATGAAGTGGAAAAGAGATATCATGATATACGAGTTGGCAAAGTTAGTTTGTTTGCTAACTAGTAGCACCTAAAAATCTATAAGATTAGAAAATATCAAAACTCAGGGGAAAACTTAACAGGTAACCCATTATTTTTAGACCAAAGACTGGAGTATAACGGGAACGAGCAAATAGGTAACATTAACTTTATTTTGCATCCCATCAATTCCAGTCAATTAGGTATTTAACAAGTATTAAATACCACGTGACTCAACATTAGTAGGTAAATATACTAATAATGTTTACGTGAGTTTCATGCTTATCATCATCATCATCCCCTCAGCCCATTTGATGCCCACTACTGGGCATAGGCCTCCCCTAAAGAGGGGGAAATTCATCCTACACATACCACGCAGGCCGAACGGGTTGATATGGAATTTTGTGTCGAGTTTTGCACTTCTAGCTAATCGGAACTATTTGAATTTCGAATGTTATATTTTTTTAAACTTTGCAACCTACTTAGTAATAAAAAAAAAGCAATTGGCGGGAAATCATTTATCAATTGTTTTTTATCACACATCAAAGTTCTACGTATGCAACGAAAATGGAATTAAGTCGAAAAGATTTAAGAGCGATTATTTTTTATGATTTTAAAAGTTCTCTCTCTCCGTCTCCGCAAGACTGTGCCGCTCGTCTTCAAAATGCTTTTGGGAGAGAAGCACCTTGTTTGAGCACCGTGAGGCGATGGTTTGCTGAATTTGAGAGAGGTCGAGTTTCTTTGCATGACGAATTTCGTGAAGGGCGGCCTTCAACTGCCGTCAACGAAAATAATGTGGCTACTGTTAAGCGGTTAATTGAAGAAAACCCGCGAATTACCTATTAGACAATTCGAGGACTATTGGGGATTGGTATGAGTCAAATCCAGAAAATTTTACACGAAGAATTGAAAGTTCGGAAACTTTATTGTCGTTGGAGCCCTCATGAATTGACAGCGGAGCAGAAGCGGGCTCGCGTGGAATGGTCCTCACAGAGGCTACTGAAGTACGACCACGGACATTCTAATGCTGTTTATGACATTGTCACAGGAGACGAAACGTGAATTTATTGTTTTGAACCCGAAAAAAAACAGCAATCTTGTGAATGGGTGTTTGAAAATGAGAACAAACCAACAAAAGTGAGGCAGGCGAGAAACGTTGGTAAAAAAATGTTCGCGTTTTTTTTCTCAGCTACGGGTCCCATCTGTACAATTCCACTTGAAGATAAAAAGAGTGTTAATGCTGAGTGGTATTCTACCATTTGTTTACCCAGGGTGTTAGAAAAAGATCGCGAAAGACGACCCAAAAGCCGCGTTTTCCTACATCATGACAACGCTTCTTCACACACGGCCAACAAAACAAAGTAATTTTTAGCTTCCGAAAAAGTACAACTCGTCCCCCATCCTGCGCATAGCCCCGACCTAGCACCCTGTGATTTCTGTATTGTCCGGAAAATCAAAGATTTGATGAGAGGTTTCACTTTTACCAACTCCGAAGAGGCAGTGATAGCGTTCAATCAGCACGTAGAAAACATGCCTTCAGATCTGTGGTCCTCCTGTTTTAAAAAATGGTTCGATCGCATGAAAAAATGTAAAGGAGAGTATTTTGAAAAGCAATAAACATAATATTTTGGTTTTAACATGTTGTTTTTTTAATTTACGCAAAACTTATAGTGTGACCCATGTATATCTAGAAACACATAGAAGATACCCAAACTCGAAAACAACAATCACAAAAACATTTTATTTCACCCGGGACAGGAATCGAACCCGGCATCTCAAGCATGGCAGTCGCATACACGTAACCACTGTTGCATGCAGTTCATGCGTATTAATTGATGGCATTATGCACTAAAGTTTTAAATTCATGATATTGTAATATTTTAGTACCTACATAATTATGTATATTGTAATTCCTATTGCAAATAAACTATTTAAAACATTACTTAAGTAGGTTATATAATCACGCGTATATCGCCGACGTGGTAGGCATAGGTGCACTTCACACTTACAGTTTGCCAGTAGTTTCAAGTAAAAATAAAAAAAAACTGAAGAACAATTTATGAACGTAGCAATTAAATTAAATACACTGATGGCAATAACAATATTTCGAACCGATACCAGGCCTATATCACTCGCCTAACAACCGCCAAAAATACGTGACGTCAGCGACAACTTGAAGTTGTAAATCATTAAGGGTTGTCTCTTGTTTGTGACACGGCATTGACCATAGAGTTGATATTGAGGCATTAACGTCATAATTATTGGTCAAATTATGCTGGTATATATTTTACTTTACTAACGTTCGAATTATGTTCTCTGTAAACAAAAGAATGTGCTTTAATAAACGTCCCGACGTGCAAGACTAAGTTCTGTGTGTAAGTACTATTCCTTATTCTGTGCTGATACACTTGCAGTTTAACAATAGAGCGACACAAAGGAGGTCTGAATGTTATCTATGCGAAGAATATTTTAAAGAAACATTTCCTGTCATACACAATTGTCGGCTTAGCAATAAATTATTATAATCTACAATAGTTTTAAAGATTTTATTTTACAAGAATTAGACTTTCAAGTTGTACTTAGATTATAAAGACATAATGCAAACAACAATATTACTATTGTTATTACTTTATTATAGTTTATAGCAACTGTAGTAGACAACAGACAATAGTCAGAACTTAAAAAGGAAAAGTTTGTCGATAACAATGATATCGAAGGAACTTTTAAAACAATGTGTTTATTTTGTTACATGATCGACACTGTCTGCGATGTGATTGGTTATATAAAAACCATCCATAATCGTGTGATGAATTCTAATCTAAAAATTTTCCAGCCTACCTAAGCAATAAGAGTTGAAAAAAAATACCACGTGATTCAACACTAGTAGAATGATTCCGTGATGTTTATTTTTTTTTTAATAAATATGTTAGGACAATTCACACAACGCCATCTAGTCTCAAACTAAGCAGAGCTTGTGATATGAGTACTAGATAAAATGAAATGAATACTTATATACATTTTTTTTGTAAATACATACATATTATACATAGGAAACATCCAGACTTCGGTACAAACGTATCTGTCTTCACATAAAGTTTGTCCCGACCGGAAATCGAACCCGAGACACCAGCGCGGTCGGAAGCGGCTGTACTACCGACCACGCCACCGAAGCAGTGATGGATGTAGAGGTACAAAGTGTTAATGTTTCGCATTTCAGTCTATAGGTATTTCTTCATTCAGTAGGTATGAGAATTAACGTAATAATTGCGAAGGTAGTCTGGCACAGATTAAAATTGGACCAGCCCGTGACCATTGCCTTAATATTATAAGGCACGTAGTACTACTTTAACGGTACTTTAACGGTAAACTTGGAAAAAGGAACAAGAATGAAGATAAAATAATGGGACCATATACAACAGGACAGCGAAACGATAATGGACAAAGATTAATTAATTTTGTTTTGGAAAATAATTTACATATCATGAATAGTTACTTAATAGAAAATATAACAGGAAGTGGACATGGGTATAGCCCGACGGGAAGACGAAAAATGAAATAGATTATATTATAACAAATAAACCTAACTGGTTTACGAACATCGATGTTGTTAATCAATTTAATTTCAATTCCGATCACAGACTACTTCGAGGCCAACTACACACAAAAGAACAGAAAAGAATATCTAGAAAACACATTCAAAACACAAAAAACCCGATACCCTTACCGATTCCGGAAAATATTTTAAAGACCCTAGGAACAAATATGAAAAGAATAAACAATCTTAACAGCGTACAAGAAAAATATGATGGCTTAGTAAGTGAACTAAAAGAGTTCGAAAATACATATAGACTAAATAAAACTGAAAAAGATAAATTAGGACCTATAGCAAGAGATTTGATTCAACCAAGAAAGATCTTATTTAAGAACAGAAAAATCAATAAACAAGAGATTGTAATGCTAAGCAAAGAAATCAACTTACACATACGGAAACATAGACAGAACATAAGAAATGAAACAATCAATTATTACATAGAAAAGACAGGTGGAGTTAAAAAAAGCTTGGCATCAATTAAGAGAAAACACGAATTGGATCGAAAAAATGACTAATCGAAAAACGGAAAAGCACAAAACAAACAGAAGCGAAATACTACAAGTAGCCACAGAATATTACCGTGACCTATACAGTGACAACGAAACGTTACCCCAACAGAACATATACTATGTCAATGATGTACCAAAGAAGAGATTCCAAATATAATGACAGAAGAAGTAGCTAAGGCTATCACATCACAGAAAAAAGGAAAAACACCTGGTGAGGACTGTATATCTAACGAACTTATTTTAGGAACTTCAGCCATAACAATAAACATTATTACGGACTTATTCAACCAAATACTACACACAGAATATATACCTCATCAATGGACTTCATCAACAATAACTTTAATCCATAAGAAGGGAAATAAAGACGATATATCTAATTATCGACCCATTAGCCTGATGTCCAATGTATATAAGATATTTTCCAAGATACTGCTAAATCGCATAACAAACATCTTAGACGAAAACCAGCCAAAAGAACAAGCAGGATTTCGCAGTGACTTTTCCACACTAGACCATATACATACTATAAAACAAATTATTCAAAAATGCAATGAATATGGTCTTACTTACTATTTAGCATTCGTTGACTACAATAAAGCATTCGACTCATTAAAACATGCAAAAATATGGGAAGCATTAACAACACAAGGAGTGGAGTCAAAGTATGTACGCCTGATTAGCAATATATACAAGAATATGACAGCTAAAATAAGAACAGAAAGATTGGGTGAAGATTTTATAATAGAGAGAGGGGTCAGACAAGGAGATCCTTTGTCACCTAAACTTTTCTCAGCGGTTCTTGAGTATATTTTTAGACGACTCGACTGGACCAAATATGGACTAAATGTTAACGGAGTGCAACTACACCACCTGAGGTTTGCGGACGACCTAATACTTATTTCAAGCGACGTAACTAACCTGCAAGAAATGCTAGAACAGCTTGTATATGAAAGTTTCAATGTTGGACTATCAATGAATACCGCGAAAACTAAAACAATGACAAACAAAGAAAAAATTCCAATTGTAGTCAGCGGTGCTTCCATAGAATATGTCGAGGAATACATGTATCTTGGACAGGTAATATCTACTACAGACCTCACAACAAAAGAAATAAATAACAGAATAAACGCAGCATGGAAAAGATATTGGTCTCTTAAAGAAATTGTGAAAAACCCCCAGGTGCCACTAAGATTAAAGAAAAAGGTATTTGATTCGTGTATTCTGCCTATCATGACGTACGGATGCCAAACATGGAGCTTAACACAACAGAACATACGCATGCTCGAGACCTGTCAACATAGCATAGAGCGAAGCATGCTCAATATAAAGCTCAAAGACAAAGTAAGACTTGAAACAATACGTCAACAAACGAAAATTAGAGATGTGACATACTGCATTAAAAACCTAAAATGGCGGTGGACAGGTCATATGATGCGAAGTCAAAGAGATAAGTGGACCAAAAATGTAACAGAGTGGTGCCCAAGACAACATAAAAGAAGGAAAGGAAGGCAACGTCGTAGATGGGAAGACGACATTAAAAAGATAGCAGGTGTCACGTGGACAAGAAAAACACGTAATCGTACACTGTGGCGAGCTTTAGGGGATGCCTATGCTGGGAAGCAAGATAATCTTCACGAAACTGGTGTCAATATCGACTAGATTTAGATAAGTTATAGATAAGTTTAAGCTTATGTAAGATTATTAAATAAAGGCTATTATTAAGCTGTTATTTCGTTTATTCAATAACATTCTTATTTTATACATTTTTAAATAGATTTATAAAAAACACAAATACATTTAAAAATATAAAAAATAGTGTCCCACCAGTAGCGGAGTAGGACCCAAACTACCGGCGGTGGAGGCTACAGACTGAGAAACCTCCTAACAATACGGCACGTGTCGAGGATAACAGCCTTCTGAATCTGACTCTTGATCCAACAATCTAACGAGAGTCTCTTGAGGTGTTGATCGAAACTCTTAGCTATTAGTCCGTTTGCCGAAACGACCATCGGGACAATGATCGTCGAGTCTACGTTCCACATGGCGGTTATCTCGAAGGACAGATCAAGGTACTTACTAAGTTTGTCCTTCTCTGCCTTAACAAGATTCTCGTCATGCGGGACGGCGACATCGACGAGCACTGCCCGACGCTGGGTCCGATCAACCAACACGATATCGGGCCTATTGGCAACAATAGTCCTGTCCGTGATGATTGATCGGTCCCAGTAGAGCAATGCACGACCATTCTCAAGAACTGGCACTGGTGTGTACTTATAGTACGGTACTTCAGACTCAATAAGGTCATATTGAAGAGCAAGTTGCTGGTGGATGATCCTGGCTACTTGATTGTGCCTATGCAAGTACTCGGTGTTAGCAAGATACGAACAACCGGAAATAATATGGCGAAGTGATTCACCAGGACGGTGGCATGCTCGACAAATGTCGACCGTACCGTCCTTCATGATGTATTTCCGATAGTTGTTCGTCTTGATAACCTCATCTGCAATTGCACAGGCAAAACCTTCAGTTTCCCCAAAGAGGTCCCCAAAACGCAGCCAGTTCACCGATGCGAGCAGGTCTACATCGAGTCCTGTTAAGACTCGGTAGAACCGCCCGTGTAGCTCCTTGCTCTTCCATACGTCCTTACGGTCTTCAGTACTTAACACCTTTGGTTTACGCCAGTTCTCGTTAGCCAAGGAAAGAGGTGTAAGGCCCTTGTCAACTTTCACAACATCGCAATGAATGTCACATCCATTCTGTAGGAAGTAATCCCTGAGACTGCACACTTCACGGTTGTGGAGGTTCTTGGCATTCAAAAAGCCTCGACCCCCCCCCTTCCGTTGAATGTACAGTCTCATGACAGACGATCGTGGGTGTAACATTCGATGCAATGTCAGTTGTTGACGGACTCGCCTATCCAGGGCGTCTAGTTCCGTTTGAGTCCACCTAAGTATGCCAAAGGAGTACAACAATAAAGGTATCACCCAACCGTTGAAAGCCCGCATTTTGTTACCACCGGACAAAGAACTGTTAAGAACTTTTGTCAGGCGGCCAAAAAAACGTTCTTTCACCGATTTCTTAATATCCTCTACCGCTATACCCAATGACTCTGACATACCTAGGTATTTGTATGTTTCGGTCTCGGTGAGAGATCTGAGAGTTATTATCTCAGAAAGTTGTAGATTCGGTGAATTTACAACCTTCCCCCGCTGTACATGCATAACCGCACACTTATCAACACCGAACTCCATCTTAATGCCATTACTAAAAACTACCGTAGTTTTTAATAATGTCACTAAATCTTGGTGCTTCGGTGTGAATAGTTTGAGGTCATCCATATACATCAGGTGAGAAATAACCTCACCCCCTCTACGAAACCGATAGCCTAGCCCTGAATCCTTCAGCAATGTGCTAAGTGGATTCAGTGCTAAACAAAACCACAATGGACTCAAACTGTCGCCCTGGAATATACCACGCTCAATCCTTATCAAGTCATGCGAATCAGAGGCGTACCCACCACTACCTGGTTTACGAAGGACTGTGGTCCACTGCCCCATACACGAGACTAAGAAGGATTTAAGAGTCGGATTAATTTTATACAACTCTAAAATCCTCCTCAGCCATGAATGAGGCACCGAATCATAGGCCTTCTTGTAGTCAATCCAGGCAGTACAGAGGGCGCCCCTACTCCGCTTGACCTGTTGGCTAATGGCCATGTCAATAAGGAGTAGCTCCTTAGTACCACGTGACCCAGCCCTACATCCATTCTGAGCGTTATCTAAAATATTGTTAGACATTATGTGTGAATTTAATTTACTTCTCAGAATGGATGTAAGGAGCTTGTAGATGGTAGGTAAGCAAGTGATAGGTCTATAGTTTTTAGGTTCCGTGGTACTACCTGATTTATGGAGCAGGAAGGTGATGCCAGTGGTCATAAAAGCGGGTAAGGAACCAGACTCGAGGGCTTCTTGATACTGTGTTGCCAAGCGTTCATGCGAGCTCTGAACCCACTTTATCCAAAAGTTGTGCAATCCATCCGGCCCAGGACTTTTCCAGTTCGGGGCCTTACGAATTGCACAACTAACATCTTCGGAGTCTATGGTAATAGACTCCATGGGTTCGATGATACTGCATTCACGCTCGACGACACGGATCCAGTCGCCCTCCGAATGTTCGACGGGCACCGACCATATGTCACGCCAAAATTGATTCATGGTGTGAGCATCTGGCAGTTGCCCGTCGCTCAAACGTTGTCCAGTTCCCTCCCACTCTCGGTACACCTTCCTTTGGTCACTTTGGAAGATGCGATTCTGCCAGTATCTATTTACACGCTCTCTATAACGACGGATACGGCTTGCCCATGCATACACTTTCTGTTTCAGAAAGTCAATACGTTCCGTGACATTGGTTAAGTATTGCTGGGGACGAATACCGGTCCCAGCGAATGCCTGACTCACGAAACGCATGACCCGAGGACGACTATTTCCCCGGCTAAAACAGATAAGCTTCGCAATGAGAGTCCTAAATGTGCCGATACGTCGCTCGATTCTTGCCTGCCATACGGGCACACCACCCGATCGTGGTGTACGGTTAAATTCAGGGAATTTAACGCGTGCAACACGACAAGCGGTAATAGCTCCACAGTAAAGAATCGAGTGGGTATCGAGCAAATCATTGCTAGTCCGTAAGTACGGAGCTAGCAACGCATTCAGGGCTCCCATCAACGCCAGATTTCGTCTATGCATGGGTAAGCGTGGTAGCCGTGGTCTAGAATTAGGTGCAAACCTATATTGAGAGATCACATCTTCTAAAGTACTCCTTAATTGCTCGCTTACCTGGACAGATATATCACTCGTATCATCTCCCACGTCGAGCACGGTATCAACTAAAGTGGCACTAGTTGCAACCGTGTGTGTAGCAGGTGACGGTGCTCTCGTTGACGCTGGAGCTGGTCGAGTAGTAGTAGGATCGTTGGATAGCCCGCACTTGATCCGATAGTCGCTGGACGGCAACGGTCATTGTTGGTTCAAGAGCCTGAAACAAAGGAAGCATCCTTGAACGGTACGCAGTCAGGTTGGTTTCCCCTTCTGTAGCCTCATAATATGCCCGCATGACGTTTTCATTGATGGATGAAGTCCATCGCATGCGGTGCACAATACCACCGGTAGTGGGGACCCTACTCGAAGCTGGTAGGCTTCGGGGCCCCAAACTGCTCGGTGGCCGGCCTCTCCCTCGCCGACGTACAGGTGTTGGCGACGTCGGCGGAGAGAAATACTCGTCACTTGAAGAGCTCGACGCCTCAGCGAGCACCTGTGTCAGCGATGTGCGGTCCGGTGCCTGCGAGGCGGAGTTTAGTGACGAGTCCGGGGGTGTTATTTGCGCATTTCTGCTTCGGGCTCTTGTTTGCATCTCACAATCACTTCATATTGTTTGGCCATAATATTGAATGTGATGTTGATATTTTTGAATTCCTTGAATGACATGTGTCAAATCTTCGTTGCATATTTTGTAGACTATGTTTATTGTTCTAAAGTTCTAAAATATTATAAAATCCTTTATGTATTGACTTTTTGCTGATATTATTATGAAATCTGAAGTAATTGTATAAATTTAGGTAATAATATATAAATAAAAATATTAAAATATTTTAAGAATGAAAATGATGTATGAGACGTTCAGAGTTGCCATTATTATTATTATTATTATTATTATTTTGGGTTATGAAATTTTCATGTCTCAGCTTTTGTTGCTGGTATGGAACCTATCACGGGCTTACGCCAAGTGGGTCGGTTCGTTTGCGATTGTGCCGGGTGTTTGAGTCGTAGATGTGAGAAATCGCCGCACTATAGAGCAGGTATCTATAATGACCGATCGCTGAAGAGAGATTTATTATTATTAGTACTAACACACTTAAAGGTAAATATGTTCGCCTTACTGTCCGTAAACGTGACAAAGTGTTGCAAATCATGACTAAAATAATGTTCATCTGTTATCCGATGCCTTTCATTCAACCCTATGCGTTTTCTTCCACTCAACGGGAGTTGGAATAAATACCGGTAGTTAAGCTGTAGATATTGATTTGATTTGATTTGAGAGGGTCTAGGGTTGTTGGTATTTAAGTAAGTGCCTACAGAAAAACCTTGATTTAATAGGTACAAGAATTCTCGCTATTCTCAAAGTCAAATGTAGGTATAACCGAAACGCCCGCGACCGTAGCCTCAAGCTGTATACGGCCCGTAGAGGACGGATATCGTTTAAGAATAGAACAACAGATAAAGTATTTCAACAGTATTAAATACTAACTGTAACTCGTGGATTCACCTGTCTTAAATCTAGGTACCTATATACCGTCCAGTCCTACCTATACCTACTACGAAAGGATTTTCAAGGCGCTTACACACATCTCCAAACCTACTGTACGAGGTACGATTTTTACAGATAAAGAGACTTAAATATCACGTCTATGTCTCCAAAAGGGTAGGCAAAGGTGTATTACATACCCATCCTTTGCCAAAAATTTTGGCAAGCCCATTGCCATTACCTGGCACTATAGAAACTCCATAACCACTCTCCAGGACGGATGTTACATACCACTAAATAGTATCTTCGCCGAAGAACTACTTAGTCGGATAATTTTGAAAGTTACTTACTTTTCGCCACTGACTTTATTGTTCAACTTGTCTATTGATGGACAGGTAAGTACCTACCTTCCTTAAGTGCTATTCCTTTTGCTCTGATTCTGTAGATTTCGTATAAAAACTAAATGTACATAGTACTACATCATCTAAGTGTCCATACAAACTGCCGCGTTTGAAATGTTTGAATGTCAGTAGGATTAAAATATTCGGTATACATCAAAAGAACATAAAGATTATGATGCACTATGCCGGAACGAAGGCCACTTTTATAAAAACTTATACGAAACATATTTGCACTCTATAAATGATTATATTTGTGTGCATAAAGAATTAATTATTGCTGTTGAGTTCACCGATTCGGGTCCTGTTAAGGTCAAATAAAAGGCGATTTCTTAGAACGTTCCTGTCTTAATTGGCAAGGCATGTTATTAGACTATTAAAAGTATGTAGGAACTTTGTTTTATACGCACATTATGTCTCGAGGACCCTTACAAGTTTCGCTGCCAAGAGGTGCACCCGATGACTGACAAACTAAACTGTTTGTTACTCGATTGTGCGTAAACTGCTAAACAGATTTGAATGAGAATTGGCATATATTATGGACCATTGCCTGTGTTAACACAAAAATGATGTAGGATTTTTATTCCGGTAATAGGATTGTAAAACTATGTATTAGATTAAGATACTTAGGTGGAGCCGCGAACATCAGATAGTATCGATTGATTCGAGAATCGATTAACATTACAATTTAATAAATTATGAGGAAAAGTTAGACACTGTTTCTCAAGTGATAACAAGTGAGTATAAGTTATTACTTGAGTATATGGCCACAGAATATATTACTTTGTATAAACTCATGACGTCATAAAGACTAATTCGGATTAGTTCACAAACCGGCCGCATCAGCTAAATGTCAACACAACAACAGATAAACCTAAAATAGCGCTTATAAATATGTGTACTTATTGACCCGTAAACGGATTTTAATTGGAGCGTGATCATGATTTGAAAAAACTTGCAGTAGGTTACCAATATCCCGTGTATTGAGCCACTTACAGTGAGTTTTACAGGACGAAACAGACATTTTACAATGTCTTAGGAAATGACCGAAAGCCTAGAGTACTTTCTAAATAAACTCCGCTTCGTCTTTTCATATAATAATATACGAGCACAACCAAGTACAACATAATAAAATGTTAGTCACATAATGTTATTAACCGATTTCTTATTAGGGATAGGCAGAGGTTCATTACACACCTCCACTTTGACAGATATCTGCTACTCGGATGCTACGCAGCTCTGAGGGGTAGCTTCTAGAAGCGGCTCGACTGGCCACTCTGGGAGTATCTCACGTGCTCGGTAGGATTGAGTTGTTGGGCCTGAGAGTGGCTTTGTCGAAGACAGAAGCCCTGGTATTCCATGTACCGCCGCCCTCCGTCTAACGTTTCGATTGAGGTCTGTTCGGTTCTCGTAAAGGTGAAGGGTACATTGAAGTACCTAGCTGGCTGGTTTTGGACTCCAAGACCAATTGGCACTGCGTCAGCCTTGGGTTGGCTGTTGCTTAACTTGTGGGGACCTATTGTCACCCCACCGGAAGAGGAGTCATTATGGCCTTTAGAATCCTATAGAACCTTTGATCGGCAAAGACGTCGTCTCGTAGAAGGAAGCGACGGAGTGGACCAGAGAGGAAGATTCCCTCACTGATCCGCCTATGCACGCCTTTATCCGCCTTGAGTGTGCCCGAGGGTGAATAGGACAAGGAGATCCCTCCACCTAAAATAGTGCCTCCCACGAGTAAAGCCGCCTATGTGTGCTAGGCATCGCTAAGTTAGAAGACGGAGCCCGCAAATAACCTGCGGGCCAACCCTGGGTGGATCATTGACGTGATGACATAGCCTCCGATGGTATGACACACAGTAGGTTGCTTTTAGTGGGTGGAAGCCCAAGATTCTCCACAGGCGTCTCCGCACTCGTGGTAGTGCGATAAAGGCACATGTTCCTGCCAAATCAAAAAAATAGGCTAACAAGTTAAAAGACGAATCGGTAGGACAACATAAAGGCGACATCTATATTTAAAGAGGAAATATTTGATTGTTTTTTTTTTGGATTGAATAGGCGCCGAAACTAGGTACTGAACTAGTGAAACATTCTTTCACCTAAGTAGCAACATTGTTAGCGAGTAACATAGGCTTTTTGTAACATGTGATTGTTACTGCAATGAAACATATGTATAGCAACCACATTACCATGCGGACGAAGTCACAGGCATCCGCTAGTAATCACCCTGGTTTTGCCAAAGCAGTAAGCAGATGCATATCATACGCCCTCTTTTCGACAGTAACTTAATTGATCCCACTGGGTCGAAACTATGGTTGCTAAACATGAATATTTATGTTTGCTACAACCTCGTCTGTTGTTCTTCAAGCCTGATGAGTAGACCTGCTGAAGTTCCTCTAAGATTTTAGTGGGTACTCGACGCATCCACGCGATTATCCTACCAATAGTTTATAAATACTTATACAGGGTGTCCCACGAACATGCCACATGGAGGGAAAGTACCTTAAATACTTGACAATGACAATTTTACTGAAAAGCGACATTTTTTTTTGTAAAACATTTTTTACTGTAATAATCCTTCCCCTAAAGCCTGTGTCGGTGTCGTAAAAATATCATGTTTTGATTTTTTGTCATTTGATGGGTTCGATTCCGGGATCACACATGTGATTATCGAAAAATCTATGAATGCCGTAAAAATTGTTTTTAAAAATTAAATAAAGTCTACATCTAGTAAAATTTTGTAACTTAAATATTTAGGGTACTTTCCCTCCATGTTGCATGTTCTTGGGACATACTGTATAATAGCAAAAAATCATCAGTTATCAACTTGCCCTCTTACCGAAGAGTTTGTCGATAGCCAATGATATGGCAGAAAATTAAAAAAATGTTTCAATTGGGTCACGTGATTGACATTTTCTGCGGTACCATTGGCTATCGAGAAACTTCTCCGATGCCATGCTCATAGGTTCAGGTCCGAAAATTTAACTGAAATCTTTTCTTACATATTCTCGGACATTAGTCCGAGACGTCCAGGACTTTAATTGGCTGTGCCCTAGCGGCTGGCACATAAGATTTTGTTGCCTTTTATCAACATTTCATCAAAAGGCAACGGGTTTCAATTCTTTTTCAAAATTACAATATAGCCGCCACTTTTAAATAAATTCACTTGGCCATTTTGGACATAACCCATTATATTTGTGCCCGGTGACGGCAATAGGCTTGCCCCCTATGACGTGGGACCAAAAATACATATCACGCCTATATCTCCGAAGGGGTAGACATAGGTGCATCACACTACCACAATTTGTATCTACAACCAATACACCAAAGAAATACAATACGCCACCTACCTACCTATAATGGTGAATATAAATAAATAAGCCAAAAAGTATTTGAATTTGACTCATGGATCTGCTGTCACCATGAGGGTTGTATGGTCTTGACATTTGTTGTTTGTTGTGATAGCCTTATCAATCCATGCGATGACAGCTAAAAGGCTCGATCAATATTTAAGAACCCTCGTTCAAATTCAGATTACACATGTCGCATGGCGTTTCGAATTAAAGTTACACATAAAAATAAACTTTCTGATAGAATATGTGTACCCACCGATATTTAATTATATCAATCCTTATGAAGCAAAAGTTTGTATGTTGTTTGCCTTTCCAGCAAGTATTACTGAATAGGTTTTAATGAAACTTTTGTTGGTCTGAATTTACATTATTATCAGAACATAATATAAAACCAAGTCACATTAAGATCCGGTTTTCACTGATGGGTAGAGTGGTTTTCGGAGAAGGTGTTTGGGTAAATATAATTTGTCAAGGAGGTGCAGCCGCGGGCGCCTTAATTGCTTAATTTATAATAGGTAAAATTATTTTATTATACGTGTTTATTCATATACTCAACATTGAAAACAGGCGATCTATTTTCGTAAGTACAGAAAAGTTTTGATTACCGGTTTTGATTACCGGTACCTAACATAACCTCGAACTACCTACTTGTATTTTCTAAATTGCGTTTAATTGCACTTATTTGTCGAGAATATGAATACCCGTAGCCGTAGAGCCATATCCCGCCAGCAGGAGGAGACCAAACTTCAGCTGGTGTTGCAGGAACTTAAATCTAAAACAAAGCTCTGTTTACAATTAGAAAAAGAAAGAGAAGAAAATGAAAACTTGTTGATAGGTGCTTTAGACGATAGTAAAAAACTAAAATCTGAACTAGCTAGGCTTCATATTAGTTTTGATGAAATTGTAATGCAGCGGAACCACCTTCAATCAATAGTAGATAGGTTTCAAGAGTGCAGTGACGAGTATGAAGGGACCTTGAGGAGGACTACCTTGCTGGAACAGGAGCTACGGGATCCCCAGGGGCACACTGCGTCCTGCACCTGGAGTCAGCTGCCGAGCAAGTCGTAGTCCAACAAACGGATAACCTTTATAACGAGCTAATGAGTGGTACTCCGCAGTTTGTTCCTTCTGCAACAGTTCCAAACCTGGACTTGTCTACTATAGATCTTACCAATGACAGTTCATACCAACTGGACAAGCCAGTTTATTTTTGCAGCAGCAATAAACTAAAAAAATACCTAAAAATAAAGAAATTCATTTTAAAATCAAAGAAACAATTAAAATATCATAGAATCTTAATCAAAAAGTGTAAAAATGTTAACTCTAGTTTAAAATTAAGAGAACAAGCTAAATTATCTATGTTAGAACTTAAACAAAGTCATTTAAAATATTACACTCACACAACGCTTAGAGTCACAAATATAAAATTTGCAATTTGAATTAGAGTATGTAACTAAAAAATATGAATGGTCTCTAAAAGACTTTAATAAGTGTTCATCAAGTATAGATAAGGTACTCAAAACATCTAATTATAATACTGAGCGCCTTAATACATTTATAAATAACCACTCGTGCAACATCAACTTCACAAGTCCTCCTCAATCTTTGGAGCACCAGGCTTCCCTTACAACTTGCTCCCCTTCTACTTCATTAGTGTATGAATTGTGTGACTGTGTAAAAAGTAATAGTCATACTGGTTATACTAAACTAATTTTATTTAGTGATGATATTGGAACTGATTTTGGTTCTTTTCTGATACAACAATTTAATTCAAATTGTTATTCAATTATTAATAACTGTTATCCAGGTGCATCTTTAAATGAAATTATGCAAAAGATATTAGAATTTAATTTTGACTCAAACAGTAAAATAATTATTTTCTGCTCAAACAGAGGTAAAATTAACACAAATGAACTATCCCTACACTTTGACAAAATGCAAAACTTAAATGTTGAACATGTAGTAATGTTTACATTAAAATATATAAAAGGTGTGCCAGACGTGGAAAATTCTCTTAGATATAAGATAAATTTACAACTCAATTTAACTAGCCAATATAATAATAAATTCCATATATATAAATACAATTTGTCAACTTCTGACAGTAAATTTAACGATAACAAACATATTGTTTATGTAAATAAAGGTAGGTATTTTCTACCAAAGCATTATAAGAGACAAATAGCAAGTTTGCTATTCAATTATTTTTACACTTCAGCCAAGAACTTGAGCAATGTAGATTTAGTGTTAAGACTTTGGAATCTGTTCCAAGTAATTTAAATTAAGTACTACGACAACAGAGGCAATATTACCCTTTAGCAGACATAGTCAATTAATTGAATTAAATTTAGTTACAAATATTAATTATGTTAAAAAATGCCCTCCAAATCAAACCAAATCAAAAAATGTAAATTATATCAACATAGGGCATCAAAATATTGGTTGTTTAACACATGGCAAAGAGTTAGAGTTGGAACTGTTAATGAATTCAGATAATATTGATATTTTTTGTATTACAGAACATATGCGTAAGTCGAATGAGCTCATGTTCAATTTTAGTAATCACCGGGTTAGTAGTGCATTCTGCAGGGTGACCACAGTACGGGGGGGATCTTTGATTTTATTAAATAAAAAACTTAAATTTAAAGAACGGAAAGATATTGTGTCTCTTTCTCTAGAGTGTAAAGTCGAACTGTCATGCGTGGAAACGGAGCAATTCATAGTAGTATGCGTGTATAAACCTGGAACCTCGCCCTTTTGCGAATTTGAGGAACTTATTGACAAAGTTCTATGTAAACTTGGAAAAACTAATAAGTACCTAATAGTTTGTGGTGATTTTAATGTCGATTTACTTGTTAATACACCTATGAGTTATAATATTTTAAATTTATTTAAACCACACAATCTTACAAACTTATTTTTGGAGCCTACTAGATATTGTGCTACAATAGCCACTTGCCTGGATAATATATACAGCGATATGTTGCCAGAAAGTAAAAGTATTATAAAAAAGCTAGATTCAGACCATTGTGGGCAAATAGCATCTTTTAAAATCACTAAAGAGAAAGTTATAAAACGTAAAATATTGTGTAGACCAATAACTGGTGACCGCTTGGAACGTATGAGGGTTGGACTTTGCAATATAATTCCATTCTTAGACACTGGCTTAGATCCAAATGTAATGTATAAATTATTTTTTGATTCTTTTTACAACGAGTTCAACTCCATATTCAAGTCTAAGGAGGTCATGATTAGTGATAGTCCTACTTTCAGTGAATGGGCCACTGAGGGTATACACAAAAGTAGACAAAAACTTTATGAACTATACTCAGAAAGACAGCTTAATAGATCAGTTGAATTTCTAGATTATGTTAAAACTTATTCAAAAAAGTTTAAAGCAGATTGTTTAGCAGCTAAATCAAAATATATAAGTGATAAAATTCTCAATAGTGCAGACAAAGTTAAATCTACTTGGAAAATTATAAACGCGGAAAGAGGTTAACAAAAATTAAATGATAATAATTTTAAACTTAATATAAATGGTAAAATAACAACATCAGACTTCGAGGTCGCTAACGAATTTGAAAATTTTTTCTCCCGAATTCCTGTAGATTTGACAAAAACCCTAGCCTCTTCAACCGCCATTGCAGAATCTTTGTTAAAAGCAAACGTTCCTTGTTGTAACGTTATATTTAAATTCAGTAAAGTTAACATAAACACCATCTTAAAAATTTTTAAATCTTTAAATATCAAGAAAACAGCTGACCTCTGGGGCATCTCTGTGTATTTAGTAAATTCTTTTGTTGAAATGGTTGCTCCTGAACTAGTAATAATATTTAATAATTGTGTTGATAGTGGTGTATTCCCTGATTTAATGAAATCTAGTAAATTAATTCCCCTGTTTAAATCGGGTAGTACTTCAGATCCGTCCAATTTCCGTCCCATTTCTGTACTACCTACATTTAGTAAAATTTTTGAAAAAATTATGCTTAATCAAATGCAAAATCACTTTAACGTTAATAAACTATTACATACAAAACAATTCGGTTTCACTCGTGGTCGGTCCACCACTGATGCCGGAATTAAATTATTAGAGTGTATATACAGGGCCTGGGATGAGTCATATGATGATTACGGTGTATTCTGTGACTTATCTAAGGCCTTCAAAACGAACAAAAGTTGAAGAAACTTGATCATTACGGAATCCGGGGGACGGCCTTGAATTTCGTCAATTCTTACTTAAGTGATAGGGTCCAGAAAGTAGTGATCAATGGTAAACAGTCACCTGGTTCTCCTGTAGCAATGGGGGTACCGCAGGGTTCAATTTTGGGACCTTTTCTTTTTCTAGTATATATTAATGATCTCCCTCACCTCATAAGAGACGACCACGAGGTAGTTTTGTTTGCTGATGACACTTCTTTAATATTTAAAGTTAAACGTGGACAGCGCGAACTTGACGATGTAAACATTGCCCTCTCTAGGATAGTCCACTGGTTTTGTGCTAATAATTTATTATTAAATGAAAATAAAACTAAATGTGTAAGATTCACCTTACCTAATGTAAGACTTGTTAAAATCAGTGTTAAGGTTAGGGATGATATTATAGAATTGGTCGATGACACTGTCTTTCTGGGCATAACGTTAGACTCCAAATTGCAATGGGGGCCTCATATCGGGAAAATTTCGGCCAGGCTTAGTTCAGCAGCCTATGCTGTCAAAAAGATCCGACAACTTACAGACATTAAAACGGCGCGTCTTGTTTACTTCAGCTACTTCCACAGTATCATGACATATAGCATACTACTGTGGGGTAACGCTGCCGATATTGAATGCATCTTTGTGTTGCAGAAGAGGGCTGTCCGGACTATCTATGGGATGGGGTCTCGGGAGTCATTAAGAGATAAGTTTAAGCATATTAACATCCTTACAGTGTATTCACAGTATATTTATGAAATTTTATTGTACAGAAAGAAACTTTGTGTACAATAAAATTTGTGTACAAGAACAAAAGTAAATTTGTGAAAAATAGTGATAATCATAATCTAAACTTAAGAAATAAGGATAAACTGGCTGTTCCTAAATTTAGGCTTCATAAAGTGAGTAATTCTTTTGCGGGGAACTTTATTCGAATGTACAATACATTTCCAACCGAAATAGCAAATTTATCTGTTAATAAATTTAAAAAACTAATAAAACGTAAATTGTGCCATAAAGCTTATTATAGTATTAATGATTTCTTAGATGACAAGGCTGCCTGGTTGTAACACGAATTGCTCCTTTCTAAATAACTCTGTATTTGATTTAAGATGAAATATTTTGGAAAAAAGCCGAACTGAGTTTCTTGAGGACTCTTCTCAGTCTCGTTGCATTTTCAAGTGTATAGCATAAATTTTTTCATATGTATAAAATATCCCGATTTTGTCAATGACTTACTGACATATAACTAGGTATGCAACATTCTGCTGTTGCAATAATTGAGCTGAGTTTGTCGATCCGGGTCGAACTCCTAAACGACTGGACCGATCTTTATGAATTCAGATATATGCACTCACGGTGACGGTCACTATGACCGTGCCAAATTTCAAAAAGATCGGTCCAGTCGTTTAGGAGTAGTTCGATCCCAAACGAAATACACCAGTCGCCTAAGAAAGAGCAAAACTAATTAGCAAAACCTCTAGGGTACTTTCTGATTACATAGAAAGCTGAAATTTGGTGTGAATGCTAGAATTAACCAACAAACAACATAAATATTAAGAAATCATTATATTTTCTCCCCTTCCCTTAAAATGGAGGTATGAAAGTTAGTAAAGGAGTTTCGTAATTTTGAATATAGAAACTTGAAATGTTGCTTAGAGACAAACAGACACACATACATTACGACTGTATCCCCGAAAGGGTAGGCAGATGTAAATTATAAATGTATGTTTGGTCAGTAATTTCGTTGATCCCGCTTAATATTGTCGTTACCGGGCACAAAGTATAGCAAATCTAATTACCTGTAATTCAGACGAAACTTCCAACAGCCAGGACAGTTGTTACATACCACTAAGTCGAATATCAGCTGTCCGAGTGATTAGATACAGAAGATAATATAATAAGGAAAGACATTAAAAGTTTGCATTACGAAGTAAAATTAATCGTGGTCCCAGATAGGGGATGATAGTATATATTATATAGTATATTTGTAACCATTTAACTCAAAAACTAACAATTTCAAGAATTGTTTCACCATAAAAAAAATCCCTACATTATTTCTAAGTAACCTGAGTGGTAGCTAGGCTGTATTTTGGGGAGTGAGAGGTCTTGACACCAGTTAAGTAGTTTAAAAGCAACTCACAAACAGAAATTATATCCCACCAAAAACATTCATGTAAATTACGGCCAAAGGTCAAGGACGTATTGATTGTTCTGTAAAAAGTTGTCAGATCTAATGGAGAGCCAAGCTCTTTACTCTACACCTCCTAACCTAACACTTTCCCTCACCTAAGCATATAGCGCTCTGAGTGAGTCCTAAGTAGTTTTAAGTCCTATACAAGCCTTACTTACAACTTAGGTAAATGCGTGGCTGGGATATTTGGTTACTCAAGGAACTTTTTATCAGCATCAGTAATCATTGCATCTTTGGTTTATTGGTAAAAAAATTGCATTATGCAACAAAGTATTTATCTGCAATACTTAGGTAAACCTAAGGCGATATATTTATTGTGTAAAGTACTGTTATCCCTACATTTCTCAATAGTGTAAAAAACTTATTCGTTTGTAGAATTATGTCAAGAAGGTTTTGGGGTTAATGTACACTATATTTTTTACTTAGTAATTACTAATTTTATTAATAAAGAACTTTACAAATAAAAATAAAAATCAATTTTGATAACTCTTTACATAAGTAAGTTCCGTAAGTAAGTTCCGTAGTTCTAGTCTCGGAATCGTTATAGTTTCGTCAACTCCGTCCGTCCGTCCTCTTTCCGGCTTTCCTCCCAAACGGCTAGTGCTAGAAACATGAAACTTTGCATGGATATGTGTATTTCAATGACGAAGTGCTAGAATAAAATAAAGAATATTTTGGGGTAGCTCCCCCACACGTAAAGTGGGGATAATATTTTTTTGTTACACCTACTCCATAGTGTGGGATACCAATACATATATGTCTTTTAAATATTAGTTTGCGAGATATTTATCTATAGAGCTAATTTTTTTTTTAAAACTGGATGTCCCGGTCGCACCTACGTCCATTGCCGAGCGCCACTGGTTAGCACTAGGTAGAATTTCCAATGGCACCCGGTAGACTTTGGCCACCTGTGTGGTCGCTGCGTATTGGTCGGGTTTTACCCCGCATCTTTGGGGTTAGGTTTTATCCTGCGTCGATGAGTGAAGGCGTGTGTGGAGTGAAGCCCTACAGCACGCAGCCCTTTTAGCCTGCTTCTGTAAGGACGGTGGGGTGCTAAACCGTCGTCGTCAGGCCCCGATCATAGATTGTCCTGCGCGTATTTTAGTCTCGTATAGAGTATAAAGTATTGGAAAATATGATGATGCTAGTGCGTGTAACTTCAAAGGAAAACCTTAACGGACAGTTAGCTCTGTTAGTTCAGGAGTTATAGAGGCTATTGTGGGTGACTAGGGAACCCTATTCTATGCGTGACCCGACACGCACTTGACAGGATTTTTTTAAATTGACCGGTTATCAAATGTAATTTTAAAGAGAATTACGACGAGAAGTATGCACTTAAGACTGTCCTATTTAAAAGTTACTGCTATTCTACCATCTATGAACAAATCAACCTCTTTATTTGTATAAAAAGTGATCGAAACGTGTCAGCGACCTATACTTGACCTCTCATATCTGAACCGTAAATCATATTTAGCATGACTTTCCTCAAACGCTTTTGTCACAAAAATACCACGCTACAATATTTGGACATATTTTGCTAGTATTGTATCATAGACTTAGCTGACACACAGACAGACAGACACAAATCACGTCTTTATCCCCGAAGGGATAGACAGAGGCCCTCATTACACCCACATTTCGACAGTCACTTTGTTAGGGACCGGTTGTTTTTGGCGATTTTTGGCCCCCCCTCCCTCCTTGGTGAGATTTCGTGAGATTGGGCACCAAATTACAAAGGTGAGATTTGCCAGAACCCCCACGTTAGGTTGCAAACTTATTGTCGTTTTCGGGGCCTGACTATATTTGCCAGAATCCAAGACTAACAAAATTCTAATGCTCAAATATATTGTTTTCTAAAGCAATTTCAAAATGTCGAAGCTATAAAATGTGGCTCACAAAACTAGTGAAGCATTCAAATTGCGCGACGTTGTCAAATTTACACTAGTGCACCAAAACGCATCTAGCAACATCGCATTCATCTATTTGAAAGAAAAAAAGAACGCACACCAACGCATTTGCAACAGGTGTAAAATGCACGTTGCACTCACACAATCGCATTTGAAACGATTCTCACGCAGAGTTTCTTAGAAATGCCACACACACACATAAAATTAATGTTTTTATGAACTTAAGAAAAATCTAACGCTCACCCACACAATGAACATAGAATTAGCTAGAAAACAATAATGCGTCGGCGCACTTTGGTGTTCAGATTTCTATTGCAATTTTGTAAATGACTTTTTAAAGCAAACATTTCTCTTATTCTTATCTGTGCTAAAAAGTAAAACATTTTTAGATAGAAAAGACATTACGATTTGGGACAGTACATCAAATTAAATTTTTAAAGCTAAGTAGGTACATATCATTTTTTTCTGGATACGGGCATTGAGAAATATTCAAAGCTGGCAGCGTAGTGAGTCTGAAGTCCATACCTACTTACTTTTGTACTTTACATCTCAGGCCGACTAAATTTTCGTCTTTTTTGTTTCTATTCTTAATTGCCTTAAATATTATACGAACCTATCCCAAGTTTGACAAAACATTTTAATGCAACATTATCCTGTGACTATGTGAAATTAGATTGAATAAAGCAGAGATTCGGTTAACGATGCTTAGAGGGGATGATAGGGGTGCACAGGAATGCGGTGTGTATTATAAAAAACGATAAATACAGTTAGACGCGGGGGTGGCAGGGCAGTGGATACAACCGGTTCTCAGCGCAAGCATATCCACTGTTATTTGATATTGAATTTGTCTAAGAAATTTAATTCTATTTTTGAACTTTCGGTTAATTTACAAAGTTAATGCAGAGAGTGGAATATCGCCAATAGTTTTATAGAGTATATTCTTCATTATCTTATCTTCATCATTTACCTCATTATTTTTAAATCTACGGTCACTAGTAACTATAATCTTTTAGAGTATTCTAAAAAAATTTTGGAACTAGTATTTTAATTTAAGAAGTAGGTCAGGAAGGCTCTTTGTATGTCACGTAAACATGGGTACGGGAAATCCAAAGATCCTTCCTGACCTGTGAAATATCTGATAAAAAAATTATTACATTTGCAACTTAGCTTTGCAACCCTATAATTCAGAACTCATTCATGGATTTAGTTAAATAAGAACAAAATTAAACGAACACGACGCGTTCTAATAATTTCAAGAGAATATTAATGAGAGGGGATAAGGTTCCGGAGCGATTTACCTACTTTAAAATACGATATATGTTAAATTTGAACAGATCGGCCTGTGGGTGGCTGGTCATCAATTTGGCGAGCGGGGTCTGAGGCGGTGTGCGAGGGCCAGGGGTGAGCTCAGCCACGTCTAACCCCTTATTTTACATTTCACACTCCGGGAAAATCGTTAGAGAAATCTGCGTAACGTGCATGTCCGAGACATACACACACACACGCGCGGGAGGCACTCGCGAGTGTGCGAGCGGTGAGCGGTGAGCGCGTCCGAGCCACCCTCTTGAGAAGGGTGGGTACCCTTCTATTATATCGACGAAACTTCAAGAAATCCTCTTATACGCACATGGGTACCTAGTAGCATATGTAAATTTCTTCTAATCAAAATAAACGGATGTGATCTCAATCTCATACTCAACTATGTTGAATAATCCATTTGCACTCTCTTATCACGACCCTAAGTGACTAGGAAATCCTAGTCACTTAGGTCCCACGTAATAGGGGACGAGTTTCAGATCTCTAATGATCAGCGGTCTAGGCTGAACCTTGATCCATAAGTCAGTCAGAAATATCATTTTATACGTTTAGTTAACTTGCCCTGAAAGACGATCATTATTGTAAATCACTATCACAACATATTATAAAACAAAGTCCAAAGCTTCCGTCCGTATGTATGCTTAGATCTTTAAAACTACGCAATGGATTTTGATGCAATTTTCACCAATAGATAGAGTGGTTCTCGAGGAAGATTTTTGTGTAAATATTGTATTTATCAAGCGGGCGAAGCCGCGGGCGTCCGCTAGTAATATTATAATCCACAATAATGGCAACGCAGCCAGCATTCTGGAAACCTTTCACTCGGCAATGATGCGGAGGTGTTTTTACACGATCTTTTGTAAATATTGTTAGTTCATCCTTATGAACATTGTAACCTCTATTGTAAATTGTCAATTTTGTTTTAAAATATTTATTGATAAAGTTCACAGTAGTAGCAATTTTAGCATAGCACTTGACGACGCGGCCTACGGCAGCAGCGAGGACGACATGCCTAAAGTCAGGTAGGGTGAGTCAGAAGTGCTACGAGAAAAATCACTGCTCGAGCCACTAGAGCTCGGTTCTCAAGGACCTAAGACCTCGACTGAGGCGGCTTTTCAGTGCATGCCCCATGCATTATGGGGATCCCATAAATATAGCGGAGACACTGACAACCAACAACGTGACTGTTTTAAAAAAACAGACATTTGAAGGCGTTGGCCTCAGAGTTATAAGAGGATTCCGAACGATCTCCCTAAAGGCAGTAAGTTGCTAAGCCGGGACCCCCCGCCATGGGATCTGGAAACAAGGGTTCTTGTCATTGTTTCCATGGCACAAGGGGAGTCAGGCCTGCGACTCAAGAAATCGAGGTTAGGCGGTCCCAGCCTCTGCCTGGATCTTATGGAGACATGGAAGATGCGATTTTGAGTAACCAAGGTGGGGAAACACCACCATTGCGGCGGTGAGACCGGTCACGGAGGAGTGTCTGCAGAGACTACACTTCACATATTGTGCGTCGCAGATAATTACAGGGCAGGAGTGCTAACGTGCTAAGTGTCACATAAATAAATATTTTTGGACATTTTACAAAACGTCATCTAGCCCAAACTCAGCTATAAGCTTGTGCTATGGGATTTAGACAACTGATAAACATACTTATATATTTCTAAATACATACATAATATACATAGAAAACACCCAAACTCCGAAACACACATATGTGAATGAATCACACAAATATTTGATTCGACCCGGGAATCGAACTCGAGACTCTAAACTCAAAAGTCGATGCACTATCGACCTCGCCACCGAAGCAATCAACATTGTGATGCCTCTGGCGAGAACACGGCGTTTCACACGTTGGTGGAGTGCTTAACTGATTTTGCTAATTACCCCGGAGTTGAAAGAATTAGTAATAATTAAAGTTGAGTACTAGATCCTTTCTGAGAATACTGACAGCCCATGAATATTATTTAATACAGACACTTAAAATCACGTCTTTAAATCTTATGGGGCAGACAAAGGCGTTTATCACACCCATAAATTAATGATGTGGTTCCCTGTAAAACTACGAAAAGTGCCCACGGGTTTATCTTCGAATTCAATATTATTGTCACCTACAGGTCTATTTTGCAACAAACCTGTGGTGTGAGGGTGGTTTAGAACAAAAAAAAAGTTTGAACAAAAAAAATCATTGTCGTTCGAAAATTTAACACTTCGTTCAGTTTTTTGCAACAGCAGCATGCATTGCTTACCTAGTAAAAACTACAATACACAGTATGAATACATCTTCACCTGACTTAATTCGATGCTTGGGTTTGCTTTACTTGTTGTTTGTTATTTCTCGCAAAAATAGTAGTAATTCTAAATTCAAAACCTCATCCATTTCTAAGCTTCCACCTCGGCTAAACCTGTTAAAATACATCTGAAAATAATTAACCCCATAATATACTATTTAATGAGAAAGTGTTACGGAGATGCTGCAGCGGATATACGGAGCGAAAGGGGTGTTGCGGCGCGCGGAGGGAGAGCCTCCGGGAGGCTCGTAACGAGCTCCAAGGCGATCTATTGAAAGATGTCGCCGTGGGGCGGCGAGCGAGTGGTCACATACATTATTACCGTACAATGTCACTATGCAAATGTATGTGGGAAGGCTTTGTGTGAACGCACTTACGCATACGAGGCGGCGGGAGTCACCTCCACGTAATCCTGGGCTCTCCCCGCGCCACGCCGCCGGCTCTTGCTAAAGATGGTTCTACGCATGTGAGTATACACACGCGGCACTTTCTCTTGAAGCTCGCCACTGGCTTTTAAAGAGGGTGGCGGGGTGTGGGCCAGGGGAAGCGAGCCGTTCCGAACGGGTGACCACGGGGAGGCGCCCAGTGTGTCGGACTGTGCGGACCTACGTGCGCCATGCGCACAGGGAAAGCACCGTGTCGCCGTCGCTGCTGGTGCAACGCACGAGAGCCCAACGCAAGCCGCAGGCATGCCCGCCCGCACCTCTATGCAACAGGTCCAACAAAAGTTTCATAATAAAACAACACACAACGTACTTAATTTCGGATTGTTGGACTACTTACTTTGCAGGAGTAATACAAACTTGAAGAAATACGGACCTATGTGTTATGGCTAAGATCTTTGGTACAAACTATAAGGTGACGATAATAAAAACAAAATGCATTCGTAGCAGTCGCGGCTGAGGCAGCCGTAGCACAGTGACGTAGCGTGCGGGGAGTGCGGACAGAGGGGACGCCAGCCTCGTTTAATTGAGTGTACTCAGCGCCCTCGCCAAATGATACTCCTCTGTTCCCGAAATACCTGTAATAGATGTTAATTAGAGCGCCGGTCGGTCGGCGCACGGTGCAAAGAAAAAATAATAATTTGAACAGGTCGTAATTAGAGATGTTTACATAACTGTAAAACAAATATTTTCTTAATTTTTTATATCTTTTCCTCTTTTCTCAGGGTAGGGTCGGGTTTAAGCATATTTATTTTCCTCGGGCGTTTCTCGAAGCTAAAGGAAACATCTGAAATTACATCTAAAAAATATTTCCTTCGCTGATTTTCATATCACCGAACGTTATTTCACGACGCTTCTAACTGTTAATAACTTTGAATGAAGGGTTTATATTGTACTCGGTGGTGGATTACAGCGTGCAGTTAGTATGCAGTGCGTCACTGTGACGTCATCGTGCATTGGCATTGGCTCGACTCGATGATAGCACAGTGGCCGAGTGGCGGCGGCGGCGGCGGCTGCGGGGCGGCCACGGCTCGTTTGAATCGAACGCACGTCCGGGCCCCGCCAGCGCCACCCTCAGGGTGTGTAGGTGTAGTGGACTTTTCGCTTGGCTTCATATATACTTTCCATTTCTCCCGATGTAGGCTACTGCGGCTGTAGACTCGAGCCCGCGTGCGTCTATCGCATTTACATGCGCTGGACAACACGCCACCCTCGCTCCGCTTACACGACTGCTTGCTCCCATCAACCTGTCGATCGAACTTAATTAAATTTCAGATCCTTTCTTATTAGACTTAGTTATTTTCGAGGACCAATATCCTTGTACAATAACTGAACGATGCATTTTGTTAGGGTTTCCTTATACTGGCTGAGGATAGTGTCTCGTCCTGTGTCATATTCTTTTCTCCTTTACAACTTTAACGTAAACATCGTGAAAAGTATTAGCACGTTGAACCGTACAAACAAACAAACCCTTCCGCTTTATTATGTTAGTATAGAATACGTATATCATTACATATCCAGCTTGTATCTGTGTAGGGTACAATTATTCGATTTTTATTAGTGAAGCGTCTACCTACATTTCCAGACTGGACAATTTCGCTTTCATCCGTCTGTCTGTGTGTGTAAGGGCAAGCGGCTATATTTATTATCCGATACTACGAGGAACTTGTACCAAGTATCGTGGGGTACTTGGCACAAGTTCTTTGAGTGAAAACAATTATTTTTATCATGAGCTCTTTTTGATATACTACATAATTATATGAACTTATTTTAAAAGCGTTACATAGAAATTGTAGTAGTAATTCCTAAATATTTTTTGTAATATTTATACACAATTTCTCTTGTCCATACGAAAAGATTCAGGCTCAGTTCAAGACCCGGTAATCGCTCATTTTTATAAATTTGATGTAATAACCCTTTTCAGTCAGTTGAGCAGATATTCAAGTTTGAACCTTGTATTGGTAAAATAAGGTTCTAATACCAAATCGTTGCAAAACCCCGTTTATCTTTAACGAGCCATTTTATCCGCTACCAGGTCAGCTTCAGTCAAAGTTGTGCTATTTTTGCGGCGAAGTTTTAACTGAAAAATTGTGATTCGTGCGACCCATTCACTGACTTACCCAGTAGGTACATATGTGTGAAGGGGGTTTAATAGATGACAACAGGTTTTAATTAATAATAAATCAATCGTAAGCAGAAATATCTTATTACTTATTTCTAGACCAAATGACCTACAATCATGATTATTTGACCTTTTGGAAAGTGTTTTGCGTACACTAATAATATTATTATAAAGAAGAAATATCTTAATTTTCTGTATGTGATCGAAATGTTTTCATTGTAATAAACCGGTTTTAAATATTTATGGTGAATAGAGAAGTTTAGAGGATGCACGCGGCTTCACCCGCTTCACAAATTATATTATACTGAAAACCTTACTCGAGAACCAATCTATCCATTGGTGAATACAGCATCAAAATCCGTTACGTAGTTTTAAAGATCTAAGCATACATACGGACGGAAGCGACTTTGTTTTAAAATATGTAGTGATATAGATACCTAACTCATAATTTTTATCCAAATTGAATTAAATAATGCCATAGTTTGGATGGTGATATATTGAAAAGTGTCATATTCATCACTTCTATCTTTCATCTCCGGTCAAGTTAGCTTTTTGAGATTACAATAACTCGACCATTTTTTTTTAATACCGCAAGACCGCGGCCTCTTCCATGCCCATTGCTTCGGACCCCGCAGCAGGCGACCTTTCTGGCCTTCTTCAGTAAGAACGGCGGCTGGCTATCCCACCGTCCTCAGGGCCCGATCATGGAGGTCGATGGTCCTGCGCCTAAATGAGTCTGCGGCGCCCTGGTCGCTGACTGCAGAACTCAGCAGGGAGGGTACGCTCCCTCTCCCTCTCGGCCGCCTCCTTCGCGAGCTGACTTGCTCGCAGAAGGACACGGCCGCATTCCACCTACTCGCGCTGGAGTCTATTGCTTGAAGCATAGTTTCCAGCGAGAAATCCACACCCAAACCCACTACGAGGAGCTGACTCGCCGACGCTGAGCACCCCACCAACGTGTAGAATAATTCGCACCTAGCTGAAAATTGGTAGGATTGTTTAAACTTGGGCGTGGGATCTTTGTATAACGTAAGCATTCCATAAGAAAGGATTTTCGAAATTCTACCCCTAAGGAGATGTAAAAAGAGGGTTAAGTTTGCATGGGACAACGTGATTCCTCAGAAGATACTGTATCGATTTTAAATCTACTTTCACCAGTATGAAGCTAGACATTAGATGTATAACATCACGCTACAACCAATAGGAGCGGAGCAGTATAGCGTGTAGAATTTAGATCGTGGGACATTAATAACTGCAATATCTCAGAAGAGGTAATTCTTGGGAAAAACGTTGTAGGAATTATTGAAGATAATTTTATAACCTTGAATAACCTTTTTTCTTAGTGTGGCTGAGACCTTTTTATAGCGGGCGAAGCCACACTAGTCATCAAACTAGTGTGGCTTCGCCCGCTTTGAAAAATATATACACAAAACAATGGTAAATATGATGTTTAATTTTTTTAAATAATAGCATAAATTTCGCTTCTAACGCTTATAACGTAACATCATATTTACCATTGTTTTATCATGGACTTTCTCCAGGTAACGCCTGATTCCATTCAGTATACACAAAAACCTTAAACTACTTTATAGCGACTTTGTTTTATAATATGTAGTGACGGTTTTTAAAACAATCCTATAAATGTTCAGCTGGGTGTGTAACCTCACCATTTTCCCTTAAATCCTCATACTTAATTTAATTTTTTAATCATCTATCGTCTCTCGTCCTTGACTCAATAACATCTTGATTTTGTCTTGTTAAGAATGATTTATTTGAAGTATGACCAACTTTCAGTGACTTACGAAAAGATACGCTAAGAAAGTTGACGGCGTCATAATACTTAGTTTATCGTGGAACTCTTCTCGAAAACGAACAGTTTTACACATTACGTAAGTTAAGGTTATTCTTGAGTATCGGAAAGGTTAACGACACAATCCTCGCTTGACTGGAGAATAGAAAACTATTAACACGCATTTTCCGCTATTTGGAGTCTGCAGTACATACATAGTACTTTTATATAATTTCGCCGTTGACCCCGAGTGTACCGGTACACTGTACACGTAATAGGGGTACCGGTAACGGTCAGTACAGTAGAAAATCAATTACCATTCTGTAATTTGAAACTAAATTCCAAACAGCCGGGACCGTTGTTGCATCCCTACAATCTCTGCAGTTCGGGTACAATTCCGAAATTATGTATTTCGGAATTGTACTCGAACTTAAAATCGATACAGTATCGTCTGACGAATCACGTTGTCCCATGCAAACTTTACCCCCTTTTTACACCCCCTTAGGGGTAAAATTTCGAAAATCCTTTCTTATGGGATGCTAACGTTATACAGAGATTCTTCTAATGTAGGTTCATTGTGGTTGTGTTGTACCTATTACATGATGCGAGGCAACCATTCAGTTAGATACCTAACTTAAATTCCCGGTCAGCACAGGATCACCATTGTGCCCGGAACTAGGTCTTAATAATCAAACGAATCTACAGTATTTGTTTTGTCACATTTAAATTTTTAACATTTACCCGGAGCCTTAATAAGTCAAGAAATCAATTAGTCCCTCTCGAGGGGTTGTTAGCTCTATCAAAAGAATCTGTAACACGAGTATCACCAACTTATATCAAACAAAATCATATCGTACCTAATTATCTACAAAACTATTACCCGATAGTTTATCCTTTGCACGAGCTAACGAATTAGGAAAGTATTAAAAGTTACAGATAATTGACTTTCGTCAATACAACGGTGGAAGCTATCGACATTGATAGCGATTAACTACATAAAACGAAACCTTTTGACAAAATCACTGCTTGTAGTGATTGCCGGTTATAAAATAAAAGTTGAAACCTTTACATTTATAGAATCTCCTTTGTCTAAGGTAATATTCCTTAGTAGGTACGTATAACATTTAATAAAAGCTAACATGAAAGAACCATGAGGAGAAGCCATCACGAACATCAGATGGACTGTTTTGTTAAACTTTAAACAAGTACCTAGATCACCGAATAGGGAACTACTTACATGCCTACCTAGGTACTAACTAAGTGTTTTCAACTCGCTGAATAAACGAAACGCTGATACAACGGATGTCAAACGTCGGAGTTTTCTGTGTAATCCGAAACTATTCACAAATTATACTGATCAAAACATCGCAATATAAAATTATAAGTATGTACTTAGGACCAGAAAATAAATACTGACAAAGTGTGTGTTTGTGTAATTCACCTCTGCCTACCCCTTCGGGGATACAGGCGTGATGTATGTGTATCTGCCTGTCAAAACTTCGTGCGATATTCTATGAAGCAGCTATTCTAGCGCGATACTATTTAAACTGTGTCAGTAAAATTCAAGATTCGGCACGTCCATAGCTTAGGGCGTGATTCATTATGAAAAATCGCGAACCTATTCGAATTTAGACCTCCTATATTAAGTACTAGCTGTTGCCTACAGCTCCGCCTGCATGTTATAGTTTTCTTGATCACCAGTTACTGATTTATTATGTACAGCTGTTGCCCGCAGCTCCGCCTGCGTGGTGCTTTAGATCGACATAACTTTTTTATTTATAAACCGATTGAAATAAAACAAACCTTAAATGTTAAGTTGAATAAACGACAACGCATTACTAAAAACTGCATTCAAATCGGTTAAGCCGTTTTTGAGATTAGCGTGTTCAAACATTCAGAAACAGACAAACAGACAAAAATTCTAAAAACCATTGTTTTGGGTACTATTGCGTTCATAAAGCCCCCCTACAACAGTTTCTCTATTATATCTTCGATATACAGACATCGACAACTTACAATTTTATTATAATGTATTGACAATATCTGTAACTGCACCTAATACAAGCATTAGAGCATAGATTAAAGGATTAACAAGAGTAACAGAAGTTTTTTTATTAATAGTAACTTTACCTACCTACCTACTAGAATAGAATAGAATATTCTATTCTATCTACTAGGTATTAGGTAGGTAGATCATAATGTAAACCTATTACCAAACACGTAGTTATTGTACCTAACTACGTGTTCTAAACAATTCATTGAATTTCCTTCATAAATAGGTATCTAATGTATATCTGCTACAATGATATAATATCTTTGTTCTAAACACAATACAGACATCACATTTCGCAAATTCAAATCAATATTCCAAACTAGAACGTAGAATCGTCCAATAGACATAAGCAAATTTTCCAACATCCCTTTCCCAACCTGTTCCGTTTCCTATGTCTGCATAATAGATAAACTTATATACGTATGTAAATAAGTACTCCACAGGCTATAGTATGGACCCCGATATATAGTTTAAAGCTATAGTTATACATTGGCTTGACAATACTAGCCTCCCCCACACCAGGATATTTTACTTTCTCTGGACGAGGCCCCTTAGGCGCGTCCTGAACGCCACCCGCGCGGGTGGTCACCTCCATCCCCCTTCTGGCCACCCTTCGGACTCCCCCTCACGCATAGTACACACCATACAGAGAGCGAACTAACTCTGCTGCCAGCCTCTATAAACTCGTTCATACGTGTTCTTGTATAGATAGGTAGGTACTTATTTAAATACTCAATTTGGAGCCCACCTTGTGTGTGTAGGTAACCTACTGTTCTTAAATCAATTTAGCGTCAATTTTATTTGGTTAAGGCCTAGTTTAGGCTTCCTTTAATTTGGTATGGCGATTCTTGTTGATTTTAGTCTTTCCTATCACATATTTTTCCCCGTTTTCCCCAAAGAGGTAGACAAGATGTGTTTTTAGTTATTTTCCAGTACCTGCTGTTGGTCCCTACAGTAATAGAGTAAGCTATTTACCAAAACTTAATATTCGACAGTCCTACTTTGTGATGTACCATCTCTATGTACAAACAATGCATCAGGGTCTAGAACGCGATTCCGAGTTCATTTAGCAAGCAGTTTCTAGCCAACAACAACAGCCAACGTATAAATTTAAAATATAACTAGACCGTTGAACAGATTTGAGTGAGAATTAGCATAGGTTACCACCTATGCTAATTCTCACTCAAATCTGTGTACCTATACCTACCTATAGAAAAGTACATATATCTAAGTATAGGTACTTTTTCAGTTCCTGAGTTCACGTATAGTAGGACATATAGCTCCTTTTAACCAAAGTTATCAGTTTTTATCCTGGTAATGTTTTCTCGTTGTAATTAGGAACAAAAAATGTATGACCTAAATATTATACTACGTCAAAACTCTCGACACTGAGTTGGCAACTACGTCCTATCTATAAGCTAGTCCCTATTTACTACAAAAAAATCAATTCATTATCTATATATTTAATATGACAATTTGTCTGTCTGTCTGTCCGTCCGTCGCGTTTTTCAATTTACATACATTTGCATCATTTTTTTTTATTTTTTTTTTATTTCAGGCGATACAAAGTTCGCTGGGATAACTAGTTAATTTAATGCCAGAACGACGAAGATAGGTAGGTAGGTAGAAAGACTTAGATTGAGGTCTTTGGGTAGGTACGTAGGTAAGGTTTACTTACTTATGGATATTTGCAGGAGTATGTACATAATTGGCCTACTTAGTAGGTAGGTTGATACCTACCTAGATTTTAACAGTAGTAATTAGCTGTCTTACGACACATTCTTACAATATCATTATGTCCAACTTACACTTGTTGACCCTTGTTTGACTCAGACCCAACGATTGTCTTCTTTCCAATCGAACAGTTGTATCAATTTAGTCGAAACATCGTAGGTACGTACCTCTACCTACCTACCTAAAATTACATATGAGATACTTTTTATTTACAATAATAATTAAAATATACATAATTACATACTTACTAAAAATATTTGCATTACAAGATATCGTTTCAAAAAGTGGAAGTCAACTGGCAAAACATAGTTTCGATTCTCACTAAAAATTAAGATTTACAATTACGGTCCTAGCAGTAGGTACCTCCCCTATGCATGTTTGGAATTTTACACACATCCGAACCGGTGTAACTTCCAAAGTAGGTAGTATATCACTGAAGAGAATTCAACAATCAATAAATCGTAAAGAATAATGATTATACCCACATAAAACTTATTTAAATTTCTTTCTATGATCTCGCAGCAATCTATGTATATTTTACTAGTGGAGCCCGTGACAAATTTTATAAGTACTTAAACCTTCCTCGAGAACCATTAGCGAAAGCAGCAAGAAAATCAGTGCAATAGTTTTTAGTTTATCGCGAACAGACATACCTACATACATTTTGTTTTGTAAATATGTAGATTATGCAGTGATAACTCCCATTTTTATTATTGTCTCCTAATTTCTTTCATCTGTAAGTACCTCTACATCTACGGGTTCTGTCAGATCATGTTTGCGGCCGTATTTATCAACCGATTTTCATGAAACTTTACACACACACTCCTTGCTTACAATTAATAACATGTGAATGATATTGTTTGGATTGGATGAAAAATGAAAGAGTAATAAAGAAAATTTAAAAAAATATTTTTTCTAAACAAAGCTCCCGAAGTCTACGGTTCGCAGAACCACTAGTTTTAAATTTGTTTTGATGTTAGTGACAACTTGTCGCTCGCTGTGCGCATGTGCAAGAAACACCTATTCAAACAAAAAACGCGGGCTCTTCAATTTCCTCATAAAATCCAAATATACTATAACTAGGAGCTGCGGTCGCTGCCGTGGTACTGCGCTGCAGCATGCAATTGAGCGAAGCGACCGTTGTCTTATTTTTGGTAAATAACTTTTTTTGAGGGTCCTAAATCAAAATTCGGTCTCGAACAAAACCTGTTCCTGAGAATGCTTGATTTTTGAGTGAAAAAATCATGAAAATCGGTGGTTGACATATTTTTGGTCAATAACTTTTTTTGAGGGTCCTAAATTAAAATTCGATCTCGAACAAGACCTGCTCCTGAGAATGCTTGATTTTTGAGTGAAAAAATCATGAAAATCGGTTGGGTAGTTGTCGAGAAACAATTTCACATCGAGTTGCATTTGAGTCACCTGATAAGGACCTCCGCTCGCTTCGCTCAATTATGAGATCTGCTCAGCACAACCATGACTACCAACGAAGTAAGATACCACTAAAGGATTAGAAATAAAACGACATTAATTGAGAGGAGAAAGATTTAATAAATAGATATATTTTAATCTAAAACGGATTATCAGAAGAAATCACAATTTGATTACAGATAACATTATGAATTGCCATTACATGCATTCGATTAGATACAAGCGTCGACGCTGGAGCCAAATAGTTATTAATAAGTAAGTAATACAAGTTGACATGATATTTTTTCCACATTTAAATTCAAATTGTCGACAACAGGGTGCTATTAGCGAAACATAGATAATTGTTATTTTTTTTTAATGCCGATCTTCACAGTCTATATAGTTGACGTATGACGTACCCAGCAAGTGTGTCACACAACACCAATAACGGAGCATTTCACAAATGATTGATATGTAATACACAACATCTAGATAGTAAATACACATAGATATTATAATAGGAGTAAACTCCTGGTCAAGTACCCGTCATTGGGTACCTACAACTTAGGTACTAACCGCTCTTATACATTTGGTCCTAGAAGGCGTTCCAGAGTTTATTACACGTCTTTCGTGCTCGGATAATAAAGGCGGCGGCGGGATGTCACGATTAATGTGTGTTTTGTTGGAAGTGCTTTATTAAAGTCTTATTTCACGCCTAAGAACTTGTCGTTGTCGACTTAACAAACGCAGAATAGGCTAAACTGACCATAATTGTCTGTAAAATCATTGGTTGACAAGTCGACATTTTTCTAGGACATGTGATATTCAGAAAACACCAATTGTTGATTTGATTTAACATGATTCCCGCCGCACAGTTCTCGAGTGAATAGCACCCTGAATTAAGATAATAATTTATATTTCTAATATACAGTACACCTTTACGTATTAAATAATAATGTTGGTAGGTTTAATTAATAGCTCGAGTAATAAATAAGATAAACATATTGTATTTATAGTTACTGAAAGAGAAGAGAATTGTTTCGGAGAATAATTGGAAGAATCAATAACCATAACATATCTATGTAGGTACGTACGATTAATAATATGTAATATGTTTTAACTAACATTATCGATAAAAATACGTGTGCCTTGTTCATTATGTTTTTAAGCATTTTGTATACAATCATTTTGTTTCAAGTCTATATATAATGTTTGTTTTGACCTTGTTCGAAACCAGTTGCGATAAAAGCATTTAAAGCATAAAATACACAATTTAAAACAGATATTTATCTTGGCTTGTGGTTTAAAACCAAGTGTTCAATAGAACATTGTCACTATGACATCTAGGACATTCTGACAATAGGCCCAACACACTCTGTAAAACAACTGTCTACACGATATTAAATCTGTGTTTCAAACAGCCGTTTTAAACCGTGTATTTCTTCCCTAAGTCATTTCACGTATTGAACTAAGCTATCTCTACAAACTGCGAGCTATACCATTACTCTAGTTTTGTAAACATCTTTTGCACCATAGTTAAGAGAGTTAATAACAAAATGCAGACTAGCGTTCTTAAGAGCAATGCGACCTTATTGTATGGTTATATTATAATTCATAAGAACCGCCATAATGCACCCCTAAAGTAAATAGTATTCAGCCGATATAATTGTAATATATAGGTATTATATTATTGGTGGTTATGTAAAAATTAGCACCAAATTGTAATGTTATTAATAAACAAACTGATGCTAAACTTTATTTTCTTATTATCCAACGAAATATTTTTGCTAACTATCGCAGTTTATGTTAACGAGTGCTTAATATACTGGAAGACAATAAAAATAATCGTCTGTGGCATCAAGAGGTTCTTCAATGCCTAGGTTGCGTGGCGTACCTAGACTTTTAAAGTTTTGTATTGAACCCTATCTTGTAACATTGGATATATAATGTAACATAGATTATATTTGTAACGTGTTCAAATTTAAATTAAATTTACAAGTTAAAGCGGCGAAATGACAATAAATCAGCATAATAACTATAAAAAAAATGTTCTCGATGTTAGCAACATAACAATAATTCTGGAAAGACTTCGGATGAAACAAAATGGCGAAAGAATGCAAACGTTGTCGCTCTGCGCATGCGCACCTAAAGCGCGCCATGTTGCCACGTTGTGCGAACACATTGCACACAATAGATTTTTTCTAATCTCTGAGCTACAAGTTGCCATTTTTATTTGTAAGCCTTAAACTGTGCAGTTTCATTGTATGTAAAGCATCACCTCGTGGACATTTCAATTGACTTTTGTACTGAACATCTTGGTACAGAACCAATGACAATTTTACAGCTATAACAATATTATAGCACAGTTGTATGACGTCGTAATTTTTTATAGAATTATGTACCTATAGAAACAATGTGAAGGCAAAACAGGTGTAGAAAAAGGGGACAATTACACTTATAAACACATTTATAAACATCTATATCGCTAAATAGTGTTAAGTATATAAAACATCAATATTATTAAACACTTTAGAATAATCAAAAGCGTCTATTGGAGTCCATTCACATTTAGAATATTTAAACACCTAAATATCGAAAATGATACAGATTAAAAATCTGATCGAACACCTATAAAACTGTACTTACATAAAATTTAAAATTATCTATTGATCTCGTGTAACTCGTCATCTCGTCCTATGATTGGTGTTTTTTTTGTATTCAGTAGTAACCTCCGCATAATTTGTTCAATTATTACCGATATGTTAACTCTGTTTGTATGCCAGTTGAAAATTACACTAGAAGACGTGTGTGACGTAGAAGACGTATGGATAAATTACTTCATCATTGGTGCATTAAATTATACTGTCTGTCAAAACATACAAATCATTGACAACAAAACATTAATAATAACATTAAAAGTTGTGTGAATAAAAATACCTTTTATAAGGCTCCTAGCATTATTTTTCATTAACGTTCATTATTTAATAATCTACAAAAAACGATTTATCTATATACGAGTAGGTACTAAGAATTGTGCGAAAATAAAAATTATTGTGCATTCAGTACTCCTGTGTCCTCAGTGATTTATATGTAATGTAAATAAATTAAATTATAAAGTATGTAAAAAAATTAAATTCCACAAAATTACATTGGTATTAAAGATCATTAAAAAGAATATGTGAAATAAAATTAATATAAGCGTGCTAATTATGTTAGTAATAATCAAAAACGGTACTTATACGTATTAACGTCATCGCAGCTACAGATTTAGAACAAATGTTATGGTTATTTTATTTTCGTAGATCAATTTAGTTAATTTATATTGTAATGTGTGTATAGTGTAATATATAGTGCGGTGGCGTTAGTATGTAAGTACCTCAAAAACTTAGTAATGAATACGTCGTTACAATACTTATGTTAGTAAAATGGCGATACATTGTGATAAAATTATATTATAAATATAACATACACTGTAAATTTTTTAACTTACATAAATATGCAGTCATTATAACAAGGAAATAATACAATTGCATGTTAGCTATCAAGCTTTTTGTATATCAATATATGGCTAACTTTGTTTTATAACATATTCAGCGAACCATGAATCATACATGCTTATATTTAATCATATTGGGACATTTTGTTTACAACCTGGATTCCGTCTTGAACCTATCAATCGTATTATTTTTGTTGTTATAAACACTACATACATATTATTATGTAACACATACTCCAATTAGTTATCTCTTTTTACATAAGGTCACACAAAATTAGCGGAACATCAAACAAGATCAAATTCTATTCTAGACGTGGTAAATATACACGTTGTTTTGGGAAATATTATTATTTTAAAATTAATATTAATGGAGTTCAATAAGCATCTTATTGTTTTAAACTTATGTGTCAAAATACCAATAAAGGTATGAATTGGAACAATATGTTTATTATATATTTTGATTTGGTTTAAAACGCGACGCGCCGCTTCTGCATAGACGCCATTTGAATGTTTGGAAGACGTTGAGGTTTAATTGTTTGTTATAAGATCCTTATTTTGTTCGCGTATTGTTTAATTATTATGGACTATTCAGTCTGTAATAGTATTTCTGGATTATGTCGTTGTTTTATTCGTATAAATCTTTCCAGCGGCGCTGCGGCTACCTCACTTGTTCTAACCAACGTAGAAGTCCAGTCAAAGCGACTAAAGCGTATGGATTCAGGGCTTCCGATGAAATACCACTACTTACAGGAGCGGGTTATCTAAATATCTATAATATATCATAACCAGTAATTGCAGTCTTACATGCTTTTGCAAAATTAGCAGATATTTATACGGTGCCCTCCATTTATGTAAAATATTTGAATGTCCATTTAATCGAGTGACGTTCGTGTAGTAGTTATATGGGTGGTCCCCCTGCGGTTGCCCAAAAGCCGAGCAGGCGAGGCGTATCAATACGTTTGAATGTCACCTCACCGCAGTATTCAAAACTCAACACTTCACTACTGTCTATTGTTACAAAAATAATTGAATAATAATACTTAGGCTGACTCAGAACTATCATTATGTTTATATATCTCTTGTCACTCATTAAAACTAAACCTTAATAATATCATCTACGCAAATATATCAGCTTGAATATTAATTATAATGTTAACTAATACTATAAGTGTGTATATCTCATTTGTGTCTTTATTTATGTTGTATATATAATAGGTCACTCACTGTCTTGTCAAAGCTAGAATCTCAACACTTTGAAATTAATATCTATATCTATTTAGAATCATATTAAGGCTTGCAATCTTAGTTTAGATGTTGGTATCACACGTAATTAACCACAATTTGCTATCTAGATTGTTTTACTATATTTTCATTCACCAACATCTGACTACAGAGCGTTGGTTATCACAACGCGCTATCTGTAACAGTCATTAAGTCTAGCAGTGATAAGACAGACCTCAAACGTGTTACGGCAATAACATACACACAGCGCCACTTAATCATTTTAACTAGCGCTATCTAGTGACGAAGGAACACAATCAGTCAGCGACATCTATGCAATTGTAAAGGAACTACTCAGGACTAAGTCGTTAATTGACCAGTCTAGTCAGTGAACCAGTTAAATAACTATCTAATTACTTAATATTCGAGTTGGTTCGGTTGCACAAAGGCGCTGTGTGTATTTAAAATTTTCTTTCGTTTTTCAAGATAATGAAGACTTTTTTATTCTAAATAAGAAATGTTTTAAACTAACGCCTTTATATATTTGTCTAATGTAACAGTTATATATATTACAAATCCATAACATGACCGTAGTGATCACTGATACATTTAACATTTATTTGGAGATATTATTAATATTATTGATAATATACAAACAGGAGACAAATTTCTAAAATTTAGACGCGATATAAGCGGGCTAGCGGCCCTATAAATGCAACAGTTTTGTGCTATCAGCGGCGGTTGGACTCTCAAGTTTTTTATGTAATATTCGTACTTATTCAGATCCATTTTGACTTTGATGGAGATGTCACTTATTTGAAAAATTATATATCTGTAAAATACTGTAGCAAAAATATACATGTCAAAGTTCTAGTTTAATAGAAAGCCTGTTTGTTTATTACTGTAAATAATTCAAAATCTTTGTAAATATTGTAAGTAGGTACTTACCGGATACTCGTGTCTCTTACAGGTTGCTTTTGTGATAAAGCCGCCATTTGTACATATTCAAACCTGGACTGTTTAGTTATGAATTTTGTATTGGTGTATACAGTTTATTCTATTCTATTGTATTTTAACAGTTTGTTGCAATACTGCGCTAGATGGCGCTGAGTGTTTACACTTAGTGCCACCTAGCGGAAACGAATAGAACTAGGATGGTATTGCTATTAATTCGCCAGACATAATAATGCTGAAGAAAATATTTATCTAACTAATAATATCCTAAAACAAATGATTATTTTGATATATTTTGTTTTATAACTTATTAGATTTGTGTTTGTTTATTAATCCAACGAGTGGCAGCAGCATCGCCTTCATGTTAGCACGATAACCTTCTACAGTAAGAACCTAGTATTTTTTTAACTTTTAGTAGTTATTTCCTTCATCTTACATAGGTAGAGTGGATAAATTGTATTTGACATCAAGCACTAGTGATATTATTACGTAATTCGTTCGAATTACCAGTACTTATAAATTTTGTTTTCTATTATTTGTAAAACGCCATCTGGCGGCGACGAAAGGAACTTGTTCAACTGTTAAATCTATCATATACACGCCTGTAGATTCATCTCTCGAAGTGCTCCGATAAGAGAAACATCGCAAGCCCGCTTATATAATAAGCTGCAAAACGTATGTGGGTAGATATTTTAGTCTATTATCCTAACTAGTATTACTGGGAAAAATCTTTAAACGCTATACACATAACAGTTGGACATTATGTCCTGCTGTTTGATTGTTATATATTAAACTGTCTTTTATAAGCTGACCTAGTCACTTTTATTAGCTTTTGCCAAAGAGGTACAATATCAGAATGACGTGGAAATACGCTGATAACCCAAGTCACATTTCTACACAGTTTTGATACTTGTAGTTTGATATCCTTTAAACCTCTTTGGTCATAGCTAAGTTTAATTGAACAGATAGACAATTGACAAAGTGTAATCTTGTTCTTTTAGAACTTTAAATGCCGCCACGAGTCATAATAATAAAGATTACAATAATCCTTAGTGAATATTTTCTATGTAAATCTGCACCAAGGACTTTTTTGAGTAATCTTTAAGCTTGTATGGCAGCAAGATATCAACCTCTCGGAAATTTATTTTACATTAAACCTATACGATCTGGAACAGGTATGACCTTATTCAGCCGTTTTTTGTCACATGTTTAAATCTTACAACATTCAAGAAGTAAACTCTCAATACCGATTACCGATTTTAATTTGAAAGAACTTATTATATGACCGTTTTTATATATTTTCAGTTGTTATGTTCAACTGAAGGTAATTAAATATTATTTTTTTATGAAATTCAAAATTAATTTGCTAAAACTTTAAAATTCTAAATGAGCAAATATGCATTTTAAATATATAAATCCAAAGGACGTATATTTGCCTTTTTTGCAGCATCAGTAACTTACTTAAGATTTAGCTTGACAGCGGATTTTTTTTCATGTTGGTATACTCAATAAGCATAAATGTTTTTACGTATACAAATTACGAAAACTGTATTAAAATATTAAATGAACGGTAGTAGCAATAACCAAGCGACAGGACTACCAACAACCATCGCTACACGCGCACTAACTCTAACAAGCATTGTTAAACTTATAAGGGTGGAGTTATAACAGTTTTATATAATCATCGGTACTGAGTGTTCAACGCGTTGTAAGATTTAAAACCGCTTTAATCACTGAGACTGCGGATCGCATTGTAGCAGCCGCACAATGGAGGGGTCGCTCTTAGCGCCCTCAATGAACTCTTCGAGGGACAGTTTGCCGTCCTTGTTCCTGTCCATCTGTCGGAATATCTTGTCAGTTCGCTTCTCTGGTGTTGATTCGTCTTCGGGCATCTTCATCACAGAGCCCACCATCTTATAGATCGCCTGAAAGCATAAAAATTTGCTAGTTGATTTTAAACTTGCTACTAGATGGCGGTATTATATATCATAATTACATATTTATTTGATTTGTATCTGATACTTTTGTAATACTAAGGTAGGCGTAGAAAGACGACCTTCGCCTATCTGGTAACCAAATGGGACACACTTTTTCATCACTTCAAGAAACATGCCTATATAACCCGCCAATCGAAAAGTGTCGATCTTCAACGGCTCTTAGATTGTAATGTGCTACAAAGAATACACACATGATATTATAATCACGCTTATATGGATAGGCAGAGATGCACTAGTATTTAACTAGAGAAGTATTAAATCCATACTTACAGAGACAATCTCCAACATCTCTTGCCGAGAGATGTAGCCGTTGCCGTCGAGGTCATACATAGAGAACGCCCACTTTAACTTTTGTTCCAGTTTGCCACGAGAGGTGACGCTCAGAGCGCAGAGAAACTCTCTAAAATCTATGGTGCCGTCGCCGTTAGCGTCGAATGTACGAAACACGTGTTCCGCGAACTGTCAATAGATAAAAAAGAAGTTACCGTCTTATTTGAAAAGTTTGTGATGCCTGCAGCTCCACATTCAATCAAACAAAATATTCAGCTTTTTAATACAATATTAAGCTATAGCTGTCAATACCGTACCTTGCTAGCATCTCCATATGGGAAGAAGTTCCCATATATCTTCTTGAACTCTTCGACGGACAAATGTCCGCTGGGGCAATCCTTCAGGAAGCCTTTGTACCATTCTTGTATCTCCGCATCTGAAAACGTTTTCATACACACTTAAAATATATATTTAGTACTATTTTCTAAACATATTGAGCATACTTAACAGCTATGCACAGTTAGACTGGAATGCCGATCACAACTGGGTTCAGAAAAAGTTCGTTGGATAATAGTATATTTGATTAGGTATAGTATGTCGCCCTCCGTATGTTATATTCTCGATCTCATACCCATAGTCAGTTACAATCTTAATTCCAAATTTCATCCATGTATAATGGTCTTCACGTAAAAAGAACGCTGAGCGAGAGTGGGAGGGGTGTGTTTGCGCATCGGTACTCTCGCTCTTACTCGCTGTTACCGCGATATAGATTGATAAATCGTCTACTGCGCAGCTTGAAGGTCAGCGTTATTTTAATGTGACGCGAGGTATAGCAGTATTTCTACGAGATGTCCAAACAAATGAAACGTTTATTTATCAATCTCATCTGTAATATTTTTTATGTTTTCCAATAAATAACATATTATACATATTATACATGACAAAAAAAACAGGTTTGAATGATATGTAGCTATAATTGTGGTGGCAGGTGCACCACTTGACTCGTATTTCGACTCACGGGCGACGACTATTGGAATTAATTACTACACAAAAGTACGTTGTGAAATAACACACATGTATACAAATTAAGTATAAATTAAGTATAATATACTACACTTGTCTTGTAAAACGAGTTATTCAACAGTCTTAAATTCAAGATGGCGGATAACGCAACGCACCGAATACCCCGCAAAACTTAACTCAGTGAATGACTGAAAACCTAGTTTAGCCTTACTATTGTACTCGTAGTAGCACAGAAGTGTAGTAGACCTTTGATCTATAATTATATGATAATGTCTGCAGCTATAATTATGACCTAAGCAGGTCATATTTTGTAATTGATAGATAAGTGTAAAGTGTATTTGTTCATAATGTTGCACCTTGTTGTTAGAGAACGTCCATAAATTTGCATTTTTGGATCCCCCTTGGTGAAATTTGACACGACCCCCACTCAAATCTCACGTAAGACTTGTTAAGATTTCATTTCATTGTCCTAAACGCATCACACAATTTATGAACGACCCCTTAAAGGTAAAATAGTTACCTGAAAACTCAGTGTTTTGCTTCAGATCTTCTAAAACCTCCGGCTTGAGTTTGCTATTTTGTTTACCCATTATTGTAGTTGGCTTACGAAGTCGAATAGGACGAGAAATTATTACACAACCTGAATCTGTTAGTTAATAATCTTGTGCCCTAAAATATAAGCGCTAATTAAGTAATGCTTAAATAAAAAAACAACATTATAATTTTTTTCTAACAACACTGTTAATAATTACGAACTTGTGACTTATTTCTTGCAATAAATAAAAGAAAATAAAAAGTTATTACGATTAAATTTTATAATTAAAAATTGATTGAGACTTGGTTTATTTCTACTTGTACTTATAAGATGGTATATCATACCAACAGTTACTCAGTAAACTTAGCAGTGGTGTTACAAATTAAGTAAAATAATATAAAAAATGACATAAGTTAGAAAAAAATAATAAGATATCGATGACGTCCAGTAACTGAAGCTGACCATTAGATCAATTAGACCAACGAATTTTTATTTTTACTACTATTTCCATAATTTTTTTTAAATCCGCCTCCAATGACTGTTTTATTACCAATCGACGCCTTTTGGTCCAAGGTTTACAAAAAGTACAAATTTGTATTGGGGAAATCACATTTTCACTGATTGGTGAGTCATTTTCATTTCTAAGCACTTTTTCGGGAGTTTGCCGCTTGCCTATTAGAGTCGTAGGTGGGAGACGAAGTCTCTGTAATCTTTTGTACTCAAGTTTCGAGGTTTTCTATGTAAAATATGTATGAAATTACAACAAACAAAAACTTTATGTATCTAATCTATCCTTAGTTTGAGGCTAGATGGTGTAATGTGTGATGTCCAAATATTAAAACTCACATTAACAATACAGACCCACACTATCCATCCATCCATCCATCCATACATACAGATAAATACAATTTAAGTGTTTGTGTGTAGTTTCAAACTACCAGCTTTTTACTACTGATATAATTTTTTTTTTTTTTTAATTTTTAGCTAGTATAACATAAAGTTAATAGTAAAAGCTAACTACTATATTAATATTAAGCTATCACTCACCTTGCATGTGTGGGAAATCGCTATAAACTATTAACTATGTCCTTTTTAGGTGAAGAAAAACAGAAGTTTATGAGAAATGGTAAGTGTGCACGGGACCTTGTTATGATTATAGTACTGGATCTTGGTACAAAAACATATCTCCTGTCCTAACTATCCTACCTATGTTTCAAGGGTATACCCGAATCTTTAAACAATAGTTGACATCGTGCGACTACCTCGCAGATATAATATTGGATGCAAATACCTACAGGTTCGAGGCAGACAGAAGAGTACAGCCAGTAAGAGTAGGTACCTATCGTAAAAAGGTATCTCTAACACATTAAAATATATTATCTCATCATGTATAAAAACCGAGACGCCCAGGACTTGAATTGGCTGTGCCACAGCGGCTGGCACGTAAGATTTTGTTGCCTTTCATCAACATTTCATCGCAGGGATTCAATTATTATTTTTAAATTACAATATAGGTGCTACTTTTTATTAAATTCATTCGGCCATTTTGGACCACCCATTATATGCGTGCCCGGTGACGACAATAGGCTTGCCCCTATTACATGGGACTAAATATAATCAGTTGTGCAAGCAAATTGTGGGTGTGTAATGCACCTCTGCCAACCCCTGCGGGGATATAGGCGTGATATCTGTGTCTGTGTGTGTATAAAAACTGCCAGACCGGCCTTAGTGAAATTTTCACTAAGGTTCAGAGCTAGAAAGACAGATCTGTGGGATTGGGAATAACTTAAATATTTCTAACTTTTACTACATAGCTATTTAATGCAAGTTGATTATTTTGGTAGAGGGCTTCGTATATCAAATTCAAGTTCATTATTTTCGGTAGAAAGCTTCATGTCTAAGATATTTGAATTATACTACACTTAGTAACTTTCTGTATTTGAAAGCAATGAGTTTGCTTCTACTATCCTTAAAATATTATGAATCACAAAAACTGAAATGTCATCGGCAGGACTCGAACCCACGGCCATATTTAAGAATAGTAGAAACAAACTCTTTGCTTTCAAATACATAAATATAATGATTTGGTAAGGAGTCATCTAAAAATTCAGTGTTTAGTTATGACACGATGATACCGTAGTTCGGCAGAACTCCGGTAGGTGGCTCCAACGCCAATGTTTTTTTTTTATATATATATATTTGATTCGCCAAATTGACGCCGCCCGCCTGGTGGTAAGTCGCGACGACGTCTAGCGATTGTGGGCCACTCTCACAGCACACAATACTATAGAGAGTGGCCCTCAACTTGACGACCTACTGATGTGCCTCTTCACGCTCCGCTTAAAGAACCCAGGATTATATGTGGGAGGAAACACGTGCACAGGCAGGGCGTTCCAGGCCACTATCGTTCGGCAGAAAAACGAACGTTTAAAACGCTCTGTTCTCGCGGACATGCTATCCACTGTGTAGGAGTGGCATCTCTGCCCGGCACGGGTTGTTCGGGATCGGAAGGAAGAGGGTGGGATCAGATTGAAGAGATCTTCAGAGCACTCGCCGTGGTAAATACGGTAGAATGCGGCCAAGGAAGCTATTGTTCGGCGCTGAGCTAGCGGCTCGAGGCTTCCCGTTACCTCCGGACAATCTATAATACGGATAGCCCGTCGCTGCATAGCGTCGAGAGCGTCCAGTAGATACTTCGCGGAGCCGTCCCAGAGGTGAGAGCAGTATTCGACGCAGGGTCTAATCTGCGTCTTGTATAGCAGACACCTCTCCGGTGTAAAGAATCGCTTTACCTTATTCAGTATTCCTAGTTTCCGCGAAGCTAGCCCTATACATCTTTCGATGTAGTTTTTATTATTGAGCTCTCGACGAATGTCTATGCCAAGGATATCAAGGTTGTCCTTCATTGGTAATAATGCATTCTGAAGAGAGGGTAGGGGAAGGAAAGGGAATTTCTTCGCAGTAAATGCACACGCCTGTGTTTTGCGGGCATTGAACTCGACCAGGTTCTCGGTACCCCATTGAGAGCCACGAGTCGTCGTCTCTCCTCCTTGATCTCAGATCGCCCCGCCGTCGGACGAACCGAGTAACTCCCGTGCAGTCATCTGCATAGCAATGAATGGTCCCGAGGGATAGCATATCATTGATATGCAGAAGAAAGAGAGTTGGTGATAGTACGGACCCCTGCGGTACCCCGGCATTCACTTGCAAGAAGCGAGAAGCCTGGCCATCGCAGAGGACCCGCATTCGGCGCTCGTTGGCGAAAAAGCTGGCAATCCAGCTGCACAGTTGAGGAGGTAGACCATATGCCGGAAGCTTGGAAAGGAGCAAAGCATGCCAGACCCTATCGAAAGCTTTGGCGATGTCCAGGCTAATAGCCAAGGACTCGCCGTACCTTTCCATAGCCCCACCCCAGACATGCGCTACGAATGCCAGAAGATCACCCGTTGATCGTTTTGGCCTGAAGCCGTATTGTCGATCATTGATAGCGGGTGATCCTCTAGGTATCGCATAAGCTGCTTATTTATAAGGAGCTCAAGCACCTTGCAAATGACTGAGGTGACAGCTATGGGTCGATAGTTGCCTGGATCGGATCGATCCCCTTTCTCGGGGATCGGTTGTACGTTCGCCTCCTTCCAGACCTCCGGCACGAGCCCTGTAGAGTATGACAGGTGGTACAGACGCGTTAATACTGGAGACAACTCAGCTGCACATTTTCGTAGCACCACCGCCGGAATGCCGTCAGGGCCACTGGCTTTCCGCGTGTCGAGTGACCGCAGCACTGCCCGTATATCACATTGTCTGATAACAATATCAGGCATAGTGTGGCCACAGTTGGCGATGGCGGGGGGCTGCAGGCCTCGGTCGTCGACCCGGGAATTAGCCGCAAAGAGGTCTGCGAGCATATCCGCTTTCTCTTGGGCTTTGTGAGCCAGTGTTCCATCTGGATAACGCAGCGGTGGCAGCGAGGGCTGACAAAAGTTAGATTGCACGGCTTTGGCCAGTTGCCAGAATCCACGGCTGCCCGTGGGATGGGAAGTGACCCTGGGAAGTGCTCCTGACCAAGCTGCGCGACGCGCTGGGCATCCGCTCTCTTAATGGCCCTCTTACTGGATTTTGTGGCCCGGTTGTACGCTGCTTTGAGGTGGCCCACGTTTGGGTCGCGCACAGCCCGGGCCCTGATCCAGGCGCGATATGCCGACTGTTTTTGTCGAACAGCTTTGGCACAATTTCGCCCGAACCAGGGACCGGCTCTGCGGATACTGGTGACATCAGTTTAGGGATGTAATATTCCATCCCTAAACTTTTCTCGCCATCAATCACAGAAGCGCTATCCGAAGGAGCCTTTCCTACAAAGCAGCGCTGGCTCCAGGGGACGGACGCATAATAACCGCGTAGACCCTCCCAATCCGCTGACGAGTAGTGCTATAGTCGTCGTGACGTTTGTACAGGACGTGCAGGAGGTGACACCTTCATGCCAGGGTGGACAACACAATGGTCGGAACTACCCAATCCTACCGAAACACTGTACTGGGCTGGGCGACTCGTCAACAGTAGATCCAGCAGAGCGGACGCGTGATCTGACCTGTCTGGTATCCGGGTGATCCCGCATCCCATCTGCCCCGCCCTACCCGCATGATCAGTCTTGAGGGACCCCAGCCATTTAATGTGATGGCCATTGAAGTCTCCCAGAAATACTAGGTCAGCGTTCGGGAACCGCACCTGCGCTTCATCAGCCGTCTCGCTGAGGTACTGGAAGAGCTTTGTTGTCTCAGAATCCCCTGTGTGGGAACGGTAGACGCACACGTAGATCTGGCTCATAGAGCCATGGTCTACGTGCAGCCAAAGGACGGAGTTGGAGGGGTTCTCTAGGCAGCGCAACCGGCGGCAGCAAACATCCGCCCTAACGAACACGCACCTCCTCCTCGATGACATAGCCGGGGTAACACAGGTAAGACGTGTCTTCAGGGCGGCGTATTTGTGTCTCCGTGATGAACATCACAGCGGGCCGTGCCGTCTCAAGGTGATGGTGGACGGCATCAAGGTTCGCATGGAGTCCACGGATGTTAGTGAACTCCACCTCGAAAAGTGAAGTTGTGGGGTTTCCTGGGGCCGCTGTGGAACGTTTACGTTTTTTATGTTGCACTGCCATAATGTACATTAGGAAGAAGCGTGAAGACAGGGCGACATTTGGTGCAGCAGTAAGTGACAAAGCGCAGGGGCTAGCTTTGTCTAGAACCGTGTGGTTAGGTTGGAGCCGACTCACCGGACGGAAGGGCTCCCAAAACCCCCCCCGATGCCAGGCCGCCGCTACCCCACACCGGTTACTACCCGGAGCGGCGATGCCACATCAGGAATATGCGCAACATGTGGGGCAGCCTCCTGGGGTGGTTGGTCCCAGGCGGGCCCCATGACTGTGTTGCGGGCGGCTGCGGCAACGCCGTTGCTAAGGGTCTCGGAATCGACCCACACCTCCCACCCTAGACTCCGTTTCGCCCCCACTGGTCCCATGCCTGCTGCACCATACATCGCCCCGGGCCCGGCGGTACAGCTGCTGAACCCCTAACGCAACCCAGCCTGGGCTGGGTTACTTGAGGGGCTTTAGCACAGCTGCACGGTGGTACCCCCCCGGACCAACACTATTGTACCACCTGGTACCCACGTAGGGGCCGAAGCCACTCCATAGGTACCGTAAATTAACGAACCTCGTCCGTTGATCAGCAGGTGCGCCACTAGCAGGTGAGGTCGCTGGGGCCCTAAAGATGTTGGTAGAGCCCCTTTGCACCCAACCTGAATAGCGAAATCTAAAAAGATATATATGTAGCAAAGATTGGACGATGTCGGTATTGGACTTAGTAACTCTACGGAGGGTTCATGTAAATAAATGGCTGAATATTTTGCTCAGAAATTAACAGTGTTCATAATCAGATGTACCGAGATCCAGAAGATTAATCATAAATTAAGGAATATATTTCAATAGATACAACATCTCGTGCACATAAAGTTTTCATTATTTAATGAAATAATGGACTTTTATTTTGTTTTTTTGATTTTATTTTTATGAGGCAAAATGTGAATCATTAAAAATATGTATCTTAGAATACAAAAAAGAATGTTAGGTACACATTGTGGTTACTTTTCTCTACTATATGTTTTAATTGGCTGTAAAATATACGAGCTATGTAGTTAAAACTAAAAGCTGAGTAACCAAAGTTCATTGTAAATTTAATGAAAAAAAATCGTCGATTGACATCAGCGAAATTACACCAATCGCGTTTAGAAATTTGAATAATCATTTCTGTTTTGTCAAGACAGGATTCGAAATTGAAAATTTGACAAACGTTTTACATAATACATGTCAGTTATAACATAATGTAATTGTTTCGGCGTCTACCATCTGTTAGTGCGTCTATCGCATCTAGTTTTACAATAATATCTTAAAATTATACTATAAACTATTACATAGGTATCATAGAAATAATATGACTGAACAAATTATTTGTGCTTGAAGCTTAAATATTAAGAGTCTACTTCAGTTCTAAAATCATATAAACTTGAGGCAACTACTCTGCTATTTTTAATTTCAAAGATAAATAACTGGTGCCCGTTATTCAATAGTAAGGTTTACAAACCAGTTGAATAATAGTGACAACAATTTTGGCACCATTTTGTTCAAATAGGTTAATAAAGGAATTCTCTTGCGAGAGAATGTATTAATTTTGTTATATTTTATAAGTAGGTATCGTTATATAAGCAAATATGATGGTTATGATTGACTCGATTTATATATTAGATAAATATAAAATTTATAAACTTACATTAACTTAATAATTCAAAAACCTACTTAGAACAGAGTAGTTACCTATTTACATGGGTTGAGATTGTAGAATTGAGACCAAGAAGAGTGTTTACACTTACGCCCTAACCAATGATAATACTATGAAAAATCGACCACAATGCGCAAAGAGATCGGGCAATATTGACAATCTAGACTAGAGCAATTGCCCGCTATTCCTTATAACGCAAATTATCGCCAACTTTTTGCCCTAATTATAATGAAAAGTACATGGCACAGTATTTTATTTAATTAAGTTATCAAGCGAAAACAATAATTCACATTTATTTAAAAACTACAGAATTGAGATGAAAAAGTCTATAATAGTTTACGTTGGTGCCTAACATGCGTGCAGCCATCTTCTTTAAGGAGCTATGTGAAGTGACCGGTAGTTCAGGAATTGAGTCCAAGTATATAGACTTATAGACTGCCAAAGAGCAGTGGAAGCGTACAGAAGTTAAAGTTTGACATTCAACTGACGCATAGGCCTGGGTCGCGTAACTTTAAAACTTAGTCAATAAAAATAAAATAATTTACTAAATTATATAGAATAGTTTAATATCGTTTCTTGTGTTCCGATAATGTTCATTGCTAGGGAACGTACGTAGTTACGGTCTCCAAATGCAAGATAAAAAGTTGAAACTTTAAGTGAAGTTACAACATTTTTATTATCTCATTGGCCGATTTATTATTATACTAGTACTGTGACGTGTAGGTAGTTGTTTGCACGTACAATAAATATTCAAACATAATTACATTTTAAAAATGTTAATTATTTAAATTTCCAATTGAATATTTAATTTTCTGATATGTTACACGAAACCCTGTCTGCGAAGCTACCTGCAGATTCAAATTTATTGATCCCATCATAATCCTTTTTTTTTTTCATATTAAATTCAGTCAGTTTTATGATATTCGATTAATGATTTATGTTTGTTGTGATATATCAAAAATAATGTGCCAAGTCATGAAATTATGTGAATTCTCGCCAAAATTAATTAGTAAATATAATAATTACAAAGTAACATCAACGATATAGTTATTTAAACTGCCATGGTCGTTATTATTATAAACTTTGGAAATGTATTCGGGATATTTACCATGTATTATTATTTTGTTGTCGAGTTTCCGATATTTCGGCACTATTGCAAGCGCATTATAATAACATCAACGACTTCTAACTTCTAACAATAAAAAAAACATCGCAAATATGAATAGCGAAAGATCCATTTAATATAAGAAACAAGTTAATATAACAAAACACTTAAACAATTAATAAGATTTGGAATGTTTTATCAATCAATGATAATAATGTCTAGATTGAAGTGCATATTGATAAATTAATTAATGTTTTTTATTGATTGAATTTAAATGTAATGTTAAATTAAAAAAAAAATCGGATGCAAGTTATGGTACCTATTTTAGATCAGTAACATCCAATAACCACGACGGTCAATATAAAAATAATTCCGTTATATTGTAAATTTAAAAATGTGTGCAATTGCCACGTAATAAACTGGTAGTATGCACTGAAAACTGACAATTTTTAAAGTAGCAACACTGAATATAAATCAATATCGCGACCCTTTCTACTTTTGTGCGGCCAGTTGTGAATCTTGACGTTTTTAATGACAGTCTAGATGAGTTGATGTCTTGGATTATTTGGATAATATGGATGGATATAAAGGACATTCACTGAGTACACCAAAATTCAGGATCAAATTTTGATATTTGACGTGCTCAACTGATACTTAATTTCAAATTCTCAATTCAGAAACCGGCTGGTTATACGATAACGACTTTCAGTAATATCTTTCAAATAAAGAACATGTTAAGTGTGACGTTATTATACTGGATATAAATGTATGAAATATAAATATTTTTGAGTATGAATTTCAGATAACTAATTTTGATTTTCGAAAATTGTAAATTGACTTACACTTGTATATATAAAAAGAGCAAACCTACGTATAGAATAATATAGTCAAGTAGCATAACACATTTTTTAAACACCGTATTTAATAAATCTCGTAAAAATAAAATTTAAAAATAAATTCAATTATATAGGACTAGGGCACACTAAAACTGGTTTTATATTGATATATTTGGCCACCTTTGGCAAAGTTGACAGAAAATAAACGTACTAAAATGGTAGTAACTAGGATGAGAAAATAATGATGAAAAACCTATTCACAAGGAGAATTAGAAGGCACAGTAGTGGGGACAACATATCAGAGATCTAATAACCATACGATACGAATAAGAGGGTACGATATACAAAGTGATACAGCGTTTAAAACGCGATATTATACTTGTACAAAGCTAAATAAATAATACTGGAAGTAAAGAAGCGGGTCCTGGCTCGTTTGTACGAGCTCGTTGAAATCCCAGACGTTTAAACAAATTATAAACATTACCGATACTATAGAAAAGTTATAATAATACAATAAAGTTTAGTCATGTAGAAGAATACGGTTACTTTAGCTTACATAAGAACTTAAATCTGACAGATATTAAGAGATTGTTTATCATGGTATAGTATATCATAGTGTAGCGATGATGAGTGCTTTTTACGAGCTGCTGTACTTACAGCTGTTCTGATGCTATAACAGCATGAACAGCTATTAAGTTTACTCGTAGCTACTCTATGAAGTTGTTAGATACCGTGTTGAGGTGTTATCCAATCTGACATATTCTGTACACTACACTAAACTTGTCCTAATATTAAAATTTAAAGATTGACTTTATTTTGTGTGCACTATAGTAATCCACCAAAGGATTGAATAGGTAATATACGAACCAGATAGTACGACAGGAGTAGATATTCTCACAGGGATGGATAAAATGTCTAAAAATTGCATGGTTCGGACACAATCTTACACTATTAGTAAAGTGGACAATCCGACAGCGACAAACACTAATATTCCACCTAAAAATCATCATTCATACACTATAATAGGAATGGACAATTTCGTAATTCGAGGTTTTACTGACATCAAATTCGATACTCATAAATATCTTAATTTTAAATATTATTTATACAATCGACAAATGGGAAGTCACGCCGGACAAAGCAACTAGATAGGTACATCACAATACAATCGTACCGGAGCGAAGCCCAAAATACATACGTGGGTTGCAACAAGAAACAATCCGTAGCTGTTTTTAGAGCAACGACTTCAGCTGAGAGTACAGTGTAGATAAAACATGCAAACGTAGTCGATGCGTTTCGTTTTCGTTGAGTCTTTCGCGTTTACTCTCTCGATACTCGAAGGCGACGGAGCGACATTAGAGTGCTTTGATTCATTTATGCTGCACATTGCAAGTTTACATAAGCAGCGTGCACTAGAGCTGGACGACCCGCTCACAAATACAATCAGACACCTGTTAGTTCCGCCTCGTCGCCACGAGACTGATACAACACAACGAAGCTGTATACGTCTGCCAAATCACAAGCTGACGGACTAAAACTTTCAGTAAAATAAGTTAAACCCACAATTTTATTTGAAATGGTTGAAATTTTGTGGATGTTATTTTGTTGAAATTCGCACATATTAAATGTGTACAAACTTATGTAGCGACGCTCTCGAATGTACTGTCATGTGGACAAAGCTACGCCGTCGGGTTATCATGGGGTTTGCGACCGGGAGGGGTGTGGTGGGACCAGGTGTTAATTAATATGGGAAAACCGTCCGCCGGTTTAAGGCGCCAGCATTTTCGATAGCTCCTCGTCCTGGAGGCATCCCTTGAGGAACTCGTCCTGAGTCAACTGGCCGTCGTTATTCTCATCCATTTTCGCGAAGATGTTCTTCGCACGTTCTTCGGCGGAGTCAGCTGGTCGGTTACTTGAGCAGGCCCCGAGCATATCATAGATGGCCTGAAAATATTAAAAAAATACCTGCTGAATAAAGTTAAAGGGTCAAGAGCACAAATATAGTGTGTATACATAATATCGGTTATATATGTATAATTATATGTTTCCGTGTCTAAATGGTGAATAAGTAATAACCCAAAACAGAAAAGTTTTATAAAAAATTAATTGGTAGTTCGATCGATAGCGACATAACGTCCTATAATATCGCCATGTTTTTTGCAAGAATAGCGAACGAAACTATTCCAAGCCACAGGCGGCATCCTCTCGTCAAGTGGGATAGGTCCATAAAGGACCATGTTCAAGATTACTTATGGAGGTGAATGTTTTTTCTCTTTTTTTATTCTCAAAATGAGAGTTTCTCTAAACAAATGTTTAAACGCTACGTGTTAACACTACGGTATGTAGAGACCGAGTGCAGAAAGTTTTATCCCATGTTTTAAAACTAGTAGGTATAGGTAATAGCTAACTGCGTAATAGCGATACAGCAAACACGATCGATAAATGTCTGGACTTTGTCACCACATAAGTAATTAATCTACCACGATGTGACGCGGCGACGCGGTCATTCTAGAAGAACAGTTCGTTGTGGAACGTGAAAGGAAAACTTATACGAGGGTGGATTGAAAAGTAGTCGGCCTAACACTGATCCATTTAGTTCTAAAAATCAAATCTACCCACATTATTTAGTTCAGTTTAGACCTGTTAATTGTGTGAAGTTTGAAACGTGTGCGATAATTAGTTTTTAATTTTATAAATTTATTAACAAAGCAATCTGACATCATTTCCGCAAATGGAGCAAATCGAGCAGCGTGCCGTCATTAAGTACCTCCATAAGAAGGGGCTGTCATCAAAAGCCATCCATGATGATATGGTCAGTACATAAGGGGATTGCGCTCTTTCATATTCATCCGTCAAAAAATGGATAACAGAATTCAAGCGTGGTAGAGAGAGTGTGAAAGACGAACCCCGCTCTGGAAGGCCTTCGACGTCCACTACTGACGAAACTGTTAAAAAAATACTCGACTTAATTATGGGAGACCGTAGATTGAAAATTAGAGAGATAGCCGAGATTATCGGCATCTCTTATGAACGTACTCAAAACATAATAGTCAACGTGTTGGGTTTCCACAAGGTGTCTGCGAGGTGGGTTCCGCGACTGTTTTTAGTTGAGCAAAAAAGGATGCGATTGACTATTGCACACGACTGTTTGGAGTTAATTGAAGCTGATGAATGTGATTTTTGGAATCGTTTTGTTACTATGGACGAAACATGGGTTCATTACTGTACACCGGAAACAAAACAACAATCAAAACAGTGGAAAAGACCTGGTTCACCACCCCCCAAAAAGGCTAAGTCGATTTTGTCGGCAAGTAAGGTGATGGCTTCAGTATTCTAGGACTCGAAGGGTGTGATTATGGTTGATTATCTTGAAAGGGCTCAGACTATAAACTCTGATTATTACTGCACCTTAATACGTCGTTTACGAGAGTAAACAATTGAAAAACGTACAGGAGTGATCAGAAGAAAAGTCCTGTTTCATCAAGATAACGCTCGTGTTCACACGTCTGTCCAATCAATGGCAGAAATTCGCAACTGTGGCTTTGAACTGTTACCGCATCCACCATATTCACCTGATCGGGCACCGTCAGACTTTTTTCTGTGCCCTAACCTAAAAAAGCACTTGGGAGGTCAAAGATTTTTGACAAATGACGAGGTCAAAGCAGCAGTAGACGCATATTTTGACTCTAAGGAAGAATAATTTTTTTTCAACGGGCTAAATGCTTGGAAGGGAAGATGGCAAAAGTGCATTGAACTTGATGGTGATTACGTTGAAAAATAAAAATATATTGCATTTATTATGTATTTATTTTCTTGGTTAGGCCGATTACTTTTCAATCCACCCTCGTACCTACTTTACCCCTCAGCGGATACCTAGTCAGCCATATAATCTTGCTACTAGAAATCGATTGAATTTCGAATGTATTTACTGTACAATTACACGTAAATGCAAAAACTCTTCAAAACAGCTAAAATTTGCCCCCAATTTGTTAATTGGTTGATGGATTGCTTGAAATATTGATACTCATTTTAGGCTACAAAATAACAAGCTCGAACAGGGTACAAATATTTACGGTAATTGTCAACTGGTAATTAACTACTATAGTCTACACTACAGTTAATTACAAACGCGACGTGTAATTTAAACCAATATCGACCGACGGCGACTTGTAAAATATTAACTACAATTTAACTACCAAAAAAAACACATACAATCACGCTTGTTTGAAAGGGTAGGCAGAGGCCCATTATCTTTTTGGTTTCAAGTCTAAGAGGGGAGTCTATTACCGTTAACCGAAAACTTTTAAGTTTGTCATTCCCTGGGTCGTTGATCTGTACGTGAAACTCTCTTTTGATAAGACTGATAGATAGAAACTTCTACGCTTTTTTTATTTTTACGATTCACTATCACCAGTATCACCTGGTGCTTGTGCCAATTCACAGATAAGGCCCTGGCAAAAACAAAATTAACCGGTCTGCGGAAATAAGCTTGCTTACTCATAAGTGGGACCGCCAATGTTACTGCCGAAAAGTAGGTGTAAAATATACCTGTGCCTACCGCTTCGGGGCTAGAGTCTGCAGACGTGGTAGTAATGTACCTACTTATGTATACTTTTTAAACAAAATACCTACACAGTTTTGTTGAAGTTGTTGAAGTTGTTGATAAACGCTTTTAAAACGCTCCCATACGTAATACTACGATGTAAAAAAGCTTCGCTATATAGTAACCGTCCAAGTTAACCTAACAAAACAATGACATTGATTGATAGATATTATTCAGAACATTGACAAAACAAATAAACACCGACCACCCGAAGTTAAAACCAAAACGAAGCAAGTGACAGAATCAATCACATCATGAACAGGCTGACTCAACCGGGTAAAAACGCTGTCGGGTGTCGCTGCACATCAACTTTCTACTATTTATTGCATGTCACATGACGTCACACCGCACCCACGGTAACGCACCCTGACATCTGTTATGAAATGAAATATATTTATTTTACCATTCCATTTTGTTCCCAGAAGAAATACGAAAGTGTTGGGAATGGCGAACGTCATTTACGACCCTACGATTGATTGACGGATGTGAGAGTGTTTGTATGTATTTTATGCTAAATGGTTTAATTTAATTAAAAGATAGTAATTTGATACGAAAGCTTCGACTACTCTTCCTAAGGGTGTACCTAAACATCCATGACAAAGAAGAACAGACCAAATGAGGTATTAAAATCTGCTGCTCTTGTCATTCGCACGTTGCACTATAAATGTCACCCGTCAATGTATACCGGCTACATTTTTACGTAAACAGGACGTCCTTTCTATAGGATGATTTCTACAAAAGAAATCGCATCGCATCAGGACTAAGCAGATTTTAGAATGCCCAAATGATAGTAAAATCGCAATAACACGTTGTCGCTCGCATATAATAGTTTTCTAATTCCCACGGGGACACATTCCCGGGATAGAAACTAACCTAAGTTAATCCCTACACCTTATAACATCAGCTATCTGCCAGTGATAGCCCCTTTAAAATCGGAGCAGATGTTTCAGACATAACCGGACAAAAACAGACAGACCAAAGGAGATAATATTACCTAAAAAATTGATTTTTAATTATAGGTACTAATAATTAATAATTATATTATGCATTTACATACACTTCAAGTTTAATATAAGTAAAAGACACTACACCGCTTTTTATTTAAAAAGTATGTTTTGTAAACTCTATTAAAGTCACCTCTCCTTTGTAGAGTTTATCATTATTCTTAGCAGCTTCGCCTGCTCAGGGACTCTCAAGTATACTCACGTTTCCATCCACACGAGTAAACAATTCCGACCTAGCCGTTAGCACGGATATCCAATATTTCCCCATTAATATACAGCAAGATCAACCCCTTGTGAATTACGCATATAAAGTGAACTGAATGCTAGTGACTAACTTTTTACGGTTTTAATACCTAACTTAAAAATGTTTGTAGATATTATCCATCTCCCAAACGGCTGGACCGGGAGACTATCGCTGGCAGCTAGCTGACATTATTTATAAGGAGTAACTTACCCGATTTATCCCGGAAAGATGTTCCCGTGAGAATTGGAAAAAGGAAAACTTTTCCATGCTAGCAAGGCCGTGGATATCAGCTAGTTCATAACAAATCTAGTGGACTATAATTTGATGGCGGGGCCATGCTTGTCCTAGCACAAATAGACCGACAGTCGTTCTGAAGTGGTACTTACCCCGCTCGAGGTAAGTACCACTTCAGAACGACGTCAAACCATACAGTGGGTGTGTGAGAGCTACGACGACGTCTTATACTTATTTTTCCAGCAATTTTCCTGCCCTAAGGGTATGTCAGCGTCTACTTCAATCAATCGCTATATTCAACCAATGATTTGGCAGAAAAATTTAGGTCACGTGAGCAAATTAAAAAGCCATTTTTGAAGGTATACCTTTCGTTAACATAATATTTGTAATCCTAAAATGTTTTGGCACAATGAATTTGGCATACTTTTTTTGGCATAATTGATTTTTAGCAGCATATGTACTGTGGAATAATTATATTTAGGTCTAATATATTTATGCATAGTTATAATTTGCACAATGTTTTTAGGCATAGTGTACAGTCGCCTAATAGTATATATTACTAAAATTTAATAGGTATAAATTAATTAAATGAATGGAAAATTAAAAAGTTACTTTAACCAGTATTTTCTGTATTATATAGTGTCAAAGTAGGTTTAGGTGCGGCGGGGGTGGGCCCTTGGGCTACCCCTAAGCTGCCTTTTAATTATTTTACATAGTTACTTATTCTGCGTAAGATGATCATGACTATATTCATTATAGTTTGATACGTTTATGCCTTTATAAAGCTATGCTTATAAATTTTATGCTTAAATATGATTATGCTAATTTTATTTATGATTAAGACAAAATATGCTAAATTTGTTATGTGTAAAAAATTATGCATAAATATCATTAGTCCAACTTACCATATGCCAAAATATTTTATGGTTATTTTTTTATGCAAATGGATAGTGAACCATTTTTGAAACCTTCTACGACATCATTGGTCGTATATGGCGGTCAACTAAAGTCGAGATTGCCTATGCATTACCTAATAGGTAGGAAAACAACAAGACCTCTCCACGTACGCACAAAATTGGTAATTTACGAGTTCTGACTGGATACGGCTTCAATCACGGTTTCCATTTACAGTTTCCGAGTACCTACATACACATGAACGGTCAGATGCTGCTTTCATGTAGTTGTGATATAATTGCCCTGTGAACTAGTTCCTGGGGGGCTCGTGGTCTAGTGGTAACCGACAATATTAATACGTTGCAAAGGTTAAGCAACATCTAGTCAGGTAGGATGGGTGACCATTTCTTAAGACACTGAGACCCCTCCGTGCCTCGGAGAGCACGCTAAGCCGTCAGTCCCGGTTGTCATACGAACATCTATGGCAGTCGTTAGGGGTAGTTGTAGCTCTTAAAAATCCGACCGGTCTAACTACAGAACTCGATATCGCCCATGGGTTGTGGAGGTCAGATGGCAGTCGCTTCACGGAAAATATCGAAGTTCAGCCGAATCACAGTTAGACTGGAAAGCCGACTGCAACTAAGTTGGTAAAAGGCTCGGTGAATGATGATGAACTAGTTCCTGGGTCATAATTGCCAATGTGTCTCTAGTAACATATTATTTATGCTCGTGAAGTACAGAGTGTAAAAACAAAATTAAATATTAACGCCTACGCGTTGAACGTACGACCTGCGTGAAACTGCTACCCCAGAGGTCGCGGGTTCGATCCACGGGTCGGGTCAAATATTTTTACGATCTGCAACCTACACTTAAACTCCGAAACAAATATTGTTTCGAAGTTTAGGTGTTTTTTATGTCACTAGTGCTTTTTAACTCTAGAATCTTTCTATTTGTCCGAATTGCGATGTCATTCGATTTGGAATTGGATGTAGATATTATTTGAGATAATTCAAAGGCCGCTTGCAAAAATTGCAAAGTTATTAGCAATTAGGTGATAGCGTTTGGTTTTTTTGCAAATGGCTCAAATTTAACATAGTTTATGTTAAATTTGAAAAATATTAAAAAAGAGAAGAAGATTTCCCAAAGATAAGCCCCTGTTCCCGGAACTGTAGAAGAATATTTATAACTTTCCCAGAGGGTTGAAAGTACGCCTGAAAACGAATATTCCAGCTCGCCCACTGCGGACCAATGATAAATAAATATTAATTCTACTTATTAATCGTGTAAATTTAGAACTGAAAAAAATCAGATGCTTAAAAGATAGATAAATGAACAATATAACCCGTGGTATAAAAATTTATATCGATATTTTTCAATTAGTAGTAATAGTAGTGTCGATATTTTTAATTAGTAGTAGTCAATGTTTCATTAGTTAATTAAAAACTTTAGCCGTTTGTAATTTTGCATAGCCAATCTTGCATATTTCGGTTTGTCTAATGCAGTTAGATATGGTCACTAACTATTTCGAGCGCCACTCTCGACACGAGCACTCGGAGTAACGTCATTGGCACCCTTAATAATTGTGTTACTGTGAAACCCGACGTAAAGCCCACCCGCACTAACTGGCCAGATACGATAATAAGATATTATATTTCTTTCTTTGTTATTATTAGTAAGTACCCAATAAAATTTAAGTAACTCATTTTCCCATTATTTTCTTTCAAATGTCTAATTGACTGTACCTCGATTTCCAGTCATTTTATGATTCCGGCATTAAGAAAATCAGTCATTTTGTTTTTCAGGCATTTTGGGACTAAGTCAAACTGAGATTCAGACATATGTAGGAAAATGACGTAATGGGATTTAGTCTAAATGAACCGGACCCGTCCTAACGTTTCGTAGTTTACCTTTGTAGATTTCACGACAAGTATAATTGACAGGTTAATTATAGACTACTAATGGGAGCTGACAGGGCTTGAAACACGGGCGTAGTCTTTCTGCAAATGGCATTAAAACGTGCCACCAATAAATATAACTAAAGTGAGGCCACCGAAATAAAATAAAAATTATCTCGGTTTGTTGACTTTACATTTCAATACTTAACCAAATTTTGCCATTCTTCAATAGTTGAATAACAATAGACCCCTATTGAACAAGTTGACTAATGGTCAATTTGTTGTTTTTAACTGCCTCGTTGGCCAGAGTATTGAGTTTGACTTCGGGTTGGTTATATTTTTATGAGGTACGAAACAATATTTTAACTGTGTAAATATTTGTAACCTAATACGCACGATAACACAACTCTCATATTTATTCTATTTTCAAAATTATTTCTCTATTCTTTCGGCCTAATTTTAAGTGGGTTTGGAGAGCGGTCTTGTGCATGAATAAATACGAGAGTTGGGTAATTTGCATGTGGCGGAATATTGCAAAGTAGTTAGATTTATTTAATTTACCTACAATACTGTTTTGTTGTCCGCACTTTTCAGCGATTGATGAATTCACGGAGCGGTTATTGTGACAAGGTTCTATCCACACGGCTTGTAAATATCATTCATACATACATATATATATCACGTCTATATCACCGCAGGGGTAGGCAGAGGTGCATTACACACCCACTCTTTGCCAGTAATTTTTTGGTCCCACTTAATAGGAGGCAAGCCTATTGCCGTAACCGGGCACTAACACGTAAATATCAATGTGCTATTGTTTCACTAGGTACTATATAACGTAGTGGGTCTGGGCGTGGATGTGGGTCTGGGCTTGGATACCCTCTCGCTGGAGACCATGCTTCAAGCCATGGTCTCCAGCGGGAGTAGGTGGAACGCGGTCGTGTCCTTCTGCGAGCAAGAAGAGCCTATGCCCCATAGTACGCAACCAGATTCACTCTCCGAAGCGGGATAAAACCCTACCCCAAAGTCGCGGGATTCACATACCGACCTAACCCCCGCAGAGACCACAGTGATGGTCCGCCGGGCGCCACTGGAAATACGTTCTGCTTGTAACCAGAGACGCCCGGCAACTGACGTTAGAGCGGCCGAACTAAAAAAAAAGGTACTATATAACAAATAATAGTATTCTTAAATTATGTTCGAAGTAAGTTAATGACAGTAGTAGTATTGTGGCTGCCTAGTATCGTGTTCACAGCCAATTACACTATTATCAACCGATTACCTGAGCTAGACTACCGATACTTATGTGGAATAATTGCCCAGTGTGCTTCGCGTGCAATCGGAGCCTTTATTTAAAGTGAGGGGATCGTTTCAATTTCGATTGGTGTAATTCAAACAAATGAAAATACATGTTATTTTCTGTACCAATAATATACTGGTAAACACTTGAAACGAGTTCAATAATAATTTAAATATTGTATTTTTATTAATGATGAATTTGATACACCTATAAACAGTCCGGGGCGGGGCCCCAAGTGATTAGTGACTACGTCCTCGCCGTCCGCCCTGGACCCCAACTTGACCACGGTAACGCAGTGGCAAGTTGGGTGACCGAACGTCCTAGTCTGTACTTGCGATTGGCCAAATTCTTTGAGATTTTTGTGTTCCTGCTATGGATAACCCCGAAGAGACCTCCGGTCCCGACACTGCCCTTTCCCGGGCAGTGTCAACCGACGACATAATGCACGAAATATTGATTCCGATGCCTATCGATTTGGGGGCTCGCGCCGCGCTGCCTAGTCGCAGCGCGATGTCGACGACCCAAGGAACTGATGCTGCTGGGACTGACGATGGGTCAGCTCCCAGCAGTGTGAAGAAGAAGGGCCGCTCTTCTGCGACGAAGAAGAGGACCCTCGAGGAGAAGGGGGGGCCGCCGCGCGACCGTAGCACCAGCTGCTCCGGGTGGGGGTCCCTCCTCTCCAGCGATTCGGAGGAGGAGATGCCGGTCAAGACTGTGCGTACGCGTCTCGACGCGTACAGAAGGCGGCCGCCAACTCCTCCTCCGTCCTCGGTCCAATTGTCCCAGCGAAGTCGCCGGGAAATCGGTGGGCCGCCCGCGCGGGAGCTGATGAGCGTTTTTGCCCGCATGAACGCGGCCATGCGGGGCAACAGAAACGTGGCGGGGAGGAAGCGTCAGGAAGGAGGAGGCGAGGCTCCGGAAGCAGGTGACGAGCCTGGAGGCGGAGCTCGCTGCTTCCAGGAAGCAGATGGATGACCTGTGATGGGAGGTCACTGACTTGACCAAGGTGGTCAAGGCGCCTCCCGGTCCCATGCTGCCGCCTCCTCCTCCAACGGCTGGACCAGCGCCGAAGACGGCGCCACCCACGGCGCCCACCACAGCGCCCACCAAGGCGCCCACCACGGCGCCAACCACGGCGTCCACCAAGGCGCCCACCACGGCGCCCACCACGGCGCCCAACACGGCGCCCGGATCGCCGCCACAGCCTGTGCCGACTATGGTACAGGTCCTGACGGCGATCGAGAGGCGCCTCGCGCTCCTGGAGGACCGGGCGTACCGCCCTCCGCTAGCACGTCCCGCGTTCTCATACGCGGCGGCTGTTGGCAGTTCTCCCGCTCCAGGACCAAGCGGCACACCCGCTGTCCGCCGCCCCAGTCCGCTCCAGCGTACCGGTTGCCGGCCGAGACCGCGGCCCAGGCGCGGAAGGCGAAAGGGCACGGCAAGAAGAGCGGCACCCCTGCCGCCTCCTCTTCCTCTAACGCTCCCGCTGCTTCTTTACATCCCTCCGGACGGGAGGGATGGGAGGTAGTGGGGGCCAAGAAAAGGAAGACGAAGGCCGCCAAGAAAGCGGCCAAGAAAGTGGCCAAAGCAACCGCGGCGAAGGCGCCGAAGAGGCCCCGCGCTCCTCGCTCCACAGCCGTCGTCCTTACGGTGACGACGGAGGGTGTGGAGAGGGGTGTGGGGTACGCTGATGTCCTGAGCACCGTGAAGTCCTCAGTCAACCTCTCAGCCCTCGATATCCAGGGGGGTCTCCGGTGCAAGACGACACGCACCGGGGCTCGCCTCCTCGAGATCTCCGGCGCCTCCAGCGGCCCTAAAGCTGACGCCCTAGCAGCGCAGCTTAGGGACGCGCTGGACGCAGAAGCCGTCCGCGTCACCAGACCCACCAAATGCGCTGCATTGCGCATCACGGGTCTGGATGACGCGGCCACGACAGAGGAAGTAATCTCCGCCGTCGTGGAGGCGGGCGGCTGCCCCCGTGACCAGGTGAAGGCTGGAGACATCTCCTTCGGCTCCACTGGTCATGGGATGACAGTCGTCCAGTGCCCCGTCGCGGCGGCACTGAAAGTGACGGACAGACGAAGCCTCCTCGTAGGGGGCTTCTTAAAGGCGCAGGTGCACCTCCTTCGTGCCCGGGAAACCAGATGTTTCCGGTGCATGGTGGTGGGGCACGTCGGAGTGCAGTGCACAGCGGAAGTCACCGTGGGCGATCGGTGCTTCCGCTGCAGCCGGCCCGGTAACAAGGCAAGTGCCTGTGATGCCCCGCCTCGCTGCTTTAGATGCGAGGCGGAGGGCAAAACTGCGGACCACCGGGTCGGCAGCACAACCTGCGCCGCCTCGAGGCTAAAGCCTCGTCCGTCCGCTGATAGCGGTGGGGGTGCCGCTACTGCACGGCCAGATGTTTCTCGGCGGGATGCTGATATGGACGTCCATTAATGTCTGACGCCCATATCCGCATCCTGCAGGTGAATATGAACCGCTGCCGCGCTGCTCAGGATCTTCTGTACCAGAGCATCCGGCAGTGGTCCATAAACTTGGCCGTGGTCGCCGAGCCGTACTACGTCCACCCGGGAAGCCCGGTGGACGAGGACGGCTCGGCCTGTTTTATCTTCGGGGGGTCCGCCGCAGACAACTCGCGCCTTGCTATTATTGCAAGGGGCCGCGGGTGTGTTGCGGCGGAATATGATGGGTTGGCAGTCGTGGCCACCTACATCTCGCCGACACTGGACGAGAGTCAGTTTGAGCTATGGCTCACTGAGCTCGACGTCGTCTTCGCTGCGTGCCGTCCTCGCCCTGTCCTGCTCCTGGGAGACTTCAACGCCTGGAGTGAGGCGTGGGGCTCCCGGGAAACCAGGGACAAGGGGAGGCTTCTTGAGGACTGGTCCAGAACACGTGGTCTGGAGGTCCTCAACCGGGGGAATGTCGCCACCTTCTGGCGGCGGGGGACCAGCTCGGTCGTGGACGTATCGTTCGCGACCTCTGCCCTCGCCGCCCGTATTACTGGCTGGCACGTGGAGGAGGGTGAGAAGACGCACTCGGACCATCGGTACATCCGATTCGATGTCCCCCCCCCCCCCCCCCTGACCTCCCAAAGCCGGTAGAAAATCCCCCGGATCCGCGTTGGGCACTTCACCATCTGGATCGGGAGGCTCTCCTGGAGGCATCCATCGGGCAGGCCTGGATTCCGGCACCGGACCGGCCTGCCGATGTGGATGCCGAGGCGGAGTGGTTCAGGAGAGTCATGTCGCAAATCTGTGATGCGGCGATGTCTAGGGTTACACCCAGACCGGCAAGGAAGCAGGTGTACTGGTGGTCGCCGGAGATTGCACAGCTGCGCGCAGCATGCATCTCCGCCCGCCACCAGTAAAACCAGGTTTCGCCGGAGGCATCGCCGCCCAGACGACGCGGCAACCCGAGAGGCGGAGCTTTCTCAGGCTTACAGGGAGGCTAAAGGTAATCTCCAGGAGACAATAAAGCGGGCCAAGACGGCGGCCCGCGAGGAGCTCCTGGAGACCCTGCAGCAGAACCCATGGGGGCGCCCGTACCTACAGGTCAGGGAGAAACTCCGACCTAGGGTGCCCCCACTGACCCAGAGTCTCCAGCCGCAGCAGCTGAAGCGGGTCATGGGCTCCCTGTTTCCGACGAGCGCGGAGGAGCACGTCCCTCCGCGCATGGCTCCGTCTCTGCCCGACGCGGATAGCATCAGTGAGGACGACGTACCCGAAGTCAGGGTGGGGGAGCTAGGTGCGGCAGTACTCCGGCTTGAACGCCGGAAAATCACTGCCCCCGGACCCGACGGCATTCCTGGCCGTGCATGGGTCTTGGCCCTCGAAGAACTCGGGCCTCGACTGATGGGGCTCTTTAGCGCATGCCTCGAAAGGGGCCAGTTTCCCAAGGTGTGGAGGACGGGGAAACTGGTCCTGATTCGTAAGGCGGGGCGGCCGGTGGACTCACCGTCCGGATACCGGCCGATCGTGTTGCTCGACGAGGTGTGTAAGCTCTTTGAGCGAATTATCGCAGAACGCCTCGTCGAGCATCTCTCGACGGTGGGGCCAGACCTGGCGGACAACCAGTACGGTTTCCGTCGGGGACGCTCCACCGTGAGCGCGATCATGCGCGTCAAGAGCCTGACGGAGGAAGCAGTCTCGCAGGGCAAGGTGGTGGTGGCGGTGTCTCTTGACATCGCCAACGCGTTCAACACCTTGCCATGGAGCTGCGTTAGGGAGGCGCTCGTGTATCACGAAACGCCTCTCTACCTCCGTCGTATTGTCGGGGCCTATCTCTCGGAGAGGGCCATAGCTTTCCCCAGCTGGCTCGGGCCAGCTCGCCGAGATGTGTCGTGCGGTGTTCCGCAGGGGTCGGTCCTGGGGCCGCTTCTGTGGAACATCGGCTACGACTGGGTGCTGCGGGGTGCGTTGCCTGAGGGCGTCGGCGTAACGTGCTACGCTGACGATACCCTCGTCATGGCGCGGGGTGCAACGTACCAGGAGGCAGCACTCAAGGTCACGACGGGTGTTGCTCGAGTCGTGGGTCGGATACGGCGGCTGGGACTGGAGGTGGCCTTGCACAAGTCCGAGGTTCTGTGTTTTCACAGACCTCGGAACGGTCCACCTGAAGGTTCCAGCATAAATGTGGGAGGCGTTAGCATCGGCATCAAGCCCTCGATGAAGTATCTAGGGATCGTACTTGATAGCCGATGGAACTTCGGACCACATTTCCGAAGTTTGGTCCCCAAGGTGACACAGGCATCGGTCGCGCTTTCGCGACTGATGCCCAACCTAAAGGGACCCAACGATTCCTGCAGGAGACTGTACCTGGGGATCGTGCGGAGTATGGCCCTATACGGGGCTCCCGTATGGGCGGCGCGTTTGACGGCCAACAACTCAACGCTCCTTAATAGACCGTTGAGGACCTTGGCCGTCAAAACAATAAGGAGCTACCGCACGATCTCCGGAGAGGCTGCATGTCTCCTAGCCGGGACCCCTCCATGGGACCTGGAAGCGAGAGCCCTTGCGTCATTGTTCCAATGGCGCAAGGAGGCGCTGGAGCGGGACCACAGGCCTGCGTCTCGAGAAATCGATGACCAGCGGTCCCAACTCCGCTAGGATCTCATGGAGTCATGGAGGGTGCGACTTGAGCAACCCAAGTGGGGCTTGAGCAACCCAACCAATAGTCTGAATCACTTGTACTAATTCATTGATGCAGATTACAATAAAGCGATGTGGATAAAACATATTATTTACGTTAAAAGTGTAAAGGAGCCCTAATAACCATATATTAGGGCGCCTCGAACATGTGCTGGGTTCGTGTGCGTTCGCGCAGCGGAATGTTATTGAATTTAAAGATTTTAATTATGCAGATATTTAGTGTATGACGTCGTGTAATTCTGTATGGTAAAAAAAAATTGTGCATGCAGCTATTGTGGAGAAATTCGTCAAAAACTGATTCCGCTGGGCGAACGTTGTCCTGGCGGAACTTTTTTTAATCCATGATGACTTAGAAGAAAATGCCACCATCATCGCGGCGGTGAGACCGATCATGGACGATTGGCTGCAGAGGCAGCATGGTGACCTCACGTATCGTGCGACGCAGATCGTTACCGGGCATGGATGCTTCGGTAGCTATCTGTTTCGCATCCGTCGTGAGGTCACACCCCGGTGTCAACACTGCGAGGTTTCCGACGACGACACCGCACTCCACACGTTGGTGGAGTGCTCAGCGTGGGCGAGTCAGCGCCGGGACCTCGTAGTGGGTCTGGGCGTGGATACCCTCTCGCTGGAGACCATGCTTCAAGCCATGGTCTCCAGCGGGAGTAGGTGGAACGCGGCCGTGTCCTTCTGCGAGCAAGTCGTGCTCGCGAAGGAGGCGGCCGAGAGGGAGAGGGAGCGTACCCTCCCCGCCGAGTTCCGTAGTCAGCGGCGAGGGCGCCGCAGACTCATCTACGCCCAAGACCATCGACCTCCATGATCAGGGCCTGAGGACGGCGGGATCGCCACCCGTCGTCCTTACAGAAGCAGGCTAGAAGGGTTGCGTGCTGCGGAGCCTTTGCCCCATAGCACACAACCAGATTCACTCACTGACGCGGGATAAAACCCGACCCCAACGACGCGGGATTCTCATCCCGACCCAACCCCCGCAGAGACCACAGAGGTGGTCAAAGTCCGCCGGGCGCCACTGGAAATACGTTCTGCTTGTAACCAGAGACGCCCGGCAACGGACGTTAGAGCGGCCGCGGCCTTGGTCGCGGAACTAAAAAAAAAAACCTATAAACAGTCCTAAATTAACATAATGTATAATATGTTCGAATCTACACAATTATACCCACATAATACAAGGGTCAGACTTTAAAATCTATAGCATTGTTGAAGTTTCAGTATTTCCAGTGAAGTAACATTTGTTCCGTGCGGTTAAACAGTGCTGTTTAAAAATGTAACAAAATAATAACTGTAGGTTAAATATAGGCATTTTCACGCGAGACTAAACAAACCATGTTCGCTGCAGACTAAAATAAACCACTAATGTTATAATCTCGTACTGTGATTCACGTAGATACAGAAAACACTTCTCTGATATTTCTATTTAACTTGTATAAAGAGAGATATGACACACTCTACTAACAAAGTTTAACTTAACAATCGGGTAAGCTAAATCACGTCTGCATACGGGATTTCCACTAACGATTAATGTTTTTTTAAAGCGTTGTGTTTGCTAACTTTTTCTTCGTACAATATTAATCTACTCTAGTACAAAAACTATGAACACTGACATTAGTAGTATATATAGAGACAATTATTATTATTACTTATTTAATTATAAACGAGCAACATCGGGTTTATATCACAGAGTGTTGGATTTCAATTACTACATATAAAAATAATATACTAAATTATTAAATCAAAAAGTTATTTTTGTTGAGATCATTTGGAAGCTACATCAGCACGAGTACCAACCAACAACAATCACACATAAAATACAATAAAAGTATTATAGTATTAAGGATTAACATACCTGCACAATTTTGGTCATCTCCTGGATGTCTATAACGCCATTACCGTCTACATCGTACATGCGGAACGCCCACTTTAGCTTCTCTTCAGGCGTCCCACTTGACGTCACATGGATCGCCTGCAGAAATTCCTACAACAAGCATTACAGTGGCTTTTCACGACAAGTGTGGGGGTCGGGGCCAAAAACTAACAAATACGCGCAAGCGGGTCTCTTGTTCAATGAACTTTACTCGAGAGGTAACAATCAAAATTAAAGTGCGGTCAAACTCGCAACCAGCTACAAGAATAATGACTCCCAGTCGCTTGGCCATACTAATAAATAACGTATGATATTATTTATTCAACATTTGCTGAAATGCGAATATAAATTGTATTCTGTAATAGAAATAATTCAATTTGAAAATTGTACAGCTGTACTGATTTTACGCAAGCATTTAGTTACTTACCTTAAAATCTATGTAGCCATTTTTATCCATGTCGAATGTACGGAATACATGGTCGCAAAACTCGACAGCATTGCCAGAGGGGAAAAACATCTTGTACATATCGACGAACTTGGCTGGGGTCAATCGGCCATTTGGGCAATCTTGCTGCAAGAGAAAACAAAATTTCTTAGAACTACCGCAAGGTGCCACTGACTCCCTGTCAAGGCAGTCTATAACCAGGGTACTCTTATTTTAGACGCTCAAAACAATACAACTTAAAGGCGGGTTAGTTCGATGAATGATCAACATTATAAGTATTTAATTCCCATCTCATCTGAACACATCTCATCACTTATAATTTAATCACAGATGCTACGAGTATCAAGAACAAGTCATTCTTGATTAAGAACTTATTCGACTAAATGTCAAAAACTGCAAAAAGTCGTAAAATATCTATGATAAAATCACGAATGTATTTATCCTAGATGAGACAGATGCATTCAATTGAATAACCATTATGTCCATGTCATATTGGTAATAGTAGGCCTTAGTATGGGAACTATGAAGACAAAATTTATGACAAAGTGAAGTAATTTTGCGAACCAACTTCGATTCCATGTCATAATATTACCAGGTACAGATACACAGCTACAAATTAATCACGAAATGGAACACTTTTGCGAACCCACTTCAATTTGGGCTTCTAATTACTGACAGAGATGTGGTTTACCAAATATTAGTTTGGTCAAATTCCGGGCGCTAATTGGTCTAGCTAGGCCTATGTGAATTAAGAGATTGGACGAATTCGAATGAAACCGGAATACGTCGTGGGTCGAATGCCACCCCTGTTCTACAAGGGTGAGGTTCGGACATCAGTAATAGACAATACATTTTCAGAGTTGATGGTTTCATTACGCTCCATATAAGATCAATAATTAGTAGTGGTAGACTAAACGTATGGCGAACAGTAATAACACCATTATCAGATGATGAAGTATATAGAACGCGCCTATTACGATTCCCGCGTAAAGTTTAATTATCCGACTCAAACGGTATTATCTTGGATCCGATATTTGACGGTAATAAATCGTTTTGCTAGATTGTAGCTATAAAAGCTAATACATAATTTGTCTACATTCCTTGTCTATAGATGGATCTATTTCGATCTAAAATCTACTGACCTAGGTGTAACAAAAATAATATAGTTGCATCCACACACACAAAATCACATTTTAATCCCCGAAGGTAGACAAAGGCGTTTATTATCCAGGCAGAATTATACATCTATGCGTTCTACTAGAACAAATCCATATTATAAGTAATTTACCACCATGTAGTTAAAATGCCGTCCCGCACGCAATAATCTCATTATCACTTAATGCTGGTTGTCATCTGATGGTTAAGAAAGGGTCCTTGAATACCCTATCCTACGGCAAGTCTATTATTGTTGTACACAATACAAACAACAAAAAATGTTATCAGAGTGCGCTGCTCGAGAATAATAAAGATAACTGCAAGGAGGATTATTTAAAAACTGAATAAGTATGAAACTATCGATTCAAGGCTAGAAACACACGCCTAAAGCGACTACGTAGTACTATTCTGCGGCGAAACCCTCAGAATATCCTAATCACCTAATACTAAGAAATAAACAAATAGGTATCTAGTCACCATAATCCAGTTATTCGCTATCAATTGCCTAAAAAGTGCTTATCTCGTAATAAATTTTAGCTAATTGTACAGATTATTGTACAGATGGGTTTACGATACTGTCAAGCTGGTAAACAGATATACTAAACGAGTATATATAACACCCACTTGTATATTGGATAGAATACCCACTTGTATTAAATTGAATCCTATGTTAAAATGAGCTAAGATCGGAGAACGACTTTCTGCCGTTCACACTACTGTCTCCGAAAGGTAGTTCGGGTACACTTCCACTCACAAAAAGTTGCACTTGGACCTATTCTAATCAAACAGGACAATGCAAATTTAATTATCTTAATCGCGTTACAGATAGCTAGAAATGATAGTAACCCCTTCGGAAACAAAATCAACCACATAATACCTAAACACAAACTATTAGGTGTCGACTTTTTAGTGTAATATAGATGTTTAACGGCTAAGCCGTCAGTCCCGGTTGTCGTACGAACATCTACCTATGGCAGTCGTTACGGGTATTTGGAGCACTAAAACAAAATCGGACTGGCCTAACTACAGAACTTCTATATCGCCCATGGGTTGTGGAGGTCAGATGGCAGTCGCTTCACGGAAAATATTGAAGTTCATTAGCATTGCAGGAAAGCCGACCCCGACTAGGTTGGGAAAAGGCTCGGTGGACGATGATAGAAGTTTAAACGCTAATACATCAATGTCAAAAGTATAGTACTAAGTTGAGTTTTATAAGTTTCTGATAGTATAGTGACTATCAGAAACCTATGGCTTAATAATGTTCCTAGGGCATAAGCTAATAGTTTAATGATACATTCCTAGTATCAATAGAATCTAAGGCAATAACTAACTGTAAAGTACAATGTCATAAAGCATTGGTATTTTGCTTTGAAGACGAGATGGCACCAATAGCATTGTGCTTAGAAAACGATATGATTAATCGGTGAAATTAAGAAAGTTTGCAAATTACGGAAACTATTCCCTGTTTTCTAAAGTTTGTCACGTACAAAGACGAGAGCCAACCTTCAGACACGGTACATAAAGCTCTGAATATTCTTTCTTTGTGTCGTTACTTTCAACAAAAAGGAACGAAACAAGCAGGAGCTTTGGGAAATAACTATCTTTAACTAATTAGTTACGTTGTTTTACGAGTTAAGTCTAAAACTGTGGTCGTCTCTTAGTGAGCGAACTCGGTCTGAATGTATAAACTTCACAAAGTTTCGACGCAGTAATACACGGACTCAAAATGAGACTCATAACCGCAACTAATGTTTTGAAAGATCAAAAATATTTATTCATAATCCTGTCACACACATAGTTTGCTTGACGCTAACATACTTTCTTTAAAATAGTAGCAAGACATTCTAGCTAACAAAGATAAAATATTGGTATTTTTAAAGTTGTGCGCAATAATTATTTTTGTAAAGAGAAGTTCCAACGTAAGTACTAGGGCCGCTTGGCTTATAAAAAATTAACCCCGAATTCCTACAATATGAAGGTGAAAGATTTTGAACAGATATAGAATGTTATCGTGCAATGAAAGCAGCAGGTGACTGCAGCTCTAAAGCTTATATTGCATGTCGGACTCGATTACCGCGCACGAACAATTGCTTTATGCAAAATAAGCTGACCACCCATTTGTTAAGTTCAGTTTTACAACATATTGGATTGTCAGTTTACTAGCTTATGTGTGTTGCTTATGACGCATTCGTACTCTATTTAAAATTTTAGACTATTATAAGTAGTACGAGTACTTTATAATCACACCTTTTCTCTGAGAAAAAAAGGGCATAATATTTGCCCATTTTATCCCCATTTTAGAGGACAAGCTGGGGAATGTTATGTTTAGCAGAGCCTTGTCCGTTGATCAGTCGTTCATGCAAGGGGGGTTGGGTTAGGATCCTGCGACCTTGGGAATCCATTACATAGAACATCGACAACTGTACTCACACAGTTAGGTAAACTTTGCTTCTCTATCTTGAATAACAAATCGATGATACTGTGCCTCGGTAGAACAATTTAATTAAACCTAAGAAAAACTAACGCGGAACATTGAGCAGTAGAAGAACGGTCTTAGACAGTTCTGGAGATAACTACTTCAATCAATTGAAAAGTTTCTTATTCATTTTTATATAAAGAGATTAAGTAACCTAGGCTAACTGAATACATTTTTAAGGTGTTTTACATTAATAGCTTGCGGTGTACTTTCCACTACTATAAGCGGATGGAAGGTAAAACAAAGTTTCTTATTTGCATTATTGCTTGAAGAACCCGCCCGACATAATTAAGTTTAATAATTTTATTACACGGAGAAAATGTTTAAAGTGTCGACAAAGTGCTCGGCATAATTTTCTTTCCGGTAACTAATAAGACCACTCTGAAACTGCAACGAACCTGGTAAAAGCGAGCCCAAAGAGAGAGAGAGAGTACAAAGGCATTATTCCAGAAAGTTCTTTGTAATACTTGGAATTACACAACAGTTCCTCTACTTTAATAAAAGTTGCTTTGATTTAAGAATGACAAAGAACCCAGCACTAAGTATTGAATTACATCGAAAACAACTGAAGTGTAACAGGTTCATCTCGACTGGGAAGTAGGATTTCAATTCGATATCTTTCGCAAATAAAGAGACGAGATTTTCTGCAAATAAATGTCGAATATTTTTATTCTTTTCAAATTTGGAGCGTTATAATGAGCTCGTTGTCATGCGAAGAATAAATTGTTCTTTTTTGTCAACACAAATGGAAACACCTATAATAATAGTAAGTATCAATGAAGTAATCGACTGAAGTGACAGATTGCAAGTCTGGCGTTGATACAGCTACAAACTCTAACCAAATAAGTGAAGCAAGAGCGGAGATTCAAGTTATCTGTGTAACTTGCCGCTGCTCAGATTAGAAAGCTATTTCCAGGCGCATCCGAGGCTTTTGATTTGGCTCCAAGGTATCGCACCAAGTTATAAGCAAATACTAAACTTATTTAAACGAGTCTCTAAGAGTAATCTTCATCTTAGTTCATAGCTCATTCACTAGTGGATCGCCCTGGATTTGCATGCGTAGAACTGTAGAGCTCGCGAGGACAGTGGTTACCTTTTTTTATAACACAAGAACGCACCTTTTCACCCACGGACATTTTGGAGAAAAAACTGAACCCGCAATTGGAAGTAACATTGTCCAGTATAATCTCGAAATGTAGACGCTTCGCTCTGGCCAAAAAGCTGCATATCTCACAAATATCTTGACTCTCACATGAGACCAAAAAAATACAGTGTGGGCGTATAAATGAGGCGTGTTTGTGTAATGATTATTGATTGATTTTGGGAATCCCATATGTGTTTGTATTACCTACACGATAGATAGATAGATTTCACATAAATATCCAAGAGACCTATGAATTTCAAGGTAACTAACTAGAAATAGACTGATTGTTTGAAGTAAGTACAGTTCGCGAGGGATAAGCGGAGCTTTGTATTTGTGTGAGCGACCACGAAAAGTACAGTAAAAATCTCTTTTTGTAGCTGTGTGTACAACACATGTGTGTCTAAAAGAGGTCACATAGTATACGTTCACGTTCACTGCACTCACACAAATGCAAAGCTCCGGTTACGCCTACACAACACAGTCTACAGATAATAGAGAACTTGTCATCTGACTAACCTTGAAAAATAGAAAGATCATACTTATGTTACAGAAGTTAATTTGGAATAATCTATGTCTTACCTTGAAACCTTTGTACCATTCTTTTATGGTAGTCTCGTCGTAAGATGTATTAGTCTTCAGGAAGTCCATGTCTTCCTTTGTCAGCTTGTCCTTACTGACGAAGCAGCCCATAGCGACTTCTGTAACAATGAAACGAATAATGTAAGTATACGTGTTTCAACAGTGGTCTTCGCGAACATTTTTGGTCTTCTTGCCCACTTGCTTGACAGTGAGTGTCACGATAAAAAAAGTCGTGCGACCGGTGGACCCTCGTCAGGAACGAAGTGCTTTACGCAACTGTAACCCAACCTGGGTTTGGGTTACTTTTCGTTTCACTAACGATGCCGACGAAAAAAGGAGGAATATTTTGACTTCTGCGTACCACCGCACCGGTTAGGATCCACTTATAAGCGTAAAGTGACGATTTCTACTAAATCGCACTACCCGTAAGCTGTGTTAGAGAACTTCGTTCCAAAAATGGGTTTAAATCAATTAATAGTAAACTTGTGCCAAATTTCATGGAGATATCACAAAAAAAATGTGACCGCTAGCCCTGAACACACATACAGACAGCCAGACAGAATAAAACATAATTGACCAGTATGTTCTCATCGTTCATTCTAAATGTCGACGCTTCGCTCGCTCGGTGAAAAAAAAAAACGTTTCTTAAAGTTCTCCATAGAAACTAGTTCCGTAGACTTTTAAAATACGCGGCAGCTCATTAGCAGACTGTGACAAGTAGGTACATAACTATGCCGCTACTGAACTGACACATAAGTACTTTAACCCCCGACTCGGTCAACCAAGGAAGTAGCAATATGCCTAATCTACTTTGATGATAACAAAGTTTAGCAGTTGATAGTTTAATACAATAACGATAACCTAACAGTAACTTCTTCCCAAACTCAAACATATTGTTGAGAGGAAGGGTATATCGGGGACGAATAACGCTCATATTTAGAGGTATAGGATGTACACATATTTTAACACCAACTCTGTATGAATAAGATTTGCTTTTACTTATAATTTGAGTGAATCTGGTTGCGTGCTATGGGGCAAAGGCCCCGCAGCACGCAACCCTTCTAGCCTGCTTCTGTAAGGACGACGGGTGGCGATCCCGCCGTCCTGAGACCCCGATCATGGAGGTCGATGGTCTTGGGCGTAGATGAGTCTGCGGCGCCCTCGCCGCTGACTACGGAACTCGGCGGGGAGGGTGCGCTCCCTCTCCCTCTCGGCCGCCTCCTTCGCGAGCACGACTTGCTCGCAGAAGGACACGGCCGCGTTCCACCTACTCCCGCTGGAGACCATGGCTTGAAGCATGGTCTCCAACGAGAGGGTATCCACGCCCAGACCCACTACGAGGTCCCGGCGCTGACTCGCCAACGCTGAGCACTCCACCAACGTGTGGAGTGCGGTGTCGTCGTCGGAAACCTCACAGTGCTGACAACGGGGTGTGACCTCACGATGGATGCGAAACAGATAGCTACCGAAGCATCCAGGCCCGGTAACGATCTGCGTCGCACGATACGTGAGGTCACCATGCTGCCTCTGCAGCCAATCGTCCATGATCGGTCTCACCGCCGCGATGATGGTGGTACCCCACTTGGGTTGCTCAAGTCGCACCCTCCATGACTCCATGAGATCCTGTCGGAGTTGGGACCGCCGGTAATCGATTTCTCGAGACGCAGGCCTGTGGTCCCGCTCCAGCGCCTCCTTGCGCCATTGGAACAATGACGCAAGGGCTCTCGCTTCCAGGTACCATGGAGGGGTCCCGGCTAGGAGACATGCAGCCTCTCCGGAGATCGTGCGGTAGCCCCTTATTGTTTTGACGGCCAAGGTCCTCAACGGTCTGTTAAGGAGCGTTGAGTTGTTGGCCGTCAACCGCGCCGCCCATACGGGAGCCCCGTAGAGGGCCATACTCAACACGATCCCCAGGTACAGTCTCCTGCAGGAAGCGTTGGGTCCCTTTAGGTTGGGCATCAGTCGCGAAAGCGCGACCGATGCCTGTGTCACCTTAGGGACCAAACTTCGGAAATGTGGTCCAAAGTTCCATCGGCTATCAAGTACGATCCCTAGGTACTTCATCGACGGCTTGATGCCAATGCTAACGCCTCCCACATTTATGCTGGAACCTTCAGGTGGACCATTCCGAGGTCTGTGAAAACACAGAACCTCGGACTTGTGCAAGGCCACCTCCAGTCCCAGCCGCCGTATCCGACCCACGACTTGAGCAACACCCGTCGTGACCTTGAGTGCTGCCTCCTGGTACGTTGCACTCCGCGCCGTGACGAGAGTATCGTCGGCGTAGCACGTTACGCCGACGCCCTCAGGCAACGCACCCCGCAGCACCCAGTCGCAGCCGATGTTCCACAGAAGCGGCCCCAGGACCGACCCCTGCGAAACACCGCACGACACATCTCGCCGAGCTGGCCCGAGCCAGCTGGGGAAAGCTATGGCCCTCTCCGAGAGATAGGCCCCGACAATACGACGGAGGTAGAGAGGCGTTTCGTGATACACGAGCGCCTCCCTAACGCAGCTCCATGGCAAGGTGTTGAACGCGTTGGCGATGTCAAGAGACACCGCTACCACCACCTTGCCCTGCGAGACTGCTTCCTCCGTCAGGCTCTTGACGCGCATGATCGCGCTCACGGTGGAGCGTCCCCGAAGGAAACCGTACTGGTTGTCCGCCAGGTCTGGCCCCACCGTCAAGAGATGCTCGACGAGGCGTTCCACGATAATTCGCTCAAAGAGCTTACACACCTCGTCGAGCAACACGATCGGCCGGTATCCGGACGGTGAGTCCACCGGCCGCCCCGCCTTACGGATCAGGACCAGTTTCCCCGTCCTCCACACCTTGGGAAACTGGCGCCTTTCGAGGCATGCGCTAAAGAGCCCCATCAGTCGAGGCCCGAGTTCTTCGAGGGCCAGGACCCATGCACGGCAGTGATTTTCCGGCGTTTAAGCCGGAGTACTGCCGCACCTAGCTCCCCCACACTGACTTCGGGTACGTCGTCTTCACTGATACTATCCGCGTCGGGCAGAGACGGAGCCATGCGCGGAGAGTCGTGCTCCTCCGCGCTCGTCGGAAACAGGGATCCCATGACCCGCTCCAGCTGCTGCGGCTGGAGATTCTGGGTCAGTGGGGGCGCCCTAGGTCGGAGTTTCTCCCTGACCTGTAGGTACGGGCGCCCCCATGGGTTCTGCTGCAGGGTCTCCAGGAGCTCCTCGCGGGCCGCCGTCTTGGCCCGCTTTATTGTCTCCTGGAGATTACCTTTAGCCTCCCTGTAAGCCTGATAAAGCTCCGCCTCTCGGGTTGCCACGTCGTCTGGGCGGCGATGCCTCCGGCGAAACCTGGTGTACTGGCGGCGGGCGGAGATGCATGCTGCGCGCAGCTGTGCAATCTCCGGCGACCACCAGTACACCTGCTTCCTTGCCGGTCTGGGTGTAATTCTAGGCATCGCCGCATCACAGATTTGCGACATGGCTCTCCTGAACCACTCCGCCTCGGCATCCACATCGGCAAGCCGGTCCGGTGCCGGAATCCAGGCCTGCACGATGGAAGCCTCCAGGAGAGCCTCCCGATCCAGATGGTGAAGTGCCCAACGCGGATCCGGGGGATTTTCTACCGGCTGTGGGAGGTCAGGTGGGACGACGACATCGAATCGGATGTACCGATGGTCCGAGTGCGTCTCCTCACCCTCCTCCACGTGCCAGCCAGTAATACGGGCGGCGAGGGCAGAGGTCGCGAACGATACGTCCACGACCGAGCTGGTCCCCCGCCGCCAGAAGGTGGCGACATTCCCCCGGTTGAGGACCTCCAGATCACGTGTTCTGGTCCAGTCCTCAAGAAGCCTCCCCTTGTCCCTGGTATCCCGGGAGCCCCACGCCTCACTCCAGGCGTTGAAGTCTCCCAGGAGCAGGACAGGGCGAGGACGGCACGCAGCGAAGACGACGTCGAGCTCAGTGAGCCATAGCTCAAACTGTGTCTCGTCCAGTGTCGGCGAGATGTAGGTGGCCACGACTGCCAACCCATCATATTCCGCCGCAACACACCCGCGGCCCCTTGCAATGATAGCAAGGCGCGAGTTGTCTGCGGCGGACCCCCCGAAGATAAAACAGGCCGAGCCGTCCTCGTCCACCGGGCTTCCCGGGTGGACGTAGTACGGCTCGGCGACCACGGCCAAGTTTATGGACCACTGCCGGATGCTCTGGTACAGAAGATCCTGAGCAGCGCGGCAGCGGTTCAAATTCGCTGTGCACTTCGCTGTGCACTGCACTCCGACGTGCCCCACCACCATGCACCGGAAACATCTGGTTTCCCGGGCACGAAGGAGGTGCACCTGCGCCTTTAGGAAGCCCCCTACAAGGAGGCTTCGTCCGTCCGTCACTTCCAGTGCCGCCGCGACGGGGCACTAGACGACTGTCATCCCATGACCAGTGGAGCCGAAGAGATGTCTCCAGCCTTCACCTGGTCACGGGGGCAGCCGCCCGCCTCCACGACGGCGGAGATTACTTCCTCCGTCGTGGCCGCGTCATCCAGACCCGTGATGCGCAATGCAGCGCATTTGGTGGGTCTGGTGACGCGGACGGCTTCTGCGTCCAGCGCATCCCTAAGCTGCGCTGCTAGAGCGTCAGCTTTAGGGCCGCTGGAGGCGCCGGAGACCTCGAGGAGGCGAGCCCCGGTGCGTGTCGTCTTGCACCGGAGACCCCCCTGGATATCGAGGGCTGAGAGGTTGACTGAGGACTTCACGGTCCTCAGGACATCAGCGTACCCCACACCCCTCTCCACACCCTCCGTAGTCACCGTAAGGACGACGGCTGTGGAGCGAGGAGCGCGGGGCCTCTTTGGCGCCTTCGCCACGGCGGCTTTGGCCACTTTCTTGGCCGCTTTCTTGGCTGCCTTCGTCTTCCTCTTCTTGGCACCCACTACCTCCCATCCCTCCCGTCCGGAGAAATGTAAAGAAGCAGCGGGAGCGTTAGAGGAAGAGGAGGCGGCAGGGGTGCCGCTCTTCTTGCCGTGCCCCTTCGCCTTCCGCGCCTGGGCCGCGGTCTCGGCCGGCAACCGGTACGCTGGAGCGGACTGGGGCGGAGCGGGGTGGCGGACAGCGGGTGTGCCGCTTGGTCCTGGAGCGGGAGAACCGCCAACAGCCGCCGCGTATGAGAACGCGGGACGTGCTAGCGGAGGGCGGTACGCCCAGTCCTCCAGGACCGCGAGGCCTGTACCATAGTCGGCACAGGCTGTGGCGGCGATCCGGGCGCCGTGTTGGGCGCCGTGGTGGGCGCCTTGATGGACGCCGTGGTTGGCGCCGTGGTGGGCGCCTTGGTGGGCGCCGTGGTGGGCGCCGTGGGTGGCGCCGTTTTCGGCGCTGGTCCAGCCGTCGGAGGAGGAGGCGGCAGCATGGGACCGGGAGGCGCCTTGACCACCTTGGTCAAGTCAGCGACCTCCCGCCACAGGTCATCCATCTGCTTCCTGGAAGCAGCGAGCTCCGCCTCCAGGCTCGTCACCTGCTTCCGGAGCCTCGCCTCCTCCTTGGCGACGCTCCGCGCGAGGAGCTTGTTGAGGGAAGATTGGACTTCATCCACCAGTGAAGCCACAATCTTCTTCCTCCCCGCCACGTTCCTGTTGCCCCGCATGGCCGCGTTCATGCGGGCAAAAACTCATCAGCTCCCGCGCGGGCGGCCCACCGATTTCCCGGCGACTTCGCTGGGACAGTTGGACCGAGGACGGAGGAGGAGTTGGCGGCCGCCTTCTGTACGCGTCGAGACGCGTACGCACCGTCTTGACCGGCACCTCCTCCTCCGAATCGCTGGAGAGGAGGGACCCCCACCCGGAGCAGCTGGTGCTACGGTCGCGCGGCGGCCCCCCTTCTCCTCGAGGGTCCTTTTCTTCGTCGCAGAAGAGCGGCCCTTCTTCTTCACACTGCTGGGAGCTGACCCATCGTCAGTCCCAGCAGCATCAGTTCCTTGGGGCGTCGACATCGCGCTGCAGCTAGGCGGCGCGGCGCGAGCCCCCAAATCAATTTGCATCGGAGTCCGTGATGGATGCGTAAAGTCGTCGGTTGATACTGCCCGGGAAAGGGCAGTATCGGGACCGGGGGTATCGTCTCGGGTTCACTCATATTCATAATGATCACAATTTTTATTGGCACCGGGTTCAGACTAAATACGTTCGGTCACCCAACTTGCCACTGCGTTACCGTGGTCAAGTTGGGGTCCAGGGCGGACGGCGAGGACGTAGTATCTAATCACTTGGGGCCCCGCCCCTGTTGTTTATGTATAAGATAAATTGAATGACTATTGGCCACTCCTAACCTAGAACTGAGCCGCAAGTCTCAGTCGCCTGCGACGTGTTCTCCACTTTATCATACTTTATCGTGCATACGGTGCCTGCACGGTGCGGGTGAACCCATGAAGCGCTAGTATTAGATCTTTATTGAAACCACTTTACAATTTCATTTCGAACCCCATTTTATACGCGTAATATCCAGTCAGGTGTTAGCACTTCCTTTGGCTAGATATTTACAAGCGCTATAGTGAGTTCAGTAGAAGTAACAGCGTATCCTGCTTTATATCTCGTATCACTTCAGATAGTTTATCGTACTCGCATCTGGCTATTCCTCTCGCACATATTTCATAATCTGTACGAAGGAGTGAGACCGAAATTATCGCATATGCAGACACCACTTCATTCAGTCGCCGGCCGCCACTTGCTAGTTAGACTGGCGCGTCAGATTGTAAAATGACTGACAAATTTATTGAAAACTCATGTCCTACTCAACAGTACTACAGGGGCAAATAACTAAAAGACATTAAACAATTAATTACTCCGTATATTGTTGTAATTTGTCTACATCTAGCTTTGATTTATAAACGCTTCTTAATGTTTCAGAAGGCGATTAAACCCATGAATATTCAAAGATGGAGTAACGAGCAAGTCGCAAACATCCTATATATACATTTATTACATCAAAGTATACGGAGCGATGTAATTATTGTTTGTTACATTCAAAGTGTTAATGTTTATCATTAATACCATAGAATTTAATTAGTTGTTTCTTAAAGGACACCATGAAAATGACTTTCTAATATTCTTATAGCAAAGTAGAGGAAAGCGACCTTCAGTCTTTCAATAAAAATAATTCACACATAATTCCTTTTATTGATGATTTATAAATTAAAGGCTTTTTATTCACAAATTATATCTTGCAACAAATGCAAGACGCCCCTCGATTATACTCACTCCACTCGACCCGCTAACTAAACATTCTTTGAACGTAGAAAAATGTAACATTCAATTAGATATTTTATATCCGAAGAAAACTTAATAAAATTTATACAATTTAGCGACAGATATAAATTATTCATTCAGTTTTTTTCCAGTCGTGGCATCTCACAAAGATGGGCATGTCGGACTTCTACGGAATAAACTGAACTGTGTATACTTACATACTTTATTGCTCGAAGACCCTAGTATTTAATTAAAGGAGGTCCAGCAACGAGTGATGCTGTATCACTACTCATGACATTAGAAACCTCCCGGCTAGAGTGCAACAAGGCAGAGTTTAGTCAGTAAGAGTGTGACGTACCCCCACTGGGGATGCATGTAACATTCTCTGCCTCCACCCCTTCGCATCCGGGTGGTGCCCATTCCATCTTTCGGGCGTAAAAAACAAAAGCTTATACTCATAGTTCAAGCTCTGCTGAGTTTGAGAGTAGATGGCGTTGTGTTCAATATTCCTAACATATTTAATTAATTCAGTCTTGTGCTATATCTATCAATACAACAACTGCACTTGATGCATATAACTAAGTCTTTGTATTGAAACGTACGTGATTTACTTTCGTAAAGTAAACTTCCAGAGTAAAAGACACTTCAAAAACTAATGAGGGACTTAACTTATTAATTTTTTATAATCATCCAGATTAAATAGTTTAAACTATCATCGTTATTCATAATTGAGCGGAGTGAGCCGAAAGCAAACGGAGCTCCCATACAGCGACTCCAATGCGATTAACTGTACGTTGTATCTCAGTAACATTACTTGGCGGATTCTAGAAATTTTTGAAGTAAATTAAACTAGATTTAAGTGCAAAAAATGTGACGGAGTCAGAAATTTAAAAAATGGCGCCATAAAATATTTATTTGAGGAACCAAAATTTACATGTTAAACCTATGGGAGAAATTTCACGCGCTTTTTGTATATTCAAAATATTATCTCAAAATAAATATAAATAAATATAAACTCATGAAATTTTTAAATTACTTATTACTGTTACCGAAAACACTCCGCTCAATATGGAGCAGCGCAGGGTGACGCCAGCGTAGCAGCACCTAGTTATCTATATCTCCGATTTTCGAGATAAAAAATGTTTTGCTTCAACAGTTCTGCCGTTTAGTCGAGGTATATTAGTATTTATGACACATTTTTCCTCCTTCGGAATAAAATTCAATATCATAATCGGCCAGATTTCTTTTGTCCTTTTCAATTTTCTCTATACCAGTGTATCCAAAACCTTTGTAGTCGCAACTAACTTATTGGAAGAAGGTACCAGCACAGTGTACACGATATTAATATAAGTGGTGGATTTAAGTTTCGAAAGTTGGCAAACCAAATGGACATCAAACTTTTCTTATGGTAATAAATTAAGGAGACTATTTTCATGAGTAAAACGGTATCTCACTCATATTATAAACAGGAAATTACTGAATGAATTTTAATGCAATAATAAAGCTCATACATGAGAATAACACTTTGTATTTGTGTCATCTCTTTACTAATTCTCACAGGAATACACCTGTGAGAATAATTGATAGAGAGGAAACTAATCCACGCGGGCGGAGCCGCGGAGGTGTCTCCGATAATTGTCAATAACAGACAATATAGGAAAGCTAAGCTGTGACACGGCACTATCTTACAATGGGCAGGTAGTCTGAGTACTAGGACTATTGACTGTGGATTTACAATTCAATTTACCGCTTACTCTAGTTGTTTATTGTATCGAATATAAGACGCTATTTGCTGCGACCGCAGGGGACTTAGGGCGTGGATATTTCATGGACACAATGTCCATAAAGATAACGCGTGCCCAGTACAATTTAACTACCGCGTGGCCTCACATCGGCTAATATTTTGTTGCCTAATATTTAATGATTATATAGATAGACCAGCGGACGCTCGAGGCTTCGTCCGTTTGACAAATTGTATCAACAAAAACCTTCCTCGAAAACCACTCTATTCATTGGTGAAAACCGCATCAAAATCCGTTGCGTAGTTTTAGCATACATAGGGACGGACAGACTTTGTTTAATACTATGTTATGACTCGTATCATATAATACATAAGAGAGTCCCAAAATCATATTACCTAACTCGTAATATTCCTGTTAGGGCTGTTAGCCCCTGCAGATAAGTGAAAAGTTCTTGTTACAGGAGTGGCTCAGTAGTATCGTCACAGAATAGGTAAAACATAGTAGTATGGAGTTCGGAGATCGAAATCATGTCCACAAAATGCTTTAGCTACAGCTTACACAGGACAACATTCATTATTCACTTTAACTTCAATAATAATTTGTTGTCTATTTCATCTGAAAAACAAATTCCGTAGTCTATATTTGTGTCAAATACAACTACAGAAATTAAAGAGCATGTCAGATACTAAAATTGCCGTAATTGCATCCCCTTTCATAATAGTATGTGGCACAATTGCCTCTTGACGCGCAAATTCATGGGCTAGTCTACTATTTTGGAAAATTATTATCTCTTTATTTCGGGATATCAAAGTGCCTACCTAAATGCGTGGGTTTGGATTTTTGTTTGTTTGATTGCTCACCACTAATCAAGTTTGCTAAATAAGTTTGCCCATTGACAGTGTCTTGAAAAATATCTATCTAGTTTCTAAGTTACCGTTTACCTAAACTCCGTCAAATGAAACGTCAAATGATACGTCAAAACAAGGAGGAAGTACTAAATGTATGTTCTTAACCGAGTTTAGAAAAAGGAGCCGATTCTCAATTCGATTGTATTAGTTTACGAAACGAAAATCTCTTATACAACAGTAATGTCCGTCCGTTTGTAAACCACTTTCAACTCGAGAACGGCCAGAGCTAGAGACTCAATGTAAACGCCAATCGATTTAGCATAGTAGTTCCGACCACTGTGTTGTTCACGCTGGCATAAAGGTATCACCTCCTGCACGTGCTGTATGAATGTCACGACGACTATGGCACTACTCGTCAGCGGATTGGGACGGTCTACGCGATTACTATGCGTCCGTCCCCTGGAGCCAGCGCTGCTTTGTAGGAAAGGCTTCCTCGGATAGCGCTTCTGCGATTGCTGGCGAGATCAGTTTAGGGATGGAATATTACATCCCTTTTACTGATGTCGCCAGTATCCGCAGAGCCCGTCCCTGGGTCGGGCGAGATTGTGCCAAAGCTGTTCGACAAAAACAGTCGGCATATCGCGCCTGGATCAGGGCCCGGGCTGTGCGTGACCTAAACGTGGGCCACCTCAAAGCAGCGTACAACCGGGCCACAAAATCCAGCAAGAAGGCCTTTAAGAGAGCGGATGCCCAGCGCATCGCGCGGCTTGGTCAGGAGCTCACTTCCCATCCCACGGGCAGCCGTGGATACTGGCAACTGGCCAAGGCCGTGCAATCTAACTTCTGTCAGCCCTCGCTGCCACCGCTGCGTTACCCAGATGGAACACTGGCTCACAAAGCCCAAGAGAAAGCGGATATGCTCGCAGACCTCTTTGCGGCTAATTCCCGGGTCGACGACCGTGGCTTGCAGCGCCCCGTCATCGCCAACTGTGGCTACACTATGCCTGACATTGTACTCAGGTAATGCGATGTACGGGCAGTGCTGCGATCACTCGACACGCGGAAAGCCAGTGGCCCTGACGGCATTCCGGCGGTGGTACTACGGAAATGCGCAGCTGAGTTGTCTCCTGTACTAACTCGTCTGTACCGCCTGTCTTACTCCACAGGAATCGTGCCGGAGGTCTGGAAAGAGGCGAACGTACAGCCGATCCCCAAGAAAGGGGATCGGTCTGATCCGGGCAACTATCGACCCATAGCTGTCACCTCAGTCATCTGCAAGGTGTTTGAGCTCTTCATCAACAAGCAGCTCATGCGATATCTTGAAGATCACTCGCTACTAAATGATCGGCAATACGGCTTCAGGCCAAAACGATCAACGGGTGATCTTCAGGAGGGAGGAAGAATAGTGTAAGCAAACTCATTGCTTTGGAATACATAAATATATGGGTGATCTTCTGGCATTCGTAACACATGTCTGGGGTGAGGCTATGGAAAGGCACGGCGAGTCCTTGGCGATTAGCTTGGACATCGCCAAAGCCTTCGATATAGTCTGGCATGCTTCGCTCCTTTCCAAGCTTCCGGCATATGGTCTACCTCCTCAACTGTGCAGCTGGATGGCCAGCTTTCTGAACGAACGCCGAATGCGGGTCCTCTGCGATGGTCAGGCTTCTCGCTTTTTGCAAGTGAATGCCGGGGTACCGCAGGGGTCCGTGCTGTCACCAACTCTCTTCCTTCTGCATATCAATGATATGCTATCCCTCGGGAGCATTCATTGCTATGCAGATGACAGCACATTGCACGGGAGCTACTGGGCTCGTCCGGCGGCAGGGCGGTTGGAGATTGAGGAGGATAGACTACATCTCGTGGCTGATCTCGACAGGAACCTCGACTGTATCTGTCAATGGGGTACCGAGAACCTGGTCGAGTTCAATGCCTGCAAAACACAGGCGTGTGCATTTACGGCGAAGAAATCCCCTTTCCTTCCCCTACCCTCTCTTCAGAATGCATTATTACCAATGAAGGACAACCTTGACATCCGTGGCATAGACGTTCGTCGAGAGCTCAATAATAAAAACTACATCGAAAGATGTATAGGGCTAGCTTCGCGGAAACTAGGAATACTGAATAAGGTAAAGAGATTCTTTACACCGGATCAGAGGTGTCTGCTGTACAAGACGCAGATTAGACCCTGCGTCGAATACTGCTCTCACCTCTGGGACGGCTCCGCGAAGTATCTGCTGGACGCTCTCGACGCTATGCAGCGACGGGCTATCCGTATTATAGGTTGTCCGGAGGTAACGGGAAGCCTTGAGCCGCTAGCTGAGCGCCGAACAATCACCCTAGAAACCTTGGCCGCATTCTACCGTATTTACCACGGCGAGTGTTCTGAAGAGCTCTTCAATCTGATCCCACCCTCTTCCTTCCGATCCCGAACAACGCGTGCCGGGCAGAGATGCCACTCCCACACAGTGGATAGAATGTTCGCGAGAACCGAGCGTTTTAAACGTTCGTTTTTCTGCCGAACGATAGTGGCCTGGAACGCCTTGCCTGTGCACGTGTTTCCTCCCACATATAATCCTGGGTTCTTTAAGCGGAGCGTGAAGAGGCACATCAGTAGGTCGTCAAGTTGAGGGCCACTCTCTATAGTATTGTATGCTGTGAGAGTGGCCCACAATCGCTAGACGTCGTCACGACTTACCACCAGGCGGGCGGCGTCAATTTGTCGAACCCAATATAAAAAAGAAGGTCAAAATGAGGTCAAATCGAGAACGGTAATAGTTAGAGACTCAAGACCAGCTGCAATCAACTCAGCATGGTCAAAGACCTCTAAAATGATGTTGAATTTCATGTCATGTGACATTTTTTTAGATTTTATGAAAAAACTTTCGAAAACTCTAAATTATATGGCAAATATATTTTCCATATTTTCAACTTTTTATAACTAGTACATAGGTTAAGTTTGTTTTGTACCTAGTTTTATTTATGCTTATTACCTTATAAGTATGTTTCGACTGGGTGAACCGATTTTGATTTATTTTTAATTGAAAGCTACTGTTTCCGAGTGGTCCCATTTCAATTTGGTGCCATTCCGACAATTATTTGGTTATTTCAAGTCGGTTTTTGTGTCAATGTCTGACGTGTTCTTTTTTATTATTGGTAAAGATAATGAGTTGTAGGTAAGGAGTTTTAGTGATGCATATTATAAAAAAATATCATAGTAGCACTTTGTAGATAGTTATCCTATTTCCCAGACAGGAGTACGTGTATGCTAATCGTATATCGTATTAATCTACCGCAGATACTGTGTCAGGAGATAGCCCTGCCTGCATGTAACATCCACTTACGTTATCGTAAACATGTTTCACGTTTCACAAACTTTACACTAAATTCCTTGAACCCTGAACGCCTGGCAGTAGCCACATTAATCTACACAATTCCTGTAAATCGTAGGAAAAATATCCCGACTTACAAAGCAATGATTAATTTATAGGCACGTTGTTAAATGAAAGATTCCTATCCATAAGAACGGCGGATGTAAATTAAATGAAGGCAGCTTTTAGTTGGCAGAGGGGAAATTCCATAATATAATATGAAGGGCTAAAGGGGGCTAAAGTAGGTGTTCGGTAAAATGCAGCGTCATAGTAATCTATCATGCACCTTATATAGACATTATTACCTGTAATGGACACGACCGCGATAACCCGTTGAAACCTGGAGCAATCGCTTCTATTGATTAAACAATTATCTGGCAAACTTTTATCATATAATTAATTTATTATAAAGTTTAGACATCGCCGGTGTTGTGCAGGTACCTATAACGTGTCCTGAACACGATATTCCCAAATGGCCTGAAGAAATCCAAGAGCCTTACATTTATTAAATATTACTAAATATCTTTATCAAAAGCTTTACTAGGTATATTGATACTTTTTCATTTTAAATACAGAAAGCGAACGAAGAACCACAGGTGCATTAACAGTTCCTTCTTTGCATTTCTCTAATGGATTTGGAAGAGCGCCTGCGGGCATCGAATATTTTAGAGATTTATCACGATAGTCAGAGGAAACTACTATTAGGTTTAAGATAGAATTCCCTCGACTATCATAAAGATAAAATGGAATAAAAATCTTGTGAAAACTTCCATTATTTCTAATTTCAAACACTAATGATAGTTTTAAGTGTGATAAATACTTATAAAAAAAATTATCATATTTTCACAAATAGAAGGAACAAACAAACCTGACCGACTGAAATATCGCAAAGAAAAATGCAATGTAGTTTATCTTTTTTTTTACATACACAGACAGACTTAATCAAATTACGGTTAAATTGGATCGGTCAATTTGTTGGATCTGGACTAGATATTTAATTAGTAAAATACTATATTGTACTACGCCCGACCGCACTCCCGTCATACTTACGTCATATAAACCAATCGGAAATCGCTATTTTGAGATGGTTCTGAATGTTATGGAAAAATAATTTAAGTGGTTTCGTGAGTAAGAGTGGAAAGGCGAAAATAGTTTTACGATAATATATAGGTAAGGTCAGCCCGTAGTATGTACCAATACACGTTGTATTTTGTAGTCTCGAATGACGGTTTTTCAATAAGCATTTCAGCAGAGAGATAGATACACGTCCCACCAGAACACTTAAAGCTATAGTTAAAACTATGTTAAAATTAATTCAATAAGTAAATGCCCACACGGCATGACAAGTGACACCAGATATTAGGCGTATGAAGGCGCTCAAATTAAGAGAGTGATCAGTATTATTATTTATTTAATTAAAATTGATGTACATGATAATAATTGCCGATCAAGTTCACTACAACATGCTATATGATATTATAATAATAATTTTAGCTACATACTATAATCACACCAGCTTCTCCGACGGGATGGATCTTTACCTACCCCTTGGGAGAAGCTGATTGGTCGAGATGAAATACGTAGGTAGGTACCTACTTAGTGTTACTTACCACCTAGTACGGAACAATACGCGATAAAAAATTACTGTCCCATTCTTTGTCACAAACATATCGCTAATCCAACTGCGAACCAAATGCTGTTAAAACGTTTCTATTTATATCAAGCTATACGAGCGGTTATAATTTTCCGAATAAGAGGTTTGAAAACAAGTTCGGGAGTGAGTTAACGAGTTCAGTGTAGGACACTTATCGACGGTTTCAAACACTAGAAAGAAGTGGGGTGAATCTTTAAAAACTTCAAATATATAAGGTCAAGTTAATCGCTTGAGTTTCATCACGATAACTTTGAGATACATTAAGATACATTAACACTGCGCGACCCGAAAACATTAAAGTTGACTCGTTTAACTATTCATATATCTAAAAGTTATAATCAACTCCATTGTTGCGCGAAAATATGTTGTATGCACAACGCCGCAGAAATTGTTTCAAATTTGTTTACTTAGATAGCGAAAGAACAAGTTTGCTGGTACGAGTTTACAAGACATTCATTCAAGAAAACTATTCTTGTTTGGACAATTTGTGCAGACGTTCCTGCTAGTTCATATACTGTGAAAACTTTGCTTAAAACTCCTGCTGGCTTTAGCATCTAAAAGAGAAGTTATAGGTACGTAGAGTTTGGAATCCATGTATATGTTAAGGAAAGGTTGCAGTTGTGGTGTCTGCAATCAAAGAAACGCTTAATGCATACGACCACAATGCTAGTCACGTAGTTGACTGTGCCACATTTCACAATTTCATGACTTCTAGTGCCGACTGACATTATTACCGCAATTAAGTAGCCATTATAAAATCACAAACACAAGTCAGCATAATAAATTAAGTACTAAAATATAAAAATACAAGGACACAGCTTTAAATCTAATCCAACTTCTTGGCATGAATTTATTTGAGGAAATAAAAACGATGAAGGCCGTATACATCCAATAGCAAATAAGATCATTGTATTAGCACTAAAATAAATCAGAATTGTGAAAATATTACACCATTTTGGACCACGAAAACCAAGGGGTATACTAAAAAACTCAGCCATCTGAAAAGGCAGACGACAAATCAAATTCCAACATTAACGAGATTGTGACCATGAAAGCGGGAAAGAAATAACGTAGCACACTGTACAGGGTGACTTTGTTCTTAAAATCTTTGTATTTCACGTTTTCCCTGCTAGTGAAATCTCATTACTGCAACAGCCAGCACAATTAAGGCATAAAAGAAAGCAGGTCTGTAGTGTACTTGTAGACACACTACTAAAGTCAACCTTAAGCCAGACACGGGACTTAAATTTATACAAGGATTGAGGTCGGGTACATTTATTGTTATTCAGTTGGTCCTTTGTACCTCGTAAAGCGTTTTCAAGCACATTGCTTTCCTCAGTAGTTACACTCACTAGAGTTTGCGCTGGACCAAATTATATGCTAGGGATTAGGATATATATTTGTAGTGTACGATACTTAGGTACACATATAGAAACGTACACCTCCAGCTTGTAGGTATCAATGATCACAGATTTTTTATCATAAAGGTTTCGATATAAGATCTGATAATTATAATATTTGATACATATTTGATTCTATACGTTCTATTAGGATAAGGGCAGGTAGATGATGATTTTATTTTATAGTACTCGGGAAAATTCGATAAGGTAAAGAAATGAAATTAATCTAGTTGGATAAGAAACGCGGACCTGTGAGTAACTTCCTTCGTAGATACTCGTAGTATAAAATGAGCTCCATTATATATGACAAAGACTCCCTAGACTACCAATCATTAATCCTTAGCACAACAACGTCTATTTAGCTTTTGATAATGAAGTCCTCGCTTTTTCCGATGTTCCACAGCTTGAGACTAATTCAATCAATTAGTGAGCGACGTCGTTCGCTGATTAAATGAAACAGGTCGACTTTATAGAGCTCTCACTTCCTATGTTGGCAACAAATTATATTGGTGAAAACAGTTTTTCTTTTTATAAAACCAGTATTTTTTTAGAAACCAGCAACAACTTTTACTAACTTTTATATAAGCAGACGCTCGCTACTACAAAAGGTGAATTACTGCTTACATAAGTTTGTGTAATTCTCAGTTCTTTGTTATGTCATTAAAGGAAGCTGATTAAAACATCACGTTCTTAGTTTAAAATCTTCCACACATCTGATCTCTTAACGGTGTGGTTAAGAGGTACCTACAGGAACCTTATATAAATCAGCTAGCAACTTAATTTGGACCAGATCCCATAATCTTAGCGATGCTTCTTGCAACGGACTTACAAAAATTTGCAAAGAATGCAGCATACAAAGAACATGTTTGACTACTTGTGGTATCTGATTCTATAATCAATACAAATGCTGTCAATATACCAGTCCCTCGGAAATGTAGGCTCTTTCACAGAAGCATAATAGCGCGTGTGAAAACTAACACCGTGAATGGAAAAAAACAATTTTCCGCTTTTATATAAGCGGGTGTTATGGGGGTCCGCCTAATTGAGGTTAAAAGTTACGATCATGGTTCGGCTCTGTCGTACAGTCAGCAATTTTCCTACTCGTTCCGTTGCAAACGCACAGACGTGTTATGAAAAAGTTTTCAAGTTTTCACATTCAAAGAAGGAGCGTAATGAGCTGGCTCATTTAAGATGCATCTACAAAAGTTATAATAATGGATAAGAAACAAAAAAAGGATGTTTTTATTTATGCATCAACACTTTACAAGCAATACAAATAACAAACGGTTTTTTACATTTTATTGTCCACAGACAATAAAATGTAAAAAACCGATCGTTGCCACAGCAACGATCGCCACAGGCGCAGGATGACGTGTGACACATATGACATGGCGTAAACTAAACACTCTAAACAACAGACAACGTGGCAACGTGGTAAGCCGTAAGCAAGCACGTGCTTAGATCCCAGCCATTTAATTGAGACGTATGGTCCCAATTAAATGGCTGGGATCTAAGCACGTGATCTAAGCACTACATAGAAAACACTTAAAATCGATTATGAATGAAATGAAAAATGCACAAATGTGGGATGGCACTCAGCATGTGAGATGTATTGGGCTAGCTTCGCGGAAACTATACAAGAAATACTGAACAAAGTAAAGCGATTTTTTACACCGCAGAAGAGGTGTCTGCTGTAAAAAACGCAGATTAGACCCTGCGTCGAATACTGCTCTCACCTCTGGGACAGCTCCGCGAAGTATTTGCTGGACGCACTCGACGCTATGCAGCGACGCGCTATTCGCATTATAGACTGTCCGGAGGTAACGGGAAGCCTTGAGCCGCTAGCTCAGCGCCGAACAATCGCTTCCTTGGCCGCGTTCTACCGTATTTACCACGGTGAGTATTCTGAAGAACTTTTCAACCCGATCCCACCCTCTCCCTTCCAATCCCGAACAACGCGTGCCGGGCAGAGATGTCACTCTCATACCGTGGAAACCGTCTTCGCGAGAACCGAGCTTTTTAAACGTTCGTTTCTCTGGTGAACGATGGTGGCTTGGAACGCCCTGCCTGCGCACGTGTTTCCTCCAACATATAATCCTGGGTTCTTTAAGCGAAGCGTGAAGAGGCACATTACTGGGTCGTCAAGTTGAGGGCCACTCTCTATAGTATTCCTGTGTACTATGAGAGTCGCCAACAATCGCCAGACGTCGCCACAGCTTACCATCAGGCGGGTGGCGTGAATTTGTCGACCTAAATTTATAAAAAATAAGTAGTGAGGCAAGCACGTTGCCACAGTAGATCTGGTTTTCAACATCAACCCAGCGTTCAACGGCGCCGACAGGCAGCAATTTATAAGAATGACACGCAACCATGGATCGGAGTTATAAAAGATTCCAACATTACACATGATAACTTGTGTACGGGCCATTGTTACCGTACAGAGAAAATAAAAGATACAGTTAAGTTAATATAATATGGTTTATTAGCTTAGCTAAATCTAAGATGATATGGTTGTGAGCACTTAACGGAATGGTGACCGAATATATACCGATTTAATGAAATGACGATATTGCGTTGATCGAGGTAAATCGCTGACCGCACGCTACGTGACATAAGCACGACTTATATCGATCCGTGGATCAAAATAACATGGTTTTGCATAAATGTCTCGATGGTGAAACCATTTTACCATACAACTCAGGGAACAAGTTACTTATATTAGAAAGCAGACGGAACGAGAAATTGTAGTAAATTTAGAATTTACTAAAATAGAAAAGTAATTCGAGTAGAATAAGTGCCAAGAGACCCGGTCCTATAAACACCTCCAGGATCCACGTCATCCTGACTCACCTCACGCGTTGGAAGATCAAGGGTTTGGCAAGAATACTCCAAGTAGGTACCTATCCGGAATCGGAAATAGGCGCGCCCCATATTATGTGGTACCAACAGTGACTGGCGAAATGTGAGAGTAATGAAAGACTTTTGAAAAAGCCTCTTAAAATATTCATCTATTTAAATCGGCCATTAGTTAAAGAATATGTCAAGCAAATTGTACGTAACTTTACAAACTAATTTAATAGGCAAATTTCTCTGAATATTAAATAGAAGGCAAGAATACTAATCCAACAATATTCAAATCAGTCTATCGCCAAGATAATTAAACTCATAGATAGGGCCCGTAGTAATACATTATGTATTATCTAGCTATTAATGGAAGGTGACACAAAATTAGCAGATAGTGAGCTTTTATGCTAATCCTACTAGACTTATTATTGCATAGTTATATTACAGTCAATGTTTATTTTACTAAACCAAAGTTCGAGCGTCCAATCTACTGATTAACAGTGTGTTAATACATTGGTACTACTGTCTGTAACCTTAACATAATAGGGTGGATATATCAGTTATTAGCCGCGACGAATTTAGTCATATTATTCTTAAGGCCTGCACAGACAAGACACCTTTGTCCATGATGTGTAATTCATATAGATCTGTATCGACCGACAAAAGTACGTGGACAAAAGTCCCTTGTCTGCGCAAGGCTTTGTTGGAGTGTTGACAGCAGACCAACTAAGATAGTTCCTTTGTTCAGTATGTTTCCTATGAAACTGGCACGGTAATGTTTCAAGGTCGCGCCTTGTGCATAAAATATTATATTACTGTTATACGGATAGCAAAGCTGCGGAGAACACCTAGTAAATATACAAAATAATTTATTTTCCATATATACTTTCGTTATATATGGCAAATAACGAAAGTCGAAATACTTTTTGCTTCAACAAATTTATCCATCCTATCTATAAATTCTAAAACAGTGGTTTTACATTCAAAAGCCAACAAAAATAACGAGTTATCGTTTCAAAATATACAGTACGTCGACTTCGTCCATAAAAGCGTTGTTTCCAAAAACTTTCAATTAGTAGCGATCCAATTAGTGAGATATTCTTTCATCTACAAAGTTATGGCAAGGGTTAAACTTGTATACATATAATATCTGTAGGTAAGCTTACCTATTTTTTATAATTTATTTATTTTATAATTTTTGTCACAAAAAAAATAAACAGAAACAGAAGTACAAAAGAATAAAGTGAGCATAGTACAAGGGCAGTACTTATTCCTAAAGGAATCTCTTCCAGCAGGCCTGAGAGGAGAAGTAAGAGTGAAAAGGCTAAGTGTGTGCAGTGCAAGTAAATAAATAAACCTACATAAATTATGGGTGCTATAATATATACATAGATAAATATATACTGAGCTATATATACAATACTTACATATACTACCATATATAGCTAGGGTAAGGAGGACAGATAATGTGTTTTGACTTTACTTTTAAAGAGAGGAAGAGTTTTACAGCTTTATATATCAGGGGGTAGTGAGTTCTACAGCCTGACCGCATGAACGGTAAAGGAATAGGAGTAGAAATCGGTTTTGTGGGAGGGAAAGTTTAGGCGGTACATGAGGTGAGATCTACAAGGAGTACCGGGAGTGTTCATGTAGGAGAACCGCTCCCGCAGGTAGGAAGGATAAGCCGGATTATGTAGGATATTATAAAGGAGACATAATATCCGAGTGTCTCTCCGAAGACGGATTGGGAGCCACTTGAGTTCCTTGCGAAATTGCGAAACATGATCATACTTACGTAGATTAAAAACAAAACGGATACATAAATTTTGCAAGCGCTCAAGCTTATTTAATAGCTCCTCAGTAGCATCCAAATAGCAAGCATCCGCGTAGTCCCAAATAGGCTGAATTAGAGTCTGAGCAAGTGAGATCTTGATATCTAGGGGCAAAAAGCTCTGGAGGCATTTGAGCGTGTGGAAAGTGTAGTGCACCTTTTTGCTGACCTCGCCAACATGTGTCTCCCAGGATAAAGTGCTGTCCATTACCACGCCCAGATTTTTTGCAGTATTAGCGTACACGATTGGAGCACCATCCAGCAAGATAGGGGGAAGACCATTTCCATCCAGACCACCCCTCATCTGCCTGCTTCCAATGATCAGGGCCTGAGATTTAGTGGGATTTATTAAAAGACCGAAAGATTTTGCCCAGTTGCTAATGGCATTCAAGTCGTGATTAACGGCAGCAATAGCCATTCTGTATTCATTCAGCGCAAAATGACGATACAGCTGCAAGTCGTCCGCATATAGATGGAAGTTAGAAGAGATTACTCGAACGACAGAGTTGATGAAAATGGAGAAAAGCAAAGGAGAAAGAACGCCACCTTGAGGTACACCGGCAATGAGGTCTCGCCAGTCTGAACGTAAGTCATCAAGGCGGACACACTGCGAGCGCCCGCGAAGGTATGAATCGAACCAGGCCACAGATTCCGTGGAAAAGTTAAGTGACTTAAGAATACCGATCAGGATATCGAAGTCCACGGAGTTGAACGCACTACTGAAATCCAGTAGCACTAATACAGTAAGAGATTTGTTCTCCATGGCCCAACGAATATCATCGGTAACCTTTAGAAGTGCTGTCACAGTGCTGTGACCTGGCCGAAACCCAGATTGAAGGGGACAGAGAAGATCATGTTGCGTTAGATGTCTAGATAATTGGCGATGCACTAGATGCTCAAGGACTTTGGATAAGAAAGGAAGGATGGAAATAGGGCGAAATTGGGACAAGAGTGTTGGATTTTGGGACTTGGGTAGTGGAATAATATGCGCTTGTTTCCAGGCGCGGGGGAAACAACCTGAGCACAGTGAGGAATTAAATATATGGGTGAGGATGGGGAGTATGGCAGGAAGTATGGGAGAGAACATTTTTGTACATAACTCATCGTTACCTACAGCAGTAGAGGTGATCGACAGGAGCGACTTTTTTACATCGCTCTCGTCGACCGCAGCTAACTTAAACGAAGGGGACACTGGTACCGGCAGAAGCGAGAGATCGTGCAAAGTACTAGACTTCACACCGGGGTCGAGAATGAGAGGGGGAAGTGAGAAATGTGCATTAAGAGCGGATAAGTCAATGTCATGGCTGTTTAAGTTAGGTGACTTGCCGATACCATTGGACTTGAGAAATTTCCAGAGTTTGGAGGAATTACGGGTGTCAAGAGACTTGTGAAAGTGGCGACGTTTGGCATCACGACACAGACGACCGCAGCGATTTCGCAATACCTTGAACTGAATGAAATTTACCTCTGTCGGGTGACGCTTGTACCTATGTTTGGCCTTGTCTCGACAAGCCATGTCTGCTTTGATCTCATCGGTGATCCACGGGGCCGGTGAGTGTTTCACTTTTATTCTACGTTTCGGCGCGTGCCGGTCGAAGAGAGCAGTAACTGTAGTGTTCAGGATGGTAACTTTCTGATCAACACTATCACTCTAATCATCAATATATATAGATATATATCAATCTAACGGGAAGCCTTGAGCCGCTAGTTCAGCGCCGAACAATAGCTTCCTTGGCCGCATTCTACCGTATTTACCACGGCGAGTGTTCTGAAGAGCTCTTCAATCTGATCCCACCCTCTTCCTTCCGATCCCGAACGACTCGTGCTGGGCAGAGATGCCACCCCCACACAGTGGATAGCATGTTCGCGAGAACCGAACGTTTTAAACGTTCGTTTCTCTGCCGAACGATAGTGGCCTGGAACGCCCTGCCTGTGCACGTGTTTCCTCCCACATATAATCCTGGGTTCTTTAAGCGGGGCGTGAAGAGGCACATCAGTAGGTCGTCAAGTTGAGGGCCACTCTCAATAGTAATGTGTGCTGTGAGAGTGGTCCACAATCGCTAGACGTCGTCACGACTTACCACCAGGCGGGCAGCGTCAATTTGGCGAACCAAATATAAAAAAAAAAAAAAAAAAAAAACTCTCATACACAGACGTCCAATCGATGTCCTTCGCGTCACGCTGCAATGCCCCCAGGTCCATACCCCCGTAATTCCGTGTCACCGAGAATACGGGCCTACGCTTAGGAGGACGGATAGAAAAAGATAAATAGAGAAGGTCGTGATAGGAGTAGCTAGCCGTTAGTTTCCCATGTGTGGCCACAAGGTCGGGCGAGGAGGTAACGATCAAGTCTAAAAGAGAGGGGATGCAGTTAGGAAAATTATGTGTAGCAGAGAGAGGTAGAATGTGAAGGTTTACAGAAGACAAAAGTGACTGAAGAGAATGGGTGCGGTGATCATCCTTAATCAGGCAGGTATTAAAATCGCCCATTAGAACCACGCGGATGTAATCGGGACAAAGGTCATTCAGCAGAGCCTCAAGTGAGTCAAAGTAATTAATTCTGAGATCCGGACTGTAAAACACACCGAGTAATAATTTAGTAAAATGAATAGTGATCTCAAGAAAAAGATGCTCTGCCGAACCAATTGCATCCGGAGGGGAGGCACTGATAACTCTATAAGGAATATCGTCACGTAGATAAATCGCCACACCTCCGCATCCCTTGCCAACCCTGTCTTTGCGAATAAGCACAAATCCAGGAATAGCAAAGAGCGAGGAGGGCAGTGACGGTTTCAAGAAAGATTCAGAAATCAAGAGGGCATCGACACGATTGTTGCTAAATGTTGCCAGAAGATCGGAGAAATGATGAGAGACACTCTGGGCATTAATATGTACGATATTTAGATTTTTAGGAAACTCGGTAAACAGATAGGATAACCGGTCATGTAAAGTCAAGGCTATAGAATGGTCACTGTCAGTGCTGACAAAGCTTACGTTAGATGGAGAGCAAGAATAAAAGCTGTCCTCATCAGAGGACTCGTAATCCATTATATGTACATAATATATAAATAACTAGCTGATGAGTATAGATATAATAATAAAACTATAACTAAAGAAGTAGATAAGATAAATAAAGGTACATAAATTATATAATACTTGTACTAATTAAACAAATAACTAAACGTCGAACACTCCCACTCGCAGCTATTGGAAAAGATTAAAAAAAATACAGACTATGAGAAAAAGAGAAAATTGGAAGTAATACAAAAATTACCGCAACCACACCACAAATTCAAGAGTACAGCGGAACGTAAACGCCAGCATCATGTGAGTAACATGGCAAATGCACCTATGGCAAATTTATGATACTCTTGTACCAATTTGGGGGATATTGGACCAGAGAAGAAATTTGAAAAAAAAATCACGTGCTTGAAGAAACACAAGTCGGACAGAGCTTCAGGAGAATTCAAATGAAAGATCGAACTTTAGAGTGATTTCTTCGGTTACAATTGGAACTAAAACTCTGGTGATGAGAATTAAGAGACCTTTCCACGTAAATCACTAGATTCCAAATCTCAAATCCCTTTACATTTCCTTTAAATAGAGCTTTATTTAAAAACTTTAATAGGAGTTTACTTAGTGAAGGTTCAACAATTCGAGCACATAGTTGTTTTAAACAATGTTTAAAATGTACCAAAGTTATCGTTGTAGATATTCGGGTACTGATTAAAATTTTAAATTCAGTAGATACTACATGAAGCTTGTTCGAGTTTTAGAATAATATATATCAGCTCAGAAGAACGAAATGTATATTATAACAATTACAAACACGAATCTAATTAATTTGATTTATACGTAGCTAAAACATTATTTTAAGAAGCCAAAGAAAATGGAGCGCTATAAAGTTCTGTAGATTCTATCTTTGGAACACTTCTGTGAATGTGAAACGGTAAGACAATAACCGTATTTTAAATAAAGTAAATATAGCAAATTGTTGGCATTTGATACAACTGGATAAGCAGGGAATGTGTTTATAGTTTTTTAGGGACATTAATGAAACTATGGTTATTTAGCTACGAAACTGACCTGTGCTATTGCGTGGTGTAAAGAGAGTTTATAATAACAAAATTAAACCACAATAAAATACAACTGGATAAGCAGGTAATGTGTTTTTAGTTTTTTAGGGACATTAATGAAGCTATGGTTATTTAGCTACGAAACTGACCTGTGCTATTGCGTGGTGTAAAGAGAGTTTATAATAACAAAATTAAACCACAATAAAATAATCTGACCGTAATGGGACGATAGTACTTTCACTTTTACATGAAAAAATTTCTAAAATTCAAAACTAAAATTTTTATGCAAACAAACATAGTCAGTTGAAGCTTAAGATCTGATAAGTATTCTGCCGCAGGATATTTTTGAATTCGATCAAAACTCGGCGAGATAAAAAATGTTGAATGTGACCATTTTTGCGCTTTAAAATGGTTGTAACTTCTTTAAAACGCATTTTTTCGAAAAAATCACAAACTAAAAAGTGTTCTATTTTGCCCGTTTTACCCTTAAAAAATTATATTTATCATATTGGAAAATGATTTCATTTTCCAATATAAAAACCAACTTTTTATCAGTTAACAAATTAATTTGTTTAAAATAACAATTAATAGCCAACTGCACAAACTTTGTTTTTTTACCAATCAACGCCTTTTGGTCCAAGGTTTACAAAAAGTACAAATTTGTATTGGGGAAATCACATTTTCACTGATTGGTCAGTCATTTTAGTTTTTCAGAGGGTTTACCGCTTGCCTATAAAGATAAAACGAGGTGATCTACCTATATAGGGAAACTACATTTTTCTCGGGGTACCAGGTTACGAGTACCTGGAGTATGTGCTTACCGCCAATTTTTTGCAGGATTTGCACGATTTGGTGTGCGTTTTTATAACAAAATTCCTCTAAACATTATGAACCTTCCTTTGAATAAATTCAAAGTGGCTGTTAAGACACACCGCCTAAAAAAGGCATATTATACTAATTAGTACGTAGTAAACGATACAAAGAAATGACAATGAGTTGCTTGCTCATCACTCGAGCTACATAGGGGCTACTTCTGTTTGAAATATTGTTTTATTGCTGAAACTCACTTATTATTGTTAAATTATTATTATTATGATATTGTAAGGTATGGGTACTTTGAGATTATGTGGCACCTTTAACTAGTATTTGACTTTTTTTGTGAATAACAGAGATCCATAATTTTTAAGTTCACTTGGTCCACACATGGTCACGTACTGCCCTTGCCCTCTTTTTATTGTTGTAACAGAATCATTGTATTTACTGGCGAATAAAAAGAGAGGCCGTGAGTTTTTCTTGCCAGGTTCTTTCCTCACAGGCTCTACCTACTGCCTTGCGAATCTGGCGGTAAATGTAAATGTAGAAGCATTTTCTTTTTTTGACTCTCATAAGTGTTACTTTGTGACCTACATGAATAAAGATATTTTGATTTTGATTTGATTTCCGTTGAAGTTGAACTCAATTGCGCTACAAAGCCATACCACTTATTGGATGCATTTTGAATAAAGCGAATGTCGACTACGAGAGACGTCACTTTTCTCGCAACATTTCAGTAAAGTAATGCAAATTCTTGTTGAAAATAAATACCTTTTCAATTTCAAAACGAGTTCGCAGCTTAAAAGCGTTACAGGAAATACTCTATGGAAGGAAATAGACTATTGTCGGTGAAAGCAATTTTCTGTTTTGAAATGAATTGGTATTCAAACCACCTGGATAAAAGAAGATAGCCAGGATCCATAACTTCTTTTATTGTCTGGGTATGCCCAATCCCACAAAAGAAGCCGAGAGTTATGAATGGATATCTGTTTGTGTACCGAAAGAATCCCACCGTTTTAATAAGGATAGACTGTGCGTCCCAAATGTTATGGAAGTCTTGGACCGCACAATGAGTACAGAGATAAAAACATGTATGGTATTTTCTAAGCAAAGAAATTGATGCCAAGTGCAACTAAATTGCATAAAATAATATGGTCACTGACAACCGAGGTGTACATGATCGCAATTTAGATGCGTCAACCAGACGGCATGTCATGCGGTGAAGCAACTTCCCGTGCCAGGAATGTTAAGCCCTCTCGCCCTACTGTCGTCATGGACAGCTATGCCAATCGAGTGCCACTCTCCGAAAATTGATTACCGGCTCTGTCAAGCGAAATTGTTTGTTTACGAAGGCGGATTTTGTTGGTTAATTCAAATATGCCACAAGTGTAACTATTATAATATTAACGTATCTAGATGTCGCAGGTTTATGGTAAAATCAGGTTTTCGATCAAACGCCGGAGTTGATCAAAATGTTCACTTTGACATTATCATAAAGTTTTTGATCAAAAACCTTAACTTATTCAGGTTTATGATGCTAACAAAAGGCACCCGACAATGGACGTTGGAGCGGCCGCAGCCTCGGGCCGCGGAATTAAAAAATAAGGTTTATGATAAAATTTGAACTCACAACGCGTTCGATTGGTAGATTTGCTTAGCGATGATAAGAAATAGTAGTGTTTGTAAGAGAACTTGCTTATGTCTATTTCTTAAATTGATAAAAATTAATAAGAAATATTGATGTTTTTGTAGGACTTATTTTAATTACCTCTCTATGTACTAAATAGTTCTAAAATTATATGAAATATTGGTGTTTGTTGTGAACTATATTGATTTCATATTTCCTAAATGGTTCTAAAATTATAAGTATTTATATGAAGGAAAAAGGAACGATCTTGGTTATGCCCATTTTTACAATGAGTATAAAATAACCATTTAGGAAATAAATGGCATGATTATTAATTAGCATGATTAGCAGTTAAATACTACCCGTATTTAACTGCTAATCAAAAAACCTTCGTTTTGTACTAATGATTGCGCAGCAAACAATTACTTCAAAATATATTAATTTTAGCAGCAATTTAAGTTCGTGATCAAGTCGGATTGATCTAAGACCATTTCTAAGTACTAAAAACACCACAAACCTAACCTATCCAAGTCGGATCGCCCTAAGACTTTATTAAGTTTTGCTTCGCAATCAGTAAATTTTGATATGCAAATCATATTTTTGGTACGTTAAACATCTTTTTTGACGCATTTAAAAAAACACACTATTGATGTATATTTTTTTTTAATTATTTCTAGTACTAGTATTGTTAAACAATTGGTTTATTTGCAGGTAAAAAAATTATTTGCTGTAAAAAGTTTATCTGCTGCTTATAAATAGAGGGATGATAAGTTTTTTCTGTGCATTTAATCAATCCCTTTAGCAAATAGGTAGGTATAACAAGATCCTTTATCTTACAAACACCATTAGTTCTTATCCCGTCAAGCAAATCACAAGTTTAGGTATTTGATCAAAAACTTGATTTTACCATAAACCTGCTACATAATGATAAAAAAAAATGCATTAGAATTCGTTTGTTTCGCAAAAACGAACTAAATTAGCTAAATAGAAGGGCTGGACTGGTGCTGCTTTGGTAGTGCATCGGCTTTCGACTCCGGAGTCTCGGGTTCGATTCCCGGGTTGAATCAGATGTTTGTGTGATCCACAAATGTTTGTTTCGGAGTTTGGGTGTTGTCTATGTATGTTATGAATGTATTTAGAAATATATAAGTATGTTTATCAGTTGTCTAGTCCCATAGCACAAGCTCATAGCTTAGTTTGGGCTAGATGACGTTGTGTGAGCATGTCCAACAATATTTATTATTTATTTATTTATTTACTATTTACTGAAATTGTCAGGATATTTATATATCTAATATTGTCTCAGGTAATCCGCGGGTTTTCTTCAATTAACCGCTTAACAGTAGCCACATTATTTTCGTTGACGGCAGTTGAAATCACGAAATTCGTCATGTAAAGTCTCTCTGAAATTCAGCAAACCATCACCTCACGGTGCTCAAATAAGGTGCTTCTCTCCCAAAAGCATTTTGAAGACGAGCGGCACAGTCTTGCGGAGAGAGAGAACATTTAAAATCATAAATTCTTCGCTCTAAAATCTTTTCGACTTAATTCCATTTTCGTTGCATACGTAGAACTTTGATGTGTGATAAAAAACAATTGACAAATGATTTCCCGCCAATTGTTTTTTTTATTACTAAAAAGGTTGCAACGTTTAGAAAAATATAACATTCGAAATTCAAATAGTTCCGATTAGCTAGAAGTCCAAAACTTTTAGTGTGTGCCCCATGTAAATAAGTTAAATGTCGAAAACGAAAGAAAAAATATATGACAGGTCATTTCAGAAGGTCTTTACCCTTGCCATGTGTTTGCCAAAATATTTTGCAAATAGGGTGTTAATAACATTTATTTTCAATATAATACCTAGTCTTTAGGATTACAATGCATGTTCTCTGATTTATGATAACAATAAGGCACCACTACTACTGCAGCTTATTATCCGATCTCCACGAAACTTGGCACAAGAATGTAGTCACTTAAAAAAAATATATATCGTGAGTTTTTTTTATTGGAGGGGGCGTTTTCCGAAAAATGTTTTTTTTTTCGCGAGGCCTATTGTTCGACCATAGAGCCACCACTAGTTACTTTATACAGGTAAAGCGTCTAAATTATCATACAAGTACCCAGCTACTATTATCCCAAGAAATTCAAGTAAAATGATAAACCCCGTTTTCCCTTTCCTGTGCTTTTGATTTCCCAAGACAATAAAATATAACTAGAAATATTTTGGACTAGTTTGGTTACCATAATACCCTTTATGCTTACTTGACTGATGGATTATTGTATATATCGGGATGAAAATCTCCTAACCCTGGAATTAATAGTGCAAACAATCTTGAATAGATTTATTGAGACTGTTAAACGTTATATAGGTATATACTTTGATCAAATTGTTCAATTATGCGCAGTTAAAGAAAACCGGGACGCGAGCAGATTAAATTAAACTTACTTAAACAAATATTTGACAAATTCGCAAAATATAGGAACTTTTCACCGTAAAAATATCCAACATTTCAATATTCTGATTAATCCAAAACCGAATAATGAAAGGCTTTTCATTCGTTCAGCAAAATAAATGAATGCACAATTTCCATTCGGTAAGCTGATATAGGTTCAGATCACACTAGCGTGAATTTACTGGGAAATCATTAAAATGTATACAAAGTTTTCAGACAGATAAATCTCTTTGTTGCTAGACCTACGTGAAAATGAAAATGCTTTATATAATCAGCGGTCTTAAAACGAGGTTTATTCGCTCTTTGTTCTCCAAACATTGTATTTGTGAAACAAATAGTGCTATATTTGTTTCTGAAAATCTGTTAAGAGATGTTTCGATTCTTCGGGACCCCGCGCTCCGCCCGTCACTGCAAGGTGATTTCCGTAATCCACCTAGATGCCATTATTGTATTTGATATTTGCTGTATTTATTTTTAAATCCTCAATAATTATGCGATGATAGTTACTTCGTAGTAGTTGAAACCATCACCATATAAGCACCACTGTGAGTATACTTGTCGTTTATGTTAAATTATTTAATGTTTTCTTTAAACTAAATACTAAAAAAAAATACCGAGAAAGAAGGTATTAAGTGTAATTAAATACATATAATATATGTACATACAAAATGTAAATTGTGATAATTAAACAAATAAAATAAAAACAAAAGCCATCAACACACAAAGAAACATACCTTCTCAGTAAGCAGTTCTAATTAAACTTTGAGTCACTTCGGTGTGTCAAGCCTCGATGGCTATGTACAGTTAGGACACGGCCGTTCGCGACGATTACTCGAAAGCGTATGGACTATGAAACCTGGGACACTTGTAGCGTAGCGCCCGATATGTACAGTGGCAAGGGGTTGTTGCGTGCGCATCAAATTGTGCACCTACCCACGTCCACGTTCACAGTCACTCCTATGATGATGCTTCTCCATAATCATCTTTCATACTATGAAAGAAATATTCGGCAATTGCCAGGGCGCGTCCCGGACACGTAATTGAGCGCTTTGAGTAGCATGATTTGAGTCGATAATCAGTAATAAATTTTTCAAAGAAAATGAAAACTGTTTTACCATAGGTATACCTATGGTAAAAATATATAATTTTACGGTTAAAAGTTCTGTGGTTTTAATAGATTTTTATTTTATAAATTATACTTACTATGTTTTCTTTAGCGTAGCATAATTTGAGTCGATAATCCGTAATAATGTTTGGCCGTAACATAATTTTGCGGTGGAAAGTTCCGTGATATAATTGCATTGAAAATAATTTACTGTTCTGAATATCAAAGTTGTTAGAGTGAGGCGAGATGTCTGTTTTAATACAATATTATTACATAGTTCCAACACCATTCTGGAATGCATTACGAGTAGAGTCCATTGTGTTTATTATCAGTCATTGTTGCAGGCCAAAAAGCAACGATGATCCCGCGTTGCAGACTCACTGCGTATTTATATAGGTACATAATAATAGATAATGTACTTAGTTATAATTTGCTTTGATACTAACACCCTCGAGCCATTGTAGGTTTAATGTATATTAATACTTAATATACATTAAACCTACAATATTAATACATATACTTAATATACATTTATTTAAATAAATTTATTATTATTATTAATATTAGACGAATCTAATTAGTTTTGTTTGACGCTTTAAACAAATTATGTAGAAAAAATTGAGGTACTATACATCTAGTTGTACATTCGAATCTATTCAGCAATGTGCAATAACTAGTTAACGATCTTAAAAGTAGACTCGGTTGTCAAAAACATAATTTAACTAAGTGCAAATCTTTTTTTTAATACTTTTGGTATTCTGATTGCCTTTTGAACTCGATCGAAACGTCAAGCCAAACATAAGGTAAATTACGCGTTTAACCGCGCCTCGAAACCATAAAGAGTATAATGAAGTACAAATCTATCCAGCGATATGCAATTATCTCTCAAAGGGACTTGAAACAACTGTCGCAGCTGAATGATACCGTACGTCGTTATTCCGTAATTATTACTAGAGGTATTTAGTTATGCACGCTGTATTTATATTTTAATTTATATTGACCTTCTATAGAACCACACCACCAGGTATAACTGAGCTAAAAATTAAAATTGTCGTGAATAAGTATTGGTTTTTTATTTGAATCTAAGTCGTTTCGCTGCAGGCACACAAAAGAACTCCAATGATTGGAGTTCTTTTGTCGATATAAAACAAAACTCAGTCGCGTTGCTGCCAACGATGCTATCTATATAATCTAGAGTTTCTTTAACTGAACAACTGGTGCTCGTATCTGGCGTGTATGTGAAATATTGGAAGTAATTGGAACATATTTGTGAGATTTTATTTGAGTATTTGAGTTATTATTATTTGAGGTATTATAGTTACAATTTTTTGAGTGTCAGTATATGATATGCGTCTAACTTTTCCCTAAAATACTTCACTAAATTCAAAGGCTAACATTCCCAAGCCAAAAGTGAAGATTTCTCGACCTAAGTTGGACTATGAGTCAATGAATAGTCTCTAAACTTAGCCATCCATGTAGGTGCCTAATATAGCAAACCAGACGGAGGATTTAATCATCTGGCTGACTGACAATCACAGAGTGCATGAATAGGATTAGATATGGCTGATCGCAGAAATCGAAGTGCATCTGTCAATATATTGTGCTATTGTTTCTCGTATTGGTTATCACCACGGTAGCCATAAACACTTTTTAGTTAGTCAGTCAGTCGTTTCCGTGTCTCTAGTTCTGAAATGTGCCCCTTAGAATCAAAGGCCTTTACATTACATCATGTAAAGTGAATGCCTCATAATTGACATAATTTTATTTACTGCAACATATTTTATTATTTGTGGATAATACCTGTATAGATAAGCGGATGATTGAATCTACATAACAATATGTAGGTACTTAATGGTATAAAAAGGGTAAGTCCGTGGCAAGTTTGTTGATAACTACGGACCCACACTGACGCTTTGTTCCGGGTTATAGAGTTCTCAATGAGAGGTTTATGAAATAACGTACTAACTAGATGCAAACTTTGAGAACCATTCACATATTTGAAGCAACGTGTACTGCATACCTACTCTATGCTAAACAACAGTTATGTTGGGTATGCACCTCAAATCTATGCAAACTACTAATTAACTAAAGTTGCATTAACAAGCTGTAGTAAGTTGAATTTTGCGCGGTATTTCCAAGTCCTATTATCAGATCCACAAAAGAAATATGCTACAGCTACACCACTAAGTAATTAAGTTACGTCTTATGTTAATAGAGTCACTAATGCTTGGCGTAGCGCGTTTAATTAAGTAAATAGGTTATAATTGATGAGAACACGCCAATGCAGTTTTTATACTAAAGGAGAATGTTCAAAAGCCGTTTCTTTATTAAAAACCTAAATGAACAAGTGTATGGCTACCTAAGTAAATTGATAAATCACATAATATTTTTTTAACAATCTTTTAATTCACTCGAACGAAATCGTATGTAATGTGTAATGTGTATGTATGTAAACTTTGATAATAATTCGTGGTGTAATCGTTTTTAATTGTCTTCTTACTCAAATGCACTATGTCGGACCGGATGTCATGAATCAAATTCATAGACAAATATCATAAGAGTATCGGATCGAATGATATGAAGAGGTGCGGTTCTTACTAAACTTTTTGAAAATATTATTATCGAAATTTTGAAATTCTGTTTTTTTTTTTTTTTGTAACAAAACTACGAGAACTAGATGTAAAGTAAACGTATGTTTTTTCATAAAGCAAATTGAATAACAGACTCAATTTACTAGTTTTAATAATTAAATAATGTAAAACAATGATTTGAAGATTTACATAAAGTCCAGGCTGAATTGACAAATAATAAAAAAGCAATTAAATCAAAAGTCAAAACAAATGTCCTCTTGACAATTTGGTATTTTTTAGAAATTCTCTTAATCTTAGAGTATTTATTCTAAATTATTAAAAATCTAAGGGATAAATATGTAATGTTTCTCGTAGAAATTCATAGACATTGGTGATTAATATCGTATTTTAGTATTGTAGTTTCAAGCGATGGTTACAAAACACTATTCGACTCGTTGTTTTTATGTAGTATGACTGAAGACCTTGCTATGGACTACTATGGAGTATCAAAAGCGATAACATCGACACCAAGATTCAACACTACATTTTTCAGTGACACCAAGATTTACCTTGATGAATTATTCTTGGATGATTGCAATAAGTAGATCGTAAATGCATTGGTTTACATTTAATATTACACTGAGAACAAAACGAAGCAGTGTGCTGTGGTCATTATACCTACCGAGTTACCTAGGAGGAGGGTAGTGGATGTAAAAGTCAATAGGAAGGAGGAATATTGTTGTAGACTGTTATGAGTTAATTTTTGAAATAATAAATGACGTCGAACTTAGAAAATTCCTTTTACTTACTACTTTTACTTAAATATATTTTCTATGTATATTGTTTGTAGGTACCTATTTAGAAATAAATATACCTACCGATTACGATATCACGTATATACGATATACGTGATGCGGTATATGTGGTTGATTGGTTATAAGTAACACAAGCTTAGGCTAGATGACGTTGTGTGAGAATGTCCAAAATAAATATGTATATCTAAGAAAGGGTATACAGAGGCATTTGTACATCCACTTTTCACCAGGGTCGCACGTGCCCTTTATTTGCCAGTATCTTGTCCGTTGATCGGCAGGTGCATCACTTACGAGTGGGTATACCCAATGATGTGGCCGCCCCATTGTCAGGGTTATTTATAAGCGTGTTAGAACTATTAGTTCTGTCTTATTTGAATTAAATCCATGTTCATCCATGTAACGATTAGCACTTTTTTGACAAAATTGATTTGACGGATTGATGGACATTTACTTCAAAAATAACCTCTAATTTTAACGGCAAAACGAAAAATGAGAGAAAACCTCACAAAATAACGGAATATTTTTTATTTCCTAAGAAAGTACGATATCAATCCAATTTAATATCCGATTTTCACTGTCATACAAAATTATTTGTTACGAAACGGCGGTCTATTGAAATGTGAACAATCTCCTTTGCTTCATCGAAGTTGCGAAAAACTAGGAACTCCTTTCACGTACTTTTATATATTCTATTCACTGACTGTATTTTTAGCGCTAGATAAACTTTGAAAAACGTCCAAAGATGTTTGTTTAGGTTTTGGATCAAATTAAAACTACAACTATCCTACATCTAAACGTTTGCTTATTTGTTTCTTCTTGTTTTAACTACTTAACGGATTAAATGGAACTTTTTTCCAGATGTAATAAATAACTAGGCAAGTGTCATAGCTTATATTTTTAGTGACGTAATTACGAGAAGTTCCAGTGGGAGATGCGGTCATTGGTAAGTTCTAGTTGTGTTGATAGTCCACAATACCAATAATAATATTATACTATAATAGTTGTCTACGACCATTTCCAACGGCCACTACGGCCCTGGAGTAATATAAAAATAGGGGAATAAAATTTACTGTAGGTAACTACAAATAAATAATTATTATATTTAATAATATACTTTGCTTGAACAGGTCTTTTATAGTAGTAGGCATATCGCAGGTAAACAATCTGTAAAGCTTCGTGGCGTGTCAAATAAAGAGCAAGGCTGAAACTCGAGGTTATAAGGGGATTGAATATTCTTAGAGAAAAATAACAGCAATCTTGCTGTAACACTGCTTTGTGTACCTAATAGGCGTTATTGGTAGTCTAGTAATAATAAGTTTACCGAAAGTTTTATAACGGTATTATTCATAATGGGTTATTAGAGGTATACCGATTGTCATAACAAAGGGACACAATCTGTTTTCTTGTAAACCGGAGAGATACAGAAGATTCTCTTGAGCTCTTCTGGATCTAAACAGATTCAAAAGAGCATTATTAACTAATAAGGTTTTTAGCCAATAATAGTCTTTCATTATGAATATAGGGATAAAGCTATATTGCGAAGTTGAATTCATCCATCGACCAAAGACATATTATGTAGATTTAACCGGGAAAGAAGGTTGAAAAATAAAAAGTTGAGAGAAACTTAAGACTTTATATTCTAACTAGCCGACCACAGACGTTGTCCGGTCTTGATTATGAATATCCAATTCTTAGAATTAACTAACGGACGCCCGCGGCTTCGCCCGCTTGACAAATTATACTAAAAACCTTCCTCGAGAACCACTCTATCCATTGGTGATAACCTCACCAAAATCCGTTTCGTACATACAGAACGAGCGACTTTGTTTTATATGTAGTGATATCGATAGCGATGAAGAAAAAACCCACTGAACCAAACTTTTCAGCGGAACAAAATATGGTTTCTACATTTCCTTTTCTTCATTTTCCTTCTTGATAAGGACATATTCAACAAAAACCGGTCAAGTGCGAAGTCTGACTGGCGCAGGAAGGGTTACGTATACCAATATCTTAGAAAAAACGTCAAAAAATCACGAGGGGTCGGTCCTAGGACCTCTCCTGTGGTACATCGGATACGACTGGGTGTTGCGGGGTGCGTTGCCTGAGGGCGTCGGCGTAACTTGCTACGCCGACGATACCCTCGTCACGACGCGGGGAGCAACGCACCAGGAGGCAACACTCAAGGTCACGACTGGGGTTGCTCAAATCGTGGGTCGAATACGACTGCTGGGGCTGGACGTGGCACTGAATAAGTCCGAGGCTCTGTGATTTCACGGACCTCGGCGCGGTCCACCTCCAGATTCCAACATAAATATAGGGAGCGTTAGCATCGGCATCGTGCCCTCCATGAAGTATCTGGGGCTCGTACTCGATAGCCGGTGGAACTTCGGACCACATTTCCGAAGTTTGGTCCCCAAAGTGACGGGGGCAGCAGCACTGTTGTCCAACTTGAAGGGACCCAACGCTTCCTGCAGGAGACTGTTCCTGGGGATCGTGCGGAGTATGGCCGTGTACGGGGCTCCCGTATGGGCGGCGAGACTGACGCCAACAACACTGCTATATTGCACAGGTCGTTGAGGACCTTGCCGTCAGGACTATAAGAGGGTACCGCACGATCTCTCTAGAGACTGCATGTCTCATAGTCGCGTCCCCTCCATGGGACTTGGAAGCGAGAGCCCTTGCGTCATTGTTTCAATGGCACAAGGAGGCGCTGGAGCGGGACCACAGGCCTGCGTGTCGAGAAATCGAGGCCCAGCGGTCCCAACTCCGCCAGGATCTCATGGAGACATGGAAGGTGCGACTTGAGCGACCTAAGTGGGGAACCACCACCATCGCGGTGGTGAGACCGATCATGGAGGATTGGCTGCAGAGGCAGCACAGCGGCCTCACGTATCGTGCGACACAGATCATCACCGGGCACGGAAACTTCGGTGATTATCTGTTTCGCATGCATCGTGACGTCACACCCGCGTGTCAACACTGCGAGGCTTCCGGCGAAGACACGGCATTCCACACGTTGGTGGAATGCTAAGCATGGGCGAGTTTGCGCCGGGCCCTCGTTGTGGGCCTGAGCGTAGATACCCTCTCGCTGGAGACCATGATACGAGCCATGGTCTCTAGCGAGAGCCAGTGCAACGCAGCCGTTTTCTTCTGCGAGCAGGTTATGCTCGTGAAGGAGGCGGCCGGTAGAGTGAGGGAGCGTACCCTCCCCGCAGAGTTCCGAAGTGTGCGGCGAGGGCGCCGCAGACGTGACTACGCTCAGGACCATCGACCTCCATGATCAGGGCCTGAGGACGATGGATTAGCAACCCACCGTCCTTACAGAAGCAGGCTAGAAGGATTGCGTGCAGATTCACTCACCGACGCGGGATTAAACCCAACGACGCGGGATAATACCCGACCCCAAAGATGCGGGGTAACACCCGACCACCACGCAGCGGCCACGCCGGTGGCCAAATCCACCAGGCGCCTCTGGAAATTCTCTCAGTGCTAACCGGAGGCACTCGGCAATGGACGTAGGTGCGGCCGGGGCCCTAGGCCGCGGATGGAAAAAAAGGGGCAATACTTCGCCGGAAAAAAATACGTATAATAATTTGCTATTTATATGACTTGCAAAAATGCAAGATTGTCTATTTCCTTTCTTTATTAGGTACAAGTATTGCCAGTCAATACGTACATTCAATAATTTATATCTATAATTTGTAAAAGAAAACGTACTTAATTGTGAATCTGTTTGGAGTAACATTAAATGTCACATTTTTTTACTGAGTTCACTCACTGACGTTTCCGCTCTCGTGACTATAAAAATTCGTTTGTTGTGATTTCAGTGTTTATTTGTATTTTTATTTATAAGTTTTACGTCGAGTCGAGCCTGGTGTTCCTCCGTAGCTATAATAATCAACAAAAACATGGAGATTTTTTTTTTTATTTACTGAGCGAAGCAAGTGTAGCGAGCGGAGCTCCTTATCAGGTGAATCAAATGCAACTCGATGTGAAATTGTTTCTCGACAACTACCCAACCGATTTTCATGTTTTTTTCACTCAAAAATCAAGCATTCTCAGGAGCAGGTTTTGTTCGAGACCGAATTTTGATTTAGGACCCTCATAAAAAGTTATTGACATATTTTTGGTCAATAATTTTTTTTGAAAACCTGCTCCTTATAGATTGATAAATGCCCTAACAGAAATAGTCGCTTCGCTCAATTGCATGCTGCAGCGCAGTACCACGGCAGCGACCGCAGCTCCTAGTTTATTGTGTGAATAATCGGATGGCGGATAATCGAAATCAGTAAATCTTGAGGCGATGGCAAAAACGTATACTGCCAAAGTTCGATTAAGTCAATACAACATTCTGGTTTTTGAATGGTCATAAACAAAAAAGAGTTGAGTTACAATAAAATAAAACGTAAATAGCACCAACAATAATTATTTGGACAGTTATACCTTAAAATACTGAGTATTTTACTCAGTCAGGTTAAGAATCCGACTAAACCTGATTAAATCGCCCGCCGTAACGCGTCAATTCATTAAAGAAATACTCTATAGTGATTCTAAAAAATATGTGCGTGAAAAAATTAAAAAACTGAAGACTATTTTGCATGGAAAAATATAACTAATGACAAGGCGGTATGATCAAAAGACTACAGCCTGCCCTGAAAAAAAGCGAGTATGAAAAACAAAAGTTTAAAAAAATAGGCGTAAAGTACAATTACTTGGTACGTGATCAATCTCTATTGTTATAATTTTTTTATCTGACTATTTATTTGCTTTCCTCGTATTCGAAATGAAAAGTAGTGTTTAACTCGGGTGAAAACACCCATTTCTGCCTCGAAATATTGGCGCTCGAACGTAGTGAGATAAACATCTCGTCAGAAATGGGATGCTTTCATCCCTTGGTTAACAATCTACTATTACATGGATTGCTAGATTTTGAAATGGTTGTTTGTTTTTACAGGCCTCTCTTGAAGATAACCTATGCATTGAATGCTTTGAGATACTACAACAAGTACCTGAAGGAGAGACTATACCACCTCCAATGTTTGGACATAGAAGTGTGTGCTTAGGTTGTGGTATATCCGTTCTACGATCTCGCACTCATCTTGTGCACCCTAACTGTCAATGTTATAGTTCAACAAACACTACCCCATTTGGTTAGTATTATATTTTCCTATTTTATTTAGAGGTTCTTAAGTAGTAAAGAATAGCCTCTGCTAGTTAACTAAAAAGCTATTTGTGTCATAGAGTAGTACATAAAAACAGTCCTGTCTTTTTATTTGTAAATTATGTTTGTTTTCAATACATTACAGACGATATAAGTAACACTAATATATAGCGTAATTTCTATTGTTAATATTGTCAATATATTATACCCCTATGTGTGAGCGACTTGATTGACCTGGGACAATAAGTCAGAGAGGTCAAACTATCAAATATACCATTGGAAATTTAATTTTCTATGGCTTACCGTTTCTTTTGTCTATCATAATAAAGTCAATCACTGTCTGCTTTTCATCTATTCTTATATTATACTTCTATTATTATAATCTATTATTTTTTACTTATGTGCCTATGAGTAGGTACATAGGTGAAACAAAGCAAAAGCTTCATACAAACACCGAAATACCGGTCTACAAGCACTCGGGGCATGTTTGCGTGGACATTGGCCGCTTGTCACGTACACGGTAAAACTGGAAACAATCTGGCTTAGTGCGATGCAGATTGTTGGTTGCAATTCTGCACGTTCTTAAAAACTCGCTCTGTTTTGTTTATTTACTCATGTGGTATTAGGTGCTCCGTCGCTATAGGAATAGGTTCTTCAGTACCGCACTAAAAGTGAGAAGTCATAAGTTATTCACGTCAAGAAAAAGGTTAAAACGAAACAGAGCCTTTGAACAGTACACAAACAAACGCAAACATTATAAACCCAAAATAATCGATAGTAGTTTCGTGTCAAACAATGATTCTAATATTTTATTTGTTAAGTCTACGTTGCAAGATACCTACCTTCTTATTCATAATGGAACGCTATTATTGGCTAAATACCTTATTGGTTAAAAATGCTTTGTTAAGATCAGAGAACAGATTGTGTATTTTAAACCCCTGATAACTCATTATGATTAAGACCGATTTTAACGGTATTTTATACCTCTGAAAACTCATTTATTAATAAGACCGCTAGAATATATCAATAATCACTATTACAAGTTTGGGTATTTTGCCAGAACCTCGTAAGCTTTTCAGCAGGTCGTACGTGAGGATGACTTGGGTCCTGGCGATGTTAATGGGGTACCTTAGCACTCCCCCTCCCCCTTAGTCACTATACTTGTTAGTTCAATGCATCACAGCCAAGTCCCCTTGTCAGTCCTCTGTAGTCATGCTGCCAGTAATCAGTACGCGTAGTTGACTTCGAATGAACACTTAGTCTTTCAGAATGTGCACAGAGTATTAAAGCCTTAGAGAACGCTCACGACTTAGCTCGTATGGATTTCTTACACACCAAAATTATTTGCTTCATGAATGGTAGATAATTATTCAGTATCTTCAACCGTAGTACATGGAACGTAAGCTCTTAAAAGTAATAAAATTTCTCCGTATTTGCAATATGTTTCATTGCCGCTCCGCTAATATTGATCATCGCGTGATATATCCGATATAAATAAAAAAAATACATTATTTTATAGAATAGTAGTTTTACCGAGTAAGGTTACTTACTCTGTAAAAGCACTATTCTATAAAATTTTTCTTTTTTTTTTATTTGAACTAGTAGCAGAGATTTCGTTCAATCAAACTCTTCATCCAACTTTACGTATATATATAAAACATTAACTTAAATTAGTAATTTATGAACTGCAAATAAAAATCTATATATTTAATACGACAATTTTTCTGTCTGTCTGTCCGTCCGTCACGTTTTTCAATTTACATACATTTGCATGAAATACTAAAATATTCTTTTTTATATTTGAGGCGATACAAAGTTCGTCGGGATAACTAGTATAAGTATATTTAACACTCACATGACAACTGATTGCCTCGGCGGCGAAGTGGTATGTGTATGGACTGCCGTCCCTGAGGATACCCGGGTCGAATTAAATATTTGTGAGATTCACAAAATTAAATGTTTGTTTCTGAGCTTGGGTGTTTTATTTTTTATGTATTTAGAAATATAGTAAGTCACTATGTTCATCAGTTGTTTAGTTTCCGTAGCACAAGCTCATCTAGCTAAGTGTGGGCTAGATAACGTTGTGTGAGAATATCCAGAAACATATAACTTGTTTTCAAAGTCAACTACTATTATTAATTTAAACAACAAAACGTAAAGTAGTATTCCTTATTAGTTTTCTGACTAGCTATTTATTATGGCATACATTACAAAGCTAGTTTAAAACTAATTACAATACTACGAATCTCAGTAACAATTGTTATTTTTTTATAATATAGGTACGTATACGACCTTACCGTATTAGATTGTACTTTTGACTAATATTTACACAGTTAACTACTAACTCAATTCAATTGGAGAAGACATAAAATATTTGCTCGTACACAAGCGTAATTGTGATAAAAGCAATGGACTCGCCAGATTTAGAAACCATCTGATTCAGTAGAGACGTTCTTAGAGATTTGATTTAAGTGCAACTACTTGAGTGTATTGGAAAATTGAGTTACTAATGCAATTGGAATACAGCAATTAAAAAAATGCAGCGGTTCGGAATACTTCAATATTTAAATTGTCTAGTAAGGTCAACTCGGCGAAGACTAGAGCGAACTCGGCAAAGAATATAATTTCATTTACGATTGTGTTCATAGATAAAATTTTGCTATTTATATTTTATACTTAATATTTTTCGTATGTTGTGCTTTATTAGGTTATCAAATAGTTAAGAGCCTATTAAACAAAACCATCAAGTTTAGTTTTACGTTCTCAGTTTGTAAGCTGAACGCATTGAAAAATTAGTTCAGCTTACAAACTGAGAACGTAAAACTAAGCATTGAAAAATTATATTGCGAAAGTGACGTACTTCAACGGTATGCGGCCGTCCGAAGGAAATATCACGACAATTCGTGCACATTAACTCGGATATTCTATGTGTGTATTTATAATACACACTTTTATTATTGCACGGCAGCCGAACGTTCCACCCGCGATTGCGGGCCATTTCGTCCATTTATATATATATGTTTGGCATTTTTTGCCATTCAAGTGTGAAAAACACATTCATTACTTATTTTATTTACTTATTTATTTATGGCTCACATTACATATTACAATTATGGCAAAAGCACATATGAAATATTTTTTTATAATACTGAGCTGGCTTGCAACGTAAATTATGTGCGCTCAGCAAAACCATTAATTGGCAAGAAACAAATAACAATTAAACTAAATTTAAGTAAACACTCAAATAAATTTTATGTTAAGTATACAAAAAAAAAAAATGAGATGATAAAAAATGAGCTTACACTAAACCTATAGTTAAGACCTAAAATGTAGGTGCCATAGAATTATATACATATACAGGGTTATTTGTAATTAACTAGCATCCTCGGAGGGGTAGATAGCTGACATCATAAGGAACAACGTTTCTTCTACGACTTTTTATAATTCGTTAAAATTTACTTTCATATAAAAATAAATATTAATTTAGTTTCGCGTCTGACGGTTATTAACTCTACGCCGCAGTTTACACGCACCGTAAAAATTAGGTAAACCAACTCGTATCATCAATTCATGCAATGCACGGATAGGGACGGGGCGCGGGGCGGCGGCGACAGACGCGGCGCAAGCGCCTTTGACCTTGACCCATTTCGCTCGCTAGATGCTTGCTTGGAGTGATGATAATGTGGCGGAAGCCTGCCGCCAATATGCAGTAAGGTTTCTAAATCTATCTACACCGAGCCGGGCAACGATGTTATCTGCCACACAGCGATTATGCGATTACCGACAGTTCCGGTTCAGTGATAGTGGTCGTCCACCGAGGCACTCAGTACGGGAACAAGAAAGGATACTGGAGTTATTTGAGGATAATCCCACCGCAAGTACCAATGACGCCGCGCTACGGTTTAATGTATCGCAGTTCTTCGCGTGGAGTGTCATTCACAACGAAGGCAAATATCCATTTCATCTTCATCGTGTTCAGGAACTCACCAACCAAGCGCGCGCGAATTTGCGTGCGTCGACCTTCAGTTTATGAATGAAACATAGACTTAATAGTGTCTCGTTATAACAATAAAAACTTGAAAACTCATTATTAAGTAATGTACTTATTCAGTTTTATTAAAAGTCGTAGAACAAACGTTACTTATGATGTCTGCTACCTACCCCTGGGAGGATGCTAGTTAATTACAAATAACCCTTAGGTATTATCTGTGGTACCATACAGTTTTACAAAATTTGTTTTTAGTTATTGCCTATAATTAAGTATACTTACAATATTATGTTATCAAATAAATATGTTGTCAAAATATGCTAGTCTTATACCACGAGTAAGGTAATATTATAAAGAGGAAAGATTTGATTGTTTGTTTGAATTAAATATGCTCCGAAACTACTGAACCGATTTAGAAAATTCTTTAATGTAGCTACATTATACACGAGTGATATATGCTACTTTTTATCCCGGTAATGTGTTACCTTGGGAATTGTGTACAAGAAAACTAAATCACGCGGGCGGGGCCGCGGTAATCAGCTTAATTAATTAAAAAAAAAAACAATGGTCTTAACGATCAAAACTTTTGTATAATAGTCACTACCTACATTATAATAGGTATCAAAATTTCTAGTAAGAAAAAAATACGTTACAAATGTAAATAAATAAACAGCAATAGGTACAGTTATTGTATAAATCTTATATTTGATTGACATGTTTATAAGCAAACACTCTTAAATATTGTAATTGGAAACAATCTCTTTATACGCACATGCGAAGATTACCCTACATCTGTCAATCAAGTTATAGATATAAGAGTATGCTAAGATAAGTCACGTTGAGTGAATAATTGTAATATTAAATCATGACTATATAAAACCTATGCCGCCGCCTCCATCTGTCTGTTCACGATAAATTTAAAAACGACAGCACTGTTTTTCAGCCTGTTTTTTATAGGGATGTGTGGTTTTCAAGGAAGGTTTTGGCATACCTATAATTTGTCAAGTTAGATAAAATGTAATATTTGTTGGAGTTTAATAAAAAAATAAGCCTTCTCGGAGCTTTCAACGAAAAACTTTGAGATATAATTAACTTCTCCCTGTAACTTCATATGACAATCAACACAAAATATTTGGAAAGATTAACTTAGAATATGTCCCAGCGGGAAATGGGTACCATAAAACTCTTTCACGCGGGTGAATCCGCGGGCAGCCGCTAGTTTGCCCTATTTAAGAACATCGAGTTGTTTCTATGAACCTTCATCATAGGTAGATAGGACTCATTGATTTATTTATAGAAATGTAAGACTGCAGGCAGTTGAACTTTCTGACGTGTTTGTTATACTTATATAAATGATTACAACAATCGATGTATTTAGGTACTGACCACTTAGATATTTTAATATCAATTTAGTTTAATCCGACAGTTTATACAAACACGTATTATGGTTAGAACTACGTTAAAGATTGAGGCCAATAAACTACACAACGCTTGTTGAGAATTCTGTAACAAACATTGCAGGTATTTGGAAGAAATCTCGGCTCTATAATCTCATTTATCAGTTCAATATACATTACATATATATATATATATATATATATGTAATGTATATGTATATATATATGTAATGTATATATGTAATGTATATGTATATTGTCTGTCAATCAAGTCTGATTCCACGTGATAGGGGGTATACCGGAAACTTTTGTGTTTGTCAGAACCTGGTCCGTTGATCGGCGCTTCCAAGAGAAGTTGGCTTGAGATACTAGAAAACTTGTTCCCGGCTATCCAGAAAGGCGCAGAGAAGGTACGGTACACCGCGTACCTCAGATACTTGTGTTCCGTGATTTTCAAAGTGCCTTAACTGATTATTTTATTTCCCGTTGCTGAAATACGTAATATATATCTATTCCATGAAAATAACATACACACGTACAAATTAAATGATTCTACAAAAGTGCACTCTGTACAGGCAGGTAGTCTCCAAATCTCCCCTCCAACAGAGGCTCCAGACCGCAAACACGTGCGCTGCGCTGGTTAAAAACACTTTTCCAATATTCAATTATTCGACAGAATATTAAAAGGGGTGTTTTAATTAAACAAAACGTCAATAACACGGAGTGTTATCACGTTAAGCCTGTACGTGTTACAATACCACTACCAGTTAAGCCCTCTGACGAGTTTATCAATAACCAAATTAAATTTTCATCTACGATAGTTACTATAGTGTTACACACTAATTAGCTAGGTACTAATGTTATGTTTGTTCTTTGTGTGTATTTGGAAGCGATGGTACACATTGTTTTATAATAACATAAGTAGTGATAGTAGATTATGAAACTGTTGCATAAACAATGGTTTTAGCATTACGAGTAGGTTTTGAAGTAACGAGGCACGGCGAGTTCCTTTATAGTATACTAGCTGTACCCTACCACGCTTCGCTGTGGCACATTGTGATTTTTTTTATTTCTTTTTACTGATGCAAAACTTAGTTAAAAACAATCCTTGATGCGGATCATGCTAAAATTTCAGCTCGATCGGTGCAGAACTTTTTGAGTTTTTGAAGCGTCCACAAACCAATATATATATATATATATATATATATATATATATATATATATATATATATATATATATATATATATATATATATATATATATATATATATATATATATATATATATATATATTATATAGAAGATAGACTAGTGGTCGCCCGCGTGATTATTGTTCCCGTCGCCGTATCTTTATAAATTGTAGCTTATGTGTTATTCTGATGTATAAGCTATATTATTGTAAAGTTTCATCAAAATCCGTTCAGTAGTTTTTACGTGAAAGAGTAACAAACATCCATACTTACAAACTTTCGCATTTATAATATTAGTAGGATAGTATCCCCCGAGTGTTCTAGTTCCTGGTTATGTGCAGTTTCATACACTAATCTCATCCGTTTAGGCATTTTAAGAAACACAAACTGGTGTCATAATCATAGGCTTTATAGATATGTCAACTTTTGAAATCGTAATTCGAATATTTCTACATGAGAGTGGATAAACTAACTAAGACGCTTGTCCATCAAGTTACAAAAGTATTAACTACTCGCTATAGAAGGGTACAAAGGTATTAACAACTCGCTATAGAAGGGTACATAAAAAAAGTTGGCCAAGTGCGAGTCGAACTTGCGCACAAAGCATCCATCTATATCTATACTATTATAAAGAGGAAAGATTTGTATGTTTGTAATGAATAAACTCAAAAACTATTGTGCCAATTTCAATAATTCTTTCACCATTTTAAAGCTACATTCACCCTGAGTAACATAGGCTATTTTTATCCCGGTAATATGTTCCCACGGGAACCGGGAACGAGTAAACTAAATCACGCGGGCGGAGCTGCGGCGATCAGCTATAGTTATCTATAAAACGGCAAAAAAATCACGTTTGCTGTATGGAAGCCCCTTTAATACTTGGGAAATGTACCTAACTAATTATATTTTCATTAAAATATTATTTAATGTGCACTATTAGACATTATCACAGATTAAAATAGCATAACTTTATTGTATAAATAATAAAAATAAATATTTAGGGCAGTTTTTACACAACACCCTATCTAGCCCAAAATATACGTCAAAAATTTACACAACAACCAACTTCAAATTACCGATATGGGACCACTCGAGAAGTAGCTATCATTTAAAAAACAATTAAAATCGGTTCATCTCGGACAGCTTGTGTTATGGGATCTAGATAACATATAAACATAACACACGACGTGACAGTAATACGTTCATGATTTACGTACCTAATTGAAGTCAACGTGGATTCTAACTAAAACGATCAACAAGCTTCTACTAACATGTGGCTGCAGGCTGTGGAATAAATTAGCTGTCACGAGGCCACCCGGGCGTTGTACAAAATTAACTTCGGTTATTCGCTAGCGGGTCTGCTAGCTGCGGCTCACCCCTATTATGTGAGACCGTGAAAAGATAATTATGTTTAAAAAGATACATTTGTTTACAATAAGAATTACACAATACATAAAAATATTTAAACTACAAAATAACGTTTACAAAATCATCCGCGTCATTGCTGACTAGAAAGGTTCCCAGAATGCTGGCTGTGTTGCCACGTTGGATGGCGATACTTATTCTTTGGGCCAGAAAATAGCCAGCATTCTGGTCCTGAGAAGCAGTGATTAAGCGTTTAACAATGTCTCTATAAAGGCGGCGGGCGCTCGGACCCCATGACCCCAGTGACTCAACCTTAAACGGCTCAAATATGTAATCACCTGCTAGGTTAGCATATTTACGTCATATACCTACGCATTACAACTATGTTTTGAGGAATAATATCATCCTTGGTTTAATTTTCTGGAGTTGTGCTGTTTGATTTGTAAGGTAATCGAGTTTTATGGAGCACAACCCTTCGAAATTAGGTCATACCCATTTCCTTAGATCAGCAGTTAGAGCAGTTACTTAAAGAAATTCGATATAATTTAATTTTGATTTCTACACATTATATGCCAAAAATATTTTTTCAAAATTACAATACCTATTTACAGCTGCTAATTTTTATTAAATTTTTGCGGCCATTTTGGACATAGCCTATAATAAATGTGCCCGGTGACGGCAATTCCACGTTATAGGGGGCAAGCCTAAAAATACTGGCAAATAATGTGTGTGTGTATGGTGTAAATGCCAGAAACAATTGTCGGACATTAACCGACACGGATCCACGAGGTAAATGAGTACTATTCTATTTTACATATACACGCGTATTTCTAGTAAATAAATAATAAAATTTACGTTAACATTCAGAATATCAACTGTACGAAACTTTAACCTCTGCACAGTAATTACTGTGTGTTTATTGAGAAAAAATATTATTTTGGAGATTTTTTTAATTCACATTGATACTGAACAGTTTGAATTGCATGGAATAAAATAGATTTAAAAAAATATACGGTCGAATCGAGAAACCTGCTCCTTTTTCTGAAGTCGTTTAAATTATACAAAAGAACCCTAGCGAGCAGTTTAACGGTCTGATATGCTTGCTACATGCAATTTAAGCATTTATGACCACTTCCACACGTTTTCATTCGAATTCATGTCCGTTTTTCTCTCGCAAGAGGTTCTTAAACGTATCTTAAAGTGTATTGACCGCCTACAACGAACTAAAACGAAATTGAAATCAACGAATCTGTACTTATAAATTCTAAATACATGTTGAAAAGCTGTAACCATGCCAAATTTAAGTTTAAGTTACCTATTCTGTAGTATCAGGTACCTACATAATATATTAACGTTATTTCTTTATAATATTGTGATAAACCCCCCCACTTATAAGTAAATTCAATATAGACCGAGATGAACGATTAATTTTCACAGAATTGAGGTTGATATTCATTTGAGGTCGTGTTATTAAAATTGTGGTTAATTTCTCGGTATTGGATTTACTTGAAACAAATTATAGAAAAGATTTTTCGCAGGCTCTATTTACTGTCTGGCGAATCTGGCATTAAATGTAAATCGAGGTTCATTAGTAGGTGACCTAATAAATATATTTAATTTTGCATTAATCTGTTGTATTAGATCAAAGAATCAAATAATCAATTTCGTTTATTCAATTTAGGCACATAAAGAACACATATGACTAAAAATATTACAATTTTATGTCAAGCAATATTATAAAAATACTAAATTAACTACATAAATAACCATTTGAAAATGATTCTTTCGCTGGTTCGGTAAGTTGGTTCTGCTGAGAAGATACCAGCAAGAAACTCAGGTAGATTATCCATTTTATATTGCTTTCTTCTTTGATATTTACTTTCTTTCACTTTAGTTAGCTAATAGCACTATTCAGTATGAGAAGGTAAGTTTGTAGTTTTTGAAAGCAATGAGTTTGCTTAAACTATTATTCTTAAAATATTAAGATAGAAATCAATACATATAATAAAACTGTAAGTGGTCGATATCTGTACATCGAAGATATAATGGAGAAACTGTTGTAGGGGCGCTTTATGACCGAAATAGAACCCAAATCAATGGTTTTTATAATTTTTGTCTGTTTATCTGTTTGTCTGAATGTTTGAACACGCTTCAGAAACGGCTTAACTGATTTGAATGCGGTTTTCAGTAAAGCGTTGTGGTTTATTCAACTTAACATTTAAGGTCAGTTTTACGGTTCATAAATAAAAAAGTTATGTATATCTAAAGTAACACGCAGGCGGATCTGCTGGCAAGGGCTATACATAATAAATCAGTAACTGGTGATCAAGAAAACTATAACACGCAGGTGGAGCTGCAGGCAACAGCTAGTAATAAATAAATCACAAAAACTGAAATGTCATAGGTAGTACTCGAACCTGCGATCTTTCCCTAACAGGGTGTAAGTGTGTCTATGGGTCTATGTGTAGTAAGTAACTTAATATTTCAAGTTTGTAATGTGTAACAATGCGGATAACGACTGTTATTGAAGATCAGAAAAATATTGTGTTATTTAATTATATAGGATTTATATAGGATCCAAATCTGGGACAATGTATTTACTTTCATATTGAGGGCGAGATATTATTTAATAAAATAAAACTATAAAATACAGCATTCCGCCATCATTAGTTGAACACCACAACAATACTTGGAGAGCTGTACGTCCCTTTGTTCTCGTATGAAGTTTGATCTATGCACAAAGCCTACAAAGTATATAGGATGCTTTTAAAGCAGAGTCAATAACGTCACAAGCAGACGCCATGACCCCGTCAAGCTTTTTGGCACGTATTTTGAACTTAAAAATTAAACTAAAATTCATTTCTTTTAAAACTTTGTTTCCTGCAGAAATATTACATTTCTTGGTAATAGAAGATACTTTAGAATACTTTAGGACAGTTTTTCAAAATCAGTCATCATCCCCATTATTTCATTCATGTGTTAAGAAGTTAATATGATTTAGACCGCCAAGGCACTCCAAGGTATAAAATAGGTCAATTACTTTGACCAAAATTCAAATGGAACATTATACACAAATTCTCGCAGCAAATCTCCCGCCACATCTGGTTATTTGTCTGTTTGCGATAAACTTTATCTCCGAGGAACGGAATTGCAGCTAAATGTTTGATGAGTGTGGTCACATTGTGATGCTCCAAGCGTTATCGTTTATTTGTCGTTAAACACTGCAATCTGAAGTACTGGATTTACCAACCGGTCATTATATGTATAATTCCTGGCGTAGTATAGTAATAAAATACAAACCCTTATAAGTAGTTATGAACTAGTTGGAAAAATAAACACCTCTTTGTTCACGTAACGAAGAAATAGCGCGTGGGTAGTTTACATTTTTCCTTAACCTTTATTTAACCTTTCAATTTGTATTTTTTTCCTACACCAAGGAGTTTTCAGAATTATTGTATCAAAGTAAACACGTATTTTCCTTGAAGAATAAAAATAATCTGTGTGTTTAAAATTTTCCTGAGTGCTTTTTTCCAATTGAAGCGGAATATTTTAACGAGGAGATTATTTAATTCTATTCTATACAGTTCTCTTTTGCTTTTTATGTAGTTTTTAGTAGGTGTCTATATTATCTGTACACGGTATTACACGGTAGTACATTTACCTATTTATATTATGGTCAGACATTATGTTAGTCTCCCGTCAACGCCGGGATCTAGTAGTGTGTCTAGGCGTGGATAACCCTCTCGCTGGAAACCATGCTTCAAGCCATGGTCTCCAGCGCGAGTAGGTGGAACGCAGCCGTGTCTTTCTGGGAGCAAGTCATGCTCGTGAAGGAAGCGGCCGAGAGGGAGAGGGAGCGTACCCTCCCCGCTGAGTTCCACAGTCAGCAGCCAAGCCGCCGCAGACTCATTTACGCCCAGGATCATCGACCTCCATGATCGAGTCGCGTTCTGCGGGTCCTCAGCCCCACAGCACGCGACCAGATTCACTCACTGACGCGGGATCAAACCCGACAAAACCGCGGCGCAGAGGCCACGAAGGTGGTCAAAGTTCGCCGTGCGTTACAGGAAATACCTCCTGGTGCGTACCACAGGCCCTCGGCAACGGACGTAGAAGAGGACCGCGCGGGCGCGGTCCTCTAAAAAAAAAGACTCATGTGATGTGAGCGTACTTATAGTTATAAACCGAGTAGGTATTGGTCGGACACATTTTAGTGAAACTGAAACGACTGCCGTTTTAGTTTGGACCAGATGTGATGTCAATAAGTCAAAGTCATTTGCTGGTGAAAGGTACCTTTTATTATTTTTCCGACTAAGTCCAATTATTTGTACAATTACCTCCCTTTTTCTTTTCAATATCAATACCGCAATTTTAAAGTCACATGTCACAACAGTACCTATAATTAACAAACCACTCGAGGGTCATAGGTAATATCAGGCAACCTTCTACACGATCAAGGCACACCAGTGTATATTGATTTACTTAGGTTTTCAGATAGGAACCTACTTCAACCATTTTTATAAATATAATAAAATAATAAATATGTAAATATTTTTGTACATTCTCACACAACGTCACCTAGCCCAAATTAAGCTATAAGCTTGTGCTTTGGGATTTAGGAATACGTACAAAATATAGTTACATAGAAAACACCGAAACTCACATTTGTGGAGCACACAAATATTGAATGATTGATTCGATCCGGGAATAGAACCCGAGGCTCCTGAGTTGAAAGCTTATGCACTACCGACCACGCCAACGAAGCAGTCGAATTTATGGTGGCAATATACTGCCCGTTGACCGAAAAAAAGAAGGTTGGTTTAATCAGCGATAAGTGAAGGTATGTCATATCAAATGTATCTACGATATACCACTATTACCCTATTGGAACAGTAATAATTACGTCCATGAATAATATTTATACACCATACACTAGTTTAGATGTTAAATAATCAGTTAGAAAATGTACCAAAAACGTTACGAGGTTAGGAAAAACAATGCCTGCTTGTATTCTGTTAATCCATCTAAGGTTTGTAGCCATGTTAGAAGTAAATTAGGTTAGTACCTATTAATTCACCGATTCGATTCTACGAAGTCCGCCGCCGCCCGCCGGGATAATCGCAACCCTAACGGGCAGCTAACTCAACGTAGGTCGACGTGATTAAAGTGGCCTCTTTTTTTCTAAGAAGATTAAGCGCTAAAAAAATAGGTGTACGTTTTTGCAAGCCACTTTAACTGCAATAAATTGATACTGTACCACACGTAACATTCCCTACCCTCGCTTTGCGACTATATTTTTATAAATGTACGTTTCTACATGATATTATTATCGAAGCAAGGGATAATATTCTGTTCACGCTCTTATTCATCGTGTATGTAATGCCAACCACAACAAACCGTACCACGAAAGCCTCACGTAACAACTCATGCATTAAGTGACATAAGTTATACTAACTGTACTGAATACGTAATAAACTTGCTTTTAAATAATTTAAATCGTTTCTCCATACATACACATCTAGTAACTTTCTTTTACAATATTGGAGTAAGGAAAACTTATACGCATTACGTACCAAATAATACACGGCTATCATTTAGGAAATTGTATAGCTGTATAGCAAACTGTCACTCATTGTACTGGTACAAATTGTACCAGACTCTTCACTTCGAAACTTTCTGAAAATGTTAATAAGTGTCAAATTTATCAACAAATAAGTAACTAGGAGCTGCCGTCGCTGCCGTGGTACTGCGCTGCAGCATGCAATTGAGCGAAGCGACTATTTCTGTTAGGGCATTTATCAATCTATAAGGAGCAGGTTTTCAAAAAAAGTTTTAGACCAAAAATATGTCAATAACTTTTTTTGAGGGTCCTAAATCAAAATTCGGTCTCGAACAAAACCTGCTCCTGAGAATGCTTGATTTTTGAGTAAAAAATCATGAAAATCGGTTGTTGACATATTTTTGGTCAATAACTTTTTTGAGGGTCCAGTCCTAAATCAAAATTCGGTCTCGAACAAAACCTGCTCCTGAGAATGCTTGATTTTTGAGTGAAAAAATCATGAAAATAGGTTGGGTAGTTGTCGAGAAACAATTTCACATCGAGTTGCATTTGAGTCACCTGATAAGGAGCTCCGCTCAATAAGACAAATATTAGTAAGTATTATTCAAATAAGGAATGTCAAATTAATGTCAAGTAACATTTTTGCTTTCATTTGATTTAGCTTCAAAAGTTTTGTTTAAGTTATGTAAGTTGAGACCATAATTTTATCCTTGTCTTCTCAACACCGGATTTATATTGTGAGGAAAAAACAATTTTCAATCACCATTTTCTCTCCTACCTGTATGTGCATAAATATTTTCCAGTCCAAAAATCCAAAAATAGCTGGTTTTTTACAGGTTTTCACTATGACGAGAACCAAAATATTAAAACGTACGTATCGTGTATTATATGGGTATACTAGGTCGCCGCAGTCGCGAAACGTACCGTTACGCTGCAGCATATATTTGAGCGAAGCGAGTTTAAATTCAAAATTCTGGCATCGTAATAACCTGGGTAATTCTGTAAGCTATTGATGAGTGCAAGAAAATCCGAAATCGGCCGAGTATTCGCCGAGAAACAATTTTACATAAATCGTTTGTAAAATAATTTAAGTCACCCGTTGAGAGCTCCGCTCGCCTTCGGCTCGCTTCGCTCAATTATTATTATGATGGATTATTGTCTTAGAACCCTCGAATAATATAGGCATAGAATATCGATTGGAGTGAAAATAAATGAGGTATTCAGTATTTTGTCCTTATCGTACCGTAATAAGTTTTGTTTTAAAACCCATCAATCAAAACCACACTGTGTTTGATCAAGAACTTATTACCTACCATGGCGCAGCGAAATTAAGCCAGCCATGATGATTGATGTGAGCATCTTATACTAGTATGCATCACATTACAATGTACGAAAATGTAGCCTACATCAAGTTATAGTATATAATCACGGGTTCTTGTGAAATAAGACGCCAATATAAGTTGTCAAAGCTAAATAACTACGCTAGAACGGAGTTTTGGTTTCACAAACCCTAATCAAACCATCTATTATTCCTAGCACTAAATGTGCAACAAGTTAGAATAACGCGAACACTGGAATTACTAATGCGGAAAGGTTGAAATTGAAACTCGATAGAATGGCAACTATCCTCGTTTTATGTTTCGACTGTAAAATGGGACAGCATTTGAGAGCTGTTTCAAAACCGCTGCTCCATTTTTTGCGGCTTTTGGTCTGTATTAAAGCGTCGAATGTTTAAATTCACCTATATCGCTTATACCGTTAGATTGTAACAACACTCTTCCACATCTTCACCAAACATAAATCAAGACTTATTATGTAAGCGGGTACATTTTGAAGTACGGGAATACAATAAGGTTGATAACGATAAACGGGATTAGAACCAACATTTCGCATTTCTCGCTGCGCAAACAGGTATTTGTGAAGCGTGGAAGGTAATAAGTTGAGTATGACACCCATGAGAATAGATAGGTTGACCCTTTTTCTATCCCATCGAGCCCCATATAGGGAAAGCTGTGACGACGGTCAAGTATATAACTTATAGACCTGCTACAAATGTTTTAAACTCAATAACTATGTAGGTATATCTATACCGACTACCTCGGTGGCACAATGGTACTATGTACGGACTGCCACGCTCGAGGTCTCGGGTTCGATTCCCGGGTCTGGTGGATAATGTATAATTCTCTTTAGAATTTTACCCAGATAATTATCCCAGAGTCTGGAACTTGTGCCCGGTAAATGGCAATAGTCTCGCCCCTTATTACATGGGACTTAACATAGCTGGCGAGATGTGGGCACACCTCTGCCTACCCCTTCGGGGAAAAAAGGCGTGATGCTATATATATGCTATGTATATCTATAAAAGTACCTATCACATGTGTAAGTAGGTACTATTATCTAGTGAACGAATCGAATGCTAGTTAACCACACAGTTTGGTTAGTTCGGTAAACATACTTATTTTGGTTACCACGCCCCAGTAACTACAATTATACTCGTACAATAGACGGTATTGAAACGGAATATGGAAAGGAATACAGAAAAAAATTGTTAAATATCAGAGAAAAATATATTGAAGTCTACCCAAGTTTGAGCTGGTCATTATCCTCAAACCTTATATTGACTAAATCCTAGAGAGCTTTTGTCCTAGTCATAGAGTACAAGTCAGTAAGAGATGGAACACTACTATTGTAGTGTAGGAAATGTCGGACATGTCTAGATGTGGGTTGCGATGTTGCGATACAACAAATGAAACAGATTGAAGACACTGACGTTTGCAGATGAAGTATTATAATAGAAAAAGGTTGGGTGGTTGTTATCTATTTGGAATCACGACACAATTTAAGATCTTACTATTTTATACATTACTAGCTGTCCCGGCAAACTTCGTTCTGCCTGAAATTTTATTTTGAAATCTTCCCTGAACTTCTACGAATATGTAGGTACCAAAATTCACGCGATGGAAAAATAGGGGTTGATCGTAGAGGGTTGAAAATTCAGGGTTGTATGTATTTTCTAATGCTGTATCATAAAAAAAATAAAAAATAATTAAATTATATAAAAATTAAAAAAAAAAATCAGGGTGGACTACCCTTAACATTTAGGGGGATGAAAAATAGATGTTGTCCGATTCTCAGACGTACCCAATATGCACACAAAATTTCATGAGAATCGGTCAAGCCGTTTCGGAGGAGTTTAACTACAAACACCGCGACACGAGAATTTTATATATTAGACTAGCTGACCCGGCAAACGTTGTTTTGCCATGTATATTATTTCTAGGAAACATTTTTTAGTTCAATAAAAATAACTATCTAAGTACCTACTGTAACTGTGCGGGGATTTACTTATAATCGAAAGCGTTGTAGACAATAAAATCGCGATGGAAAAATAGGGGTTGATCGTAGAAGGTTAAAAATTCAGGGTTGTATGTATTTTCTAATGCTGTATCATAAAAAAATAAAATTTATCTAATAATTTAGGTGTGGACTACCCTTAACCTTTAGGGGGAGGAAAAATAGATGTTGTCCGATTCTCACATCTACCCAATATGCTCACCAAATTTCATGAGAATCGGTCAAGCCGTTCGGAGGAGTTTAACTACAAACACCGCGACACGAGAATTTTATATATTAGATATAAACAGATATAATCGTATTCATTCAACAAAATTATAATTTAATATAGACGAGGTTGTGTCTCGCCGTAGTGGGTCTGTAACTCTGTATTCTGTATCGTATCTGGACGATTTAACTTTTAGACATAATATTTAAATAAAAATGGTGCCACCAATAGGTATAGGAATTTTTCTACTACCACTAGCCTAACCTACCTACCTACCACCACTAACCAATAGGAATTAGAATTGCTTAGGACATATAAAAGGTCAATAAGAATTCCCCTTCAAAATATGTGTTTATTATTAGGTATTACGATAGGGTAACAATCTCTACTACTACCCGTATAACAAGTCACCAATAGAGACGTAGGCCATATCAAACATCACACGCGTAACTGTCCCTTATCGTATCACAAAGGTAAAATGTATGTGTGGTATAGACATAAAAGGCTAGGTTGTCATAATTTATACGCATACTAAAATTGATAGTTATAAGACCGAGGACGCCGTAATGAAAATGGCTCGATATTTAAGCTCGAAAAATATGCAAGTAGGGTAGGTATTGAAATCTAAAAGAAAATTATAGTTTTAGGAAGTCTAAAAATAGAAAGATTTTGCTATCTATATAAAAAGAAAAGTTTTGTACCAACTCGATTGTTTTTATTAATTTGAAGAAATTTTAATAATACAGATTTACAATAAGAATTACAACAATATACTAAAAACTAGCTGTCCCGGCGAACTTCGTGCCGCCTGAAATTTTACTTTTAAACCTTCCCCGAGCTGGTAAGAATATTTTAAGACCAAAATTAGCCAAATCGATCGAGGCGTTCTCGAAAGAGTTATACTCGTAGAAGGTGTGGCCGAACGCCGATGCACGCGGTTTCAGACATTTTTTTTTCTATTTGATGACGTGATGCCTAAACAAACAAAAATTCGTCTCGGTGCCGGACTCCCAATTCCTTGTTAAAACTGTCTTTATCAGTTATTAATAAATTATTGCACTGGAAATTAATAATAAATTTACGATGAGAGTAAAATTAACATGAGAGATGCACAGAAAAATTAAAATAATAAGTATAACAGTCACTGCTACGATCGATACACAAATAAAACCAAAAGAAAATGGCCGAAAACTGTATAGTGAATAAGACAGGAGATCGGATGAGAGGTGACACCGGCAGACATCTAGCGGAGATAACGAATCGATTGATAGTTGATCGGTTATCGACCGGCGAAGGCGGAAGATCAAATTGAATTGAGAAAAAAATCATAATTGAAGGAAATAAAAATCGCGATGGAAAAATAGGGGTTGAGCGTAGAAGGTTGAAAATTCAGATTTGTATGTATTTTTTAATGCTGTATCATAAAAAAATATAAAATTTTTCTAAAAATTAAAAAAAAAAATTAGGTGTGGACTACCCTTAACATTTAGAGGGATGAAAAATAGATGTTGTCCGATTCTCAGACCTTCCCAATATGCACACAAAATTTCATGAGAATGGGTCAAGCCGTTTCGGAGGAGTTTAACTACAAACACCGCGACACTAGAATTTAATATATTAGATAGGTATTTACATTACAAAATATCGTTTAAAAAATTCTTTACGTCATTGCCGACTGGGAAGGTTCCCAGAATGCTGGCTGTGTTGCATTGGAAGTAGATTAAACTCTCAAATATTCTTGAAATTTAATATTCCAAGAAGGTAGACCTTTATCGAGAAATAATACAATATTACATGAGAAATAGCGCTAGAAACGTACAAGTTCGAAACAAAATTCCATTTCAACAGATATAAATTTCCACAGGCGCAAAAGAGAAAATTCACGCAAAGGTAGGTATGACACCGTTTTTTTCGGCAACGATTCTATTGATCCAATAAAGTAACATTCAAACTTCTGCTTTCTGTTTGTTCGTGAACCATTTTTTCGGATTGTAGGTAGTTGGTTTGTTGTACATACGAATGAACTGTTTTAAAGTAAATGGTTCGTTCAAATATCCGAATTTTCATGAGTTGATAGTCAACAGTGTACAAAATATTTACTTATCGGACGAAAATATGAAATAAGGTTTTTGTGAATGAATACATAAACCCACCCGAATAAATTCAAATTTTGTACAGAAATGGCGTGCCGCTGGCGGTTTTCGACCTATACTATAGCAAGGTATAAGTCTATACCTATGCTTTGTTTCGGTATTTATTAATGTTCTCAAATAAGTACGGACGCGTAATTATAGCGATATCAAAAATGGTAAGTGTACCATATTATGATTTAGGTATAATTATGGTAAGGACACGCGAGGTAAGTTTCAGTATTACGATACGATCAATTGCAATATTGTCAATGTACACGTTACTGAACAATCAATAATTCTACATTTACCTACTACTCTCGTATATCGAAATTTTTTATACCTCTACTTATTTAACAACGGATTAACGGAAAAATTAGGAAGTATTTTAACTTAAATAAATGAACTAACCTAACGTAATAACAACTTAAATAAATTAAATAGAAGTCCTGTCCTGTGTATCCTGATGGGAAAGAGGCGTGACTGTATTTTGTTGAGCGGAGCGAAGCGAAGCTATATCTTAGACGACAAGTGTAAATCGTTTGTGTGCCAACTCTTCCGAAACGGCTCGACCGATTTTGACCAAATTTGGCATGCTGGTCGACATCATACCCGGGAGTGCATATCTCTGAAATCATGAAAATAGAGCATAAAAAATTATTAAGAGCAATTAGTAGCATGCATTGCATACCTAGTATAATATATATTCTTTCCTTTTCCTTTTAAGTATCCTGTACTGCTCAGAGTCATCAGCTTGCTGGACTAAAACATACACACACCGTCATACACTTTAACCGACTTAAAAAGAGGAGGATGTTCTCAATTCGATTGGAATATTTTGTGTCTCTCGTTTCTAAATGTAAATTTTGTGTCTAATAAATAATTTAAAAATAAATATATCGCGTAAGTACAACATGCGGATGTAGGAAGGTGAAAAGAGTTCATCGTTCACTTGCAATTATCGGTGTCGGCAAATAATTGCCAATTTTAGGAGATGTTCACAAAGAAAACAAAACCTAAGATGTTGACGTCAATGTCGCCATAATATTTGAGTAAATCAAGCCAATATATCGACATTAAGCAGACTGATAGCTGAGATATACTAGGTATGCAATGCATTCTGCTGTTGCAATAATTGAGCTGAGTTTGTCGATCCGGGTCGAACTCCTAAACGACTGGACCGATCTTTATGAATTCAGATATATGCACTCACGGTGATGGTCACTATGACCGTGCTAAATTTCAAAAAGATCGGTCCAGTCCCTTAGGAGGAGTTCGATCACGAACGAAATACACGAGTCGTCTAAGAAAGAGCTTCGTAAACTCCGCTCAATAATATACTACTATACAACATAAGTATACGAATACCTATACCAAATAAAAACCGGCCAAGTGCGAGTCGGACTCGTGCACAAAGGGGTTCTGTACCAAAATGGCAAAAACAATCACGTTTGATGTATGGGGGATGCCCCCTCAAATATTTATTACATTCTGTTTTTAGTATTTGTTGTTATAGCGGCAACAGAAATACATCATCACTGTAAAAGTTTCAACTTTCTAACTTTTACGATTCACAAGAGATACAGCGTGGTGACAGACGGACGGACAGCAAAGTCTTAGAAATAGGGTTCCCGTTTTAACCTTTGGGTACGGAAAGTCTTGTGGTACCCTAAAAAAGTAACCTGCAAATTTAGATGAAATATGTACCTACGTCTGATTCAAAATATCATTAATACCTACCAGTCATGTAGGTTCATATCTGACGGATTAAAAATAAAATAACGACACGCCTTACCCTTATGGGTTAGACAAAAATGTGTTAATAAAAGATAAAGTAGGTCTCGTATTGTACTCGGAGCAGGAAAATAAACGACCTGCTTCAGGGACCTTTTGTTTTCCACTTCCCAATTTATTTTGACATAGTTTCTAGAAGTAGAAAAATATTTTAATGTACTTCTATATTTAATAGAAGTCAATTAAAATATTTTTCCTAGTTGTATTTTAATTCCGTTGGCAAAAACAAAGTATTCATTTAATTAAAAAATAACAATAATCATCGTCACTGGCCTATCGCTGTCCACTGCTACATACCTATAGGCCTCCCCAATTAGTTTTCAAAAAACCAATACGATCCAAGATGAATACACCGCAAAAAAAATACAAAAATTAGAGTGCCAGGCCAACCTCACGTGCCAATCAACGGACGAGGCTCTTGCAATCACATTAGTGTTCGGTTAGAGGTAATAGGTTCGCCAGCCAACGTGGGACCAGCAAGTTACTAGCGAAAAGTATAGCATCTGTACCAAGACCAGGAGAATCTGTCTTGAGCGTTTCGCATCAGATTTGCACCATTTATTTTTTAAATTGTATTAATTAATATGGGCTCGACATTGTCAACGCCACTTGCAGTTGTCAGAGCATTGTCATTGAATGTAGCAATGTGACTTGCCTTCGAAAACATTTACAGACTTAATAATAGAAATATATATTAACTGACTGACTGCTTCGGTGGCGTGGTCGGTAGTGCATCCGCTTTCGACGCCGGAGTCTCGGGTTCGATTCCCGGTCGGGACAAACTTGTCTGGATGTTTCCTATGTATAATATGTATGTATTTACCTAGTACTCATATCACAAGCTCTGCTTAGTTTGAGACTAGATGGCGTTGTGTGAATTTTCCAATATTTATTTATTTATTATTCAATAATAATTAATAACTTATTAAAAATAATAAGTAGTATAGTGATAAAGTGCCAATTGACAACCATATTTAACGCTTGAAAGGTAAAGGGTTAAATATGTTAGAGGAAAACTCTCTAGTATAATAAGTAGGTTATAAATTAAAGTAGGAGTTATTATGACACACACTTTACTTATAAAGCCAATTACAAATTAATTCATATGAAACAATGATCAAATAATTTATATGATTGGCTATCGATGAGTGATTCACCGGTATCGATAACCTAAAAATTACAGTTATTAATATTAATATTGCTGGGTAGTGGGTACCTATGTCGATATAATGACGTAAGCGTCATGCCATGATATGTCAATTCAGTCAATTAATAAGTAAGCTGTATAGTTCCCACATGGTTCTTGAATTTACTAATTGATAGCCGCGCCTAACAATGTTTGAGGGGTAGGTAGAGGTGCTTTACACTTCCACATTTTGCCAGTCATTTTGTCTGTCCCACGTAGTAGGGGAAAGTTACCAGGTACAATTGAATATCCAAAACCACTCTGTAATTCAAACCAAACTTCTCACACTCAGGACAAATGTTTCCACCGGACGAAGCCGACGCGACGACGGAGGAAGTTGCGGACGCGGATTGAAAAAAATACAGATGTTACAAAAAAACAACTTAAAAGAATCTCTGTAGTCCGAGTCTTAAGAAAAATCAGGTTCAAAATATTTTTTATTACTTTCTCTACTATAATATTTATTGGAGTAAATTCATAAATCAAAAGAAGCCAAATTGGCATAAAATTTTTGTCTCAGAGACAAACATTAAAATAACTATGTTACTCACAAATATTTTATTTCGATGTTTCTCGAATATAGAGTAAAATATTACAAACGTTAGTGACCTTCCATTTAAATGCAAACCTAAAGTAAAGCATCTCCGTTGAACCACGAGTACAAGTGCATTCCAATTAAACGTAATGGCCCTTGATATATTCCGTACTTTATTGGCCAGCAGTAGACGAACGGACTTGAAAAGGTCACTTTAGTTAGATAAATCGTATAATACTGAATGGAGTCAGGCGTTACCTGGCGAAAGTCCATGATAAAACAATGGAAAATATGATGTTGAATTTTTAGATAATTGCAATGATTTCGTTAAATAGAAGACATTATAAACGTCGACATATGTTTCACCTACTCACGAGGCATTATCAAGACTGTCTCAAAGAGAACAGCAAAATCCGAGGAATGATTGTAGCTGTTTTTAAGATATGAACGTACAAATTTCGTTAGCGCAATGTAGGAAGTCTCACGTGTAAGTACCTAACTGTTGAACATAATGTTAGCGAGATTCAGACATGCCAAAACCAAAAACGGGGGCTAGAACTATTAACTGTGGGTCCGTTAGTGATAATTAGGTATTTTAATAAGATAATATTTAAATACTGAATGGAGTCAGGCGTTACCTGGCGAAAGTCCATGATAAAACAATGGAGTATATGATGTTGGATTTTTTTATATAATTGCACTAATTTCGCTAAATAGAAGACATTATAAACGTCGACATATGTTTCACCTACTCACGAGGCATTCTCAAGACTGTCTCCAAAGAGAGAAGATAATATTTATTTGTTACGGTGTGATACGTGTCGTATGTTGTATGTGGGGCAGACAGGTCGTTCTTTCGAGGTTAGATATGGGGAGCATTTGTCAGCGTTTCGTAATGGTTGTCCAGAGAAGTCCCACTTCGCTAAACATCTTTAAGATACTGGACATACTCTAAACAATAATAACACCTTTGATATTTTGAGGTTAGGCGAGAAAGGGTTCAAATTGAGTGTTTGGGAGCGCTTAGAAATATTAAAGCGTGATGTTGACACCCTACTCAATGAACAGATGGATTTCCATACCTCCTCTCTGCTTAAGTTGTTCGTGGAGAAACAGGCACAGTAGTTTGTATCCGTATGATGCACATGTCGCACCATAGTTATGGTAATAAAAAGTTTCTTATTAAAAATACCTAATTACCACTAACGGACCCACAGTTAATAGTTCTACCCCCCGTTTTTGGTTTAGGCATGTCTGAATCTCGCTAACATTATGTTCAACAGTTAAGTACTTACACGTGAGACTTCCTACATCGCGCTAACGAAATTTGTACGTTCATATCTTAAAAACAGCTACGTTCATTCCTCGGATTTTGCTGTTCTCTTTGAGACAGTCTTGATAATGCCTCGTGAGTAGGTGAAACATATGTCGACGTTTATAATGTCTTCTATTTAACGAAATCATTGCAATTATCTAAAAATTCAACATCATATTTTCCATTGTTTTAAATCGTATAATTATTTAGCTACAGCATATAGATCTAAATCATCATTCACCGAGCCTTTTCCCAACTCAGTTGGGGTCGGCTTTCCAGTCTAACTGCGATTCGGCTGAACTTCGATATTTTCCGTGAAGCGACTGCCATCTGACCTTCACAACCCATGGGCGATATCGAAGTTCTGTAGTTAGCATATAGATCTAAATATAAGCAATAATTGGAATATTAAGCACTCGTAGCTTATTGTTAACTAATAGTGCTTCAGTTATAGTGTCTTTTAACAAACTCAGAAAGGTTATACCAATTTCAAAAGCTTTAATATCAATGAATGAATATACAAACTACATAATGAATAAAAGGCTTTGAAACATTGATTATTTGACTAATAACTAGTCTTTGAGTTTATTCCTATATATTGTCTTACTCAGAAATGGAACGAGAATAGAAGGTTCAAGGTTATTTTTAATTAATTCAAGTAAATATCAAGTAGATTTAATAAAAAGGTTACTTTAGAAACGGCTGAATTATTCAATACCTTATTTTGGCGCAATATTAGGTACTGTACATCTTTACAAAACCACAATTTATTGGCTACATTCCTCAATGTTGGATTATTGAGGGATTTTTGAAAAGGCTGTTGAGGCGGTGAAACTAATTACGATATTGGAATCTGCAATTTAACCGACCTCCAATTTGTAGGCTGCGCTAATAGGCTAACCTACTAGAGCGGCGTGATTTCACTTAAGTAACCTAGGTAATTTAGTAAAATCACACGGCTCCATGCTTTGTACAGTAAAAAATGGAAGAAGGTAGCAATATTTGCAAATAATTTATCCACCGTATTACGTAAAAATAGTGGCAGGTGCGAAGATCCAATATCATGCAAATTTTAGTTAAACGATTGAAATCAAATAAATGGAGAGGTGAAAGTCTGGTAAGCATAACGAAATCACTTCGGAACCAACTTCACTACCACAGAAACATACAGCGCTGCAACACCATCTTCACCTTTAAGAGGAAAGTGAAAGAGCACTATCTCTCCTCTCTGTCGTGACTATCTTTATCTTTTTATGTATATTTATATATATATATATATACTTGTTTAATATATATGTGTAATGTGTATGTAGTAATTAATTAAGTAGATTTTTTATATGTGTATATGGATTTATGTATGGTATATAAGCGTTATGTATATTTAGGTAAGTATGTATTGTATTTCATAGTAAGCTCATCAACCTACGCACACTTAATACTTTTCTTCAACTAAGCATCTCCTTCCCTGGCCCACTGGAAGAGATTTCTTAGAAATAAGTGGTGCCTTTGTACTATAACTCTATCCTACTGTTCTTATCTCGCTCTTCCTTCTTGTGTGTACATAAATAAATAAATAAATAAATAAATAAATAAACATTTAAACTAGATTGTCATAACTTAAAATGCTATAATGTACTTTACTTATTACATGAAGTGATAGTAAGAACAGTTTGTGAATTGTGACGCTTGTGAATGAAAACAGGACTAAAAACGGTCATGTCCGATATTCGGTACTCTTTGAATATATAAGTGAATCATGTTTTGCAAAAATCTGTTTTAGTACGTGATTTTACAGTTCATTTAAGAGAACGTACGAACGAAACGACGTATGCTATGCGACGTCTGAGACAGTGACACATTGGACCTACGTATTCCACGTCTAACCACGTCTTACGACGGCGATGCGACGTCTGACGTATACGTTATTTGAAAGGTACACCACCTTTCAACTAACGTATACTGCGAGTATCTTACGCGCTGGACACTTAAACGTGTGACAGCGTCGTACGCGTGGGATAGCATGGGAACACGCGAATCTGGTGCGGTGACGCGTAAGACAACGTGGTGAACGACCAGTGTGGCTGTTATCATACAAATTGTATAGGCCAGATTCAGTTCAGATGTCAGATTGAATGGTATACGTCGTATGTGTAGGATGGAGTTTGCCCCTCCCTTTATTCTTTGAGAGCATTGGCTGTGTAATGGCCATGCTATATTTAAGAAAAAAGAGACATAAAATAATCATATATTTTCAGCATTAGTTACCTAATAGTAGTCCTTCACAGAATTAAAAAAGAATGACGTCGAAAATATTTCAGCCATTATGGTATCAAGTCGAGATTGGATTTGTGATTGGTTTTACACTTAATGACACATAAGTAGAAAGTAATACATACCTATGTATGTATTATTAGGTAGGTACCTAGAGTTTTAGCTAAAAAAAATAAAAATCAATACCTAAGTAAAATTACACTTTATAATTCCGTGAAGCAGAGTAGGTAATCGCATGCTACTATCTTTATAATAATCTTCATAATAATATATTTAATTCAACGACGATAAGACGGACTGTTTTTACGTTGTTATACTCGTACCTGCGAATATTCCGCGCATTCAGGTGAAGCTCGAACTACAGAGAATCTATTTTTTTTGTTTATATCCAAAGAAGCCATTACATTTTTAACTTATATAATATCTCGTCAAACTGCAAACGCAGTTTGTTGACAAGCTTGCACTCCCTACCATTTTTACAATTAATATAATACCTAATAGCTATAAAGTATACTACACAATTTAATCACATATAATGGGTTATGTCCAAAATGGCTTAATGTATAAAAAGTAAAAAAAAAGTAATAAAAAGTAGCAGCTATTTGAAAAAAAAATTGAAACCCGTTTGCCTTGTGATGAAATGTTGTTTAAAGGCAACAAAATTTTTTTTTTTTTATATTTAGTTCGACAAATTGACCCCACCCGCCTGATGGTAAGCTGAGGCGACGTCTGGCAATTGTGGGCGACTCTCACAGTACACAGGAATACTATAGAGAGTGGCCCTCAACTTGACGACCCAGTAATGTGCCTCTTCACGCTTCGCTTAAAGAGCCCAGGGTTATATGTTGGAGCAAACACGTGCGCAGGCAGGGCGTTCCAAGCCACCATCGTTCGGCAGAGAAACGATCGTTTAAAACGCTCGGTTCTCGCGAAGACGGTTTCCACGGTATGAGGGTGACATCTCTGCCCGGCACGCGTTGTTCGGGATCGGAAGGGAGAGGGTGGGATTAGGTTGAAGAGCTCTTCAGAACACTCACCGTGGTAAATACGGTAGAACGCGGCCAAGGAAGCAATTGTTCGGCGCTGAGCTAGCGGCTCAAGGCTTCCCGTTACCTCCGGACAGTCTATAATGCGAACAGCGCGTCGCTGCATAGCGTCGAGTGCGTCCAGCAAATACTTCGCGGAGCCGTCCCAGAGGTGAGAGCAGTATTCAACGCAGGGTCTAATCTGCGTTTTGTACAGCAGACACCTCTGGTGCGGTGTAAAGAATCGCTTTACCTTGTTCAGTATTCCTAGTTTCCGCGAAGCTAGCCCAATACATCTCTCAATGTATTTTGTGTTATTGAGCTCTCGACGAACGTCTATGCCAAGGATGTCTAGATTGTCCTTCATTGGTAATATTGCATTCTGAATAAAAGAAAAAAATCTTACGTGCCAGCCGCTATGGCGCAGCCAATTAAACCCCTGGGCGTCTCGGACTATCCTAAAAATACTGGCAAATTGTGGGTGTGTAATGCACCTCTGCCTATCCCTTCGAGAATATAGGCCTGATATGTGTGTGTGTGTGTGTGTGTATAATTTAATAAAGGTAATTTTGATTATCTATTGATACTACTACATGAACTAGGATATTCTAAATTTATAAAAAAAACAAAGTACCTATCAAACCTTAACAGAAAATGAAGAGGACATATATGTAGGATTATAATTTCAAGTAGTGCTGCTCTAGCCCTTCTCTATTAGCAACCTATGTGACATCTGTCCTGGATATTGAAATTTTGGTTTAAATTACAAGGTGGTTATGGATTTTCGATAGTGCCCGGTAACGGCAATATGACCCTTTTACGTGGGACCAACAAACTTAGACAAAGTGTGGGTGTGCAATACACCTCTGTCTATACCTTCAGGGATTAAGGCGTGATTAAAAGTATATGTAAGTCTGGTGATATCCCCAGTTAGGTCAAAACACATTACTAAATGGGACAACAGTATAGTTTCCATCAAATAGCGTTCAAATACCCGTCGAAATACCGCTCGAAATATGTGGTTACCCACTAGGGAGAATCGGTCTATCTGAACCGGCTGCGGCCCTTAAAGCAGGATATTCAAAGGGTTCGGACTAATGGCCAATAAATTACGGTCCGGCCTATAAAGACATATAACCGTAACCGTACATTTATAAAGTAGTAAATACTGAATGACAACAACGTGGTGTCCATGGATCGTAAGACTTCTCAATTGTAAAATACAGACATAACACAGGTTACATTTCCATATAAATGTTGTACGAGCAATCATCTGAGACAACTTGGTAGCATTCGGTTTCCGGAGACCACGACTGAAGTCGCGCGACCCACTGCTTTGTATGAATTTATATGGAGCACTTAACAACTCGTGCGACCACGTCGCGCGACCGGTGGGCGTGGCCGGAGAGCAGCGTGGCGACCGCGACGTAGTCGCGCCGAAGGCAGTGACGCCACGCGAAAAAAGCGAAAATGACGGCGTTTCCTTCACACGAGGATGATATTCAGATATTTTGATAGAATTTGTGCATAAAAACCCACCTTTATATGCAGGAAGGCTCCAATCTTATAAACACAACATTGTGAGGGATAATATTTGGGAAGATATTGGCAAGACATTGAATAAAACCAGTTAGTACCACAACCGTCGCCCATGAAAACGGCTGGAAAGTGGCGATGTGGCGGTCTCCGTCGCTAGCATCGGAAAGCTAGGGGCTCCGTAGCGCACCACGATCGGTTCTTTCCCACCGTCCACCTTCCCAGACCGCCTGGGTGTATGGTGGTAATTTTTTTTAACTACGGTTCACCTTTGTCCACCTAGCCCTAGGTGTACCATTGAAAATATTAAATTTCCACGGTACACCTTGTTATAGAAACTTATGTGAGATTTCAACAACACAATTTTTAGATCTTAGATAGATTTTAGATCAAATTCTACAGCCAACAACTAGGTACGAAGTTCAGAAATTTAATTCTTTATTTACCTATTATTATTTTATGACTTTATATTATGGTCAGTCTCTCTAATCTTGAAGGCTCTTATGTTGTTATGTATGCCTGGTACATTTGAGGTTTGTGTCTTTTATAATGGACAATCTTTTTCATCTGTACTCGGTGCACCTGTTGAAACATTTCTTTAATTTTCATCGAGACAAAAAAAAATGTAAAAAATGTATCATGCGCTTAGTAGGGCAGTATGGATATATCTTACCAGAGCCGCTTGGGTCTATTTATTATTTCTACAAATAACAAATACAGAACAAAAAACAAAATAAAAAATACAGAGTATTTGTTGATACAAATACCCAGTATTTTTAATTTTTTTTTGTTTTGTTTAACATTAAAAGTAAAGTAGAATTGTATAGTTCAATAAAAAATTGTAATGTAATGATTCAAAATATTAGTGTACGCCTAGAATAAGACTATTTTTTGTTTATCTTTTTTTAACTTTCTCATGTATTTATTAAAATATCTAACTATTTTAATTAATTAACTGTACTATAAGTCTTAAATGCAATTAAAAAATTGTAATCCAGCCAGCATTAAATGAGGTGGACCGTCACCAATATCTATTAATGATATACTGGAAAGGTGAACCGTAGTTAAAAAAAATTACCACCGTACACCCAGGTGGTCTGGGAAGGTGGACAGTGGGAAATAACCGGCTGCCACGACAGGCGACCATGGTCGCGTAGTCGAATGGTCGCAGTCGCTCGTCGCGGTCGCTAAAAACCGAATGTTACCTTAACCTAGAAAAGGCTCGAGTACAGAGTCAACGAGATACTTTTGTAGGCGTACATAGGTACAGTTTTTATAGCGACTAATGACGCATGCGCACATCTAACCTGCGACTGTTACTATACCTTACCGTACAAGATGACGGAACGGTCCGAAATAATGGTTTGTTGAAAATATCAGCTTCTTGAGAGAAATCTGTTTGTACATATTTATTCCAAATATATCAGCAGATGTACACGTACCTACATGAAATAAGTAAATATAATATATTGTATGAAATATGAAGTGTTTATTACAACGTCACGGTTTTGCGTGAGAGTATTTTATGTAAGTAGATTCTAAACCTAACAATAATAGACATGATAACACAATCTAGAAACGAACTCGTGTACATCTCACTGTTGTAATTGTACACCAACTGAAACGATGACCTGAACTATAATTATAACTGATTTTGTTCAATTTAAGCGATTTCGTAGCACATATTTCGCTAGGTTTGTTGAGGCACTACTCCCTGCGGTAATTACCGAACACTGCCGTAACCCAATTAATTTGTGTTTTAAACGAATATATTTACATTATGCCATTGTAGTTATTTTTAGTTCTAAAAATAAATTACTATATTGTTCTATTTTTAAATAATAATTTTATGAACCTTAACATTTTGGGAGTACCTACCTCATTTTTATCAAATAGTATTTTAAGACATGCGCAATAGGTACTTAGGTACAAGAAAAAGGTATTTATAGCAGGTGTCACTTCATTCTTATCTAAATAAAACACTATAAAACCATACAGTTAAGAACAGAAAACATTAATAGACGTAAGTACCTAGAAGTCACAGTTATAAACTGAATCTTGAAAATGATCAATATAATTAGATATTAGAGAGGGATTGCAAATATCCATGTACCGATGATTCCCCGCGGTTTACGATTTTACAATCTAACTTTAGAATATACCAGATGGCCGGCTACAACATTCAATAGAAATATTTAAACACACACAGGATTATAACGAAAAATAGTACAAAAACCAAAAACTGGTACCTAAACGGACGGTTTTACATAAAAAAAATATAAATTTTAACTAAATGTATAAATAACCTTTGAATAAAGTTTATGAAAGTAGAATGAAGTTTATAGTAAATTTCTAGGATGCGTATACAAACTAGACTCACCTGGGCTGGTCGACGGTGAACAATTAACGTTAGCGAAGCCTGATGCGGCTTCAAGTTGTGCTCACGGATGCGTGTGTCGCGTTATCAATTAGCCTCGGTGAGCATGATTGCGTGGGTGAAATAAATATACACACGGCGCATATAAACAGTGCGGCAAGGCCGGCGCCGACGGCGACCACTGGACGAATATCCCGAGAGAACGTCGCTTCTTGCACGAACGGACACACGAAATGCTCAGATCGATACAAACTCTACCAAGCGCTCCCTCTCCAATTCTCAACTATCCACAGAAGGTCACAAGAGTGGCTCTAGGGTTTACGGTCAGCAGCGATGAGTAGAAATGAATGCGTCAGACTCTATCATGAGAGCGAAGACGTGCCGACACAGAGTGCGCTACTTTGCACCGTGTATCATTTGAAATCGTGACGTAGGGGGACGCCTGTGAGTCGTGTTAGGCATGCGCAATGCGAACAGGCGCGGTACCCCTGGTCGTACCGGTGGAGGCAATGGTGGCACCGTAGGGCGGTGTGAACAAAGAGAAACTTCGCCACGGTATTCTACTGGTGTTGGTTGAGGGCCGCAGGTACAGCGCTAGCTGCCACGGCCACCGCGCCGTTCGTCCCGCTGATCGGACCCCACCGCGTGTACCAAAGGCACGCAACTTCATCGATCTTAAGCACGCATAGCTCGCGACCTCCACATTACATTGCCAACAAACCTAATTTGCATATCGATTTCAACTACTTCTTCAACATTTCTACGACTGAAATCATCCAAAAATCTAAGACGCAAGTTTAACAGCAAAACTATGATGATGCTAAACTTGGCCTCGAGTATTATTTTATAAAGTATCATCTCATAAGGATAAAATAACTTCATCTATTAGGTGATACTATTGACTTCAGTATCTGAGTAAAACAAAGCAAGCATGTTGACGCGGTGGCAGAAATACTAATAAGCACTAACAACCCAATTATCGAGCGGATAGATACGTCACGTACCTATTATGTAGTGATTATTACTAAAAACTACAGTTGTATTAAAATGTACATAGGTAATGCTAATTCGTACTTATGTCATGTATCAAAAGGTAGGTAGGTATAATATTATCTGCCAAGATCAAATGAAATTATTTTTTTGTTGGTAAATCGTTGTAGACCTATACGAACTCCAATGGTGGCGTAGTATTGCTCCGAAATGTGTTATGACGGTTAAAGTCATAAAATATTATGATCTGTTAAACAATAATTACCAAGAAAACCTTTAATATAAAAGGAACCTTTGACATTACATCGCAATTTTTTGCCATGTCCTCCACACACTTACATACTTTGTGCGTATTGGCTTATATTGTAATTGTAGCTTATAAACAGAAGACTGTTTATATCCACGAATGTATCACTAATGGTGCATCCACACCACAGTTTCTTTTAGTAGATCAACGATCCGGCAACATCCGACAGAATGTTATTTATCTTCAGCTTTGGCTAGTTTAGGTCTTTACACTTTCGTACAAACTTAGGGAACGTTTAAAAAGTTAATTTGAGGCGGTACGAAGTTCGCCAGGATAGTTAGCCAGGTAGTTGTTAATATAATGTTGGCGTGTTAACGTAATGTTAAGAAACGTTGCTCTAACAATCGATAACATTGTTAGAGAATGTTACCTCGAGATGTACTCGTATGTTAGCATGACATTCGTTTCTGTAGTTATTTTTGTTGCAGTAAAGTAATTCGCATTAGGGATGGAACACTCCAGGTGACCTATTATCATGTCATTTTGACTATTTGTTCTATGACGTCCATACAAAAAGTCAAAGTAACTCTATAATAATGCTGCTTAAAGACGTTGTGGTAGGCCCCCAGGCTAGAAGTATCTACATATCTTTCAGGTTTTATAACATTTAGAAAATTGTACATCTTATCGAAATCATGATATCCCGCTATCACTAGATAATTTGGTTGGTCCCACGTAATAGGGAGCAAGCCTATTGCCGTTATCGGGCACTATAGGAATTCCATAATCACTCTGTAAATCAAATTACCTTGTAACAAACGGCCTTGTCTACCCCATCGTTAATAGACTTTAAAGAAGGAAATATATTCTCTATTTTAAGTTTTTAAAATTAAACGTAAAAGTCAAGAATCCAATTCCTTTCAGAGAACCCGCGGCATACGATTTTTTTTAGTTTTAAAGTGTCTACGAGTAAGAGGATCGAAACCGCTTGAGTGCCAAGGACCGTTGACAATCCTTATACTTAGCTCGTCTTTGTGCCGAGTGAAAAGGCTCTAAGTATATATGTTGGTTATATTTCATCCGGTTTCAAAAGTCAAGAATATAACAAGCGGTACTTATTGCATTTTATAAGTCTAAGTACTTATAAAATGCAATAAGTACCGCTTGTTATTTTCTGAATTTAAGTATAAAGTTACAACTTTATACTTAAATTCAGAAAATATGAAACAGAAATTAATAATATACAATTCATTAACTTTTGCGGATTGAGTAGGTATATAAGACGCTAACGTTCAAGAACACAACTGGTTTATATCCGGACACGGGCATTCCACAAAATATCGCGCAATATGTTCCATATTTCATTTTATGCCGAAAAGTCTTCATTAACTCTTTAACTTGTATTTAATTTAAGAATACCTAAATATAATTTCAGATAAACATACACCGCCAATTGTACATAGGTCCAAATTTTTTTTTGGACATTCCCACACAACTACATCTAGCCCAAACCAAGCTATGCGCCCGTGCTATGGGATTTAGACAACTGATAATAAACATACTTATTATATTTCTTAATACATTATATTAAACACAGAAAACACACAAACTATCATAGTAAGTAATAGGTGTTTGTTATAAAGAAGACTGCGATTTTATATCATATAAAATTCCAGGAAACCAAAATGACGGCCATAATAAAATGTTATATATTACCTACGCGAATAGTTTTAAGAGTTTAATTCAAAGCCGGTTCAAAACATAAACAATAAACATTTTAGGATTATTTTTACTAGCTCACTTTTTTTTTTCAAAATTAACAAGTAATTAACAGACATTTTTATACAGGGCGTAAAGTGTAAACAAGTCAAATAAAATAGATATTTGTTTTCAATACTTTCGTTCTAAAAGGAAAATACAACATTCAAAATAAACAAAAATAAACGAAGAATTTCGTTTTCAACGTAATTATCATAAAAAAAACCCTTTTGCAAAGCAAACGATTCTCACAAGATTCCACATCTTATAGGCTTTATAAGATGAAAGTAACTTATATTAATAAAGAAAATACAAACATAACCTATTCATTCACACAACTCAATTAATGTCCACAGATATACCTATAGTTAGTTACCGACCTACTGACAAATACAAAAGTTATCCAATCAAACTAGTTACCAACATTATATCTCTATTTCCTATCGGGTCAGTGTTGAAGCGTAGGTACCCCTTTCGGAACAAGCCGGTTGCAATTCCATATTCAAGGAGCAACTTACTCGCCGAGCAACAACTACCGACCGGTAGTGTGTAAAAGTTTGACATCTAATATATTTTTGATCAAAAAAAAAAAAATTTAAATTAAAATTCTTATTGGCCTGTCTTGTAGCAGTCTGATTGTACACAAGTGAATGAAGCTAGATACTTTTGGTAAGTAGAGTATTTTTTAAATCGGAAAACTAATACCGGATGCCGCGGGAACACCATTCAGGAAGGCCGCGAACTTTAACTAGACTAGTTGACAAAGTGTACCTATTAAACATTCCGTCATTCAAGCAAGTACATAAATGCATAATGTCTGTTTCCCCGAAAACTTTAACTTAGGCAATTTCGTTGGCATTACAATTGTTATCTTGTAATGACTTTATTACAATATGTAAACACGAAGCAATGGCATTGTCATTATTCGATATGTTTTTACGATTGCTGGAACAGGTTAACAACAACTACATATCCAAGAGAAATAAAATGGCAAAACATCTGTCAATATGCAAAACTGGACAAGTGGTATTCCGTATTGTCAAAGGTTACACTGCGTATACCGAAAGTGTGTGTAGATTATGTGCTTAAAATAAAGACATAACTGTATTAACTGCATGAAGTAAAAACTAAAAGCCGGTCGTGGTGAACGAACCGTAATCAAACTGTTAAAAAAAACACGGAAAATAAGTCAAGCAATTTGCACTTTGATGATTTCAACAAACTTTGTGTCAAAAAATAAATGATGGCAGCGTTCATCACTCTCCATTTATTTCACTAAAACAAAGAAAGAAAAAGTAAAACGAAACTCAACGTTACCGATTTTAATTTACTGTTTTCTATCTACATTTATTAAATTAAAACTTGGTTTGCTCTTTTTATTTGAAAACTATTTTCTTTTCTAAGTTTATACGACAACTTTAAATTGCAGCAATCATTATTTAATACGGGTAATTGTGAATCAACTCCTCCTACGTCGTATTGGCAATGTAGTAATTTTCATATCGTCGTACACAATCAATAATCAATCAAATAGGGGAGTTGGAAATATTGACAGCGGTAGTGTGCACCACCTGTCACGTTCACTAACTCATTACCGGCTTCGATTTACCGCTGCCTACTCGCGGCTATCATTATGTTCACTAACAGGTGAATTGAATCTATCACAGACCAGAGTTTATTACATATTTCATTAACTGGTACTGGACCGTCAGACACACATCAAACGAATTCTTTGTCTGTCCAGAATGACCAGCACCTGAGAAGTCTACCCTGAACTGTTCAGGTTATTTGTGAATAAGTAGGTACCTAATACCTATTCAAAATATACTTATTCACTTTGGGTGCTTTTCCAATCATGCGTGTTCCCAACCGCATGCGGGTCAGGCCCACATGCTTGTTAATGTCAATGTTTAATCAATTTGTGACCAGCCGGGGGCTACTTATTTGGCATTATTATTTGGCAACTATATTTAGGGTGTTCTGCATCCTAGAAAACTTGAGCTTTAGACATTTGGGCATTTTGTCATTGGCAATCCAGTGCGGGAATGCTGCCTGTATTATGGGCACTCTGCCTAAGATTACCTATTTAACATATTAATTTTAGTTTTTAGTTTTAGATAGTAGGTAATAGTTAGTTTAAGTTTTTCGTATTTGTTTTTCCTGTTCCTTGTATATATATATATATATATATATTCTGAAATAAATAAATATAAATATAACAAACTTTTAAACACCTAATAATAAATCAGAGGCTGAGACCGCACTGCAATTAAAAACGCGGGCGCGTATATAAACACGCACTGCGGTTGCAATTTGGATTGGATAACAGCTAGTTAACCAGTTTTCGCATTTATTTAAAAATAAATAAAATGGAATGATTGGATCGAGGTTGACAAACCAAAAGTACTCACACTAGTCATCTAAATAATCCATTAGAACGTATTTTTCATATCATTTCAACAATACATTATAATTAAACTCAGCCAATACAATGCGATTCAATGAAGACAAACAATTTATCAGATTTCTGCTTCAGCTAGAAGCACCTGTCCCATATCTGTAACATCCCATTTACGTAGGGTACTTCACCGGAACCAATCAAACCATATGTACTTTGTTTTCAGAGTATCTGAGGACAAATCTGATGCAAGTTTAATGTCAGTAAGTACATACTATACTCGTATATTGTACTAAGTACGTTATTCATGATTGGGTAAACAGCAGTCTTTATAGGTCAGATTTAAAAAGAAACCAATTCTGAGATGTAGTAAATGTCACAACATTTTAGGCCAATTGTAGATAGACTTATGTTAAATGAAACTTTACTATTTGATTATTATAATTAAACCCACCTATTCCTTCACACAAGACAACGGTTTCTCAATAACTGTGTGACATGTGACAGGTGTACAAAAGCTTGTTATAGATAATAGGTATTATACAACCGTAAACTCCCAACAGCTTTGAATTCGGTCGGATTTTGGACGCAATTCCCATACCCACCGGTTGGTTAGCGAAACTTCTTATATTACTTGCATTGAATGCATATAGGGTTGGGTGTAAATCTGCTTATTTGCGAACGAACCCCTTTCAGGTTTCGCTTCAATGAAACTAAAGGTGAGGGTTGTCTGATGAACTACGCACCCTGTTTCACAGATTATACCAACAGTTTGCGTAGAGAATAAATGTAGTTTTTACTATTTTACACACACAAATTCAAATTTATCGTGTTGGGGTAGGCAGATACTATGGAATTCCGCTTACCACGACCTTGGCATACTTCTTTGGCTTCTTACTTCTTAAACTTTCATAAGTAATTTCTTTTCACCCATCCTCGGCACCTACGTTACCGAACCATCTACTGTTCACCATTTTGTACCAGTATACCTCACTATATCCACTAACGTTACTCGAGCCATACTTCTCAAACTTCTGATTACCACGGCATTTATTATCTTTGAAGCTTCTTCTGTCAAACCTAAAATTCACTACCGTGTTTAAGTCTAGGCGCACACTAGGCGACACGCGACAGCGACAGCCCGGCGACTAAACGCGACGACAGGCTGCGGCCGTCAATTTCATATAATATATGTTCGTGGCGGAGTCGCGACGACAAGCTAGAGGAGTCGCGCGCGCTCGCTACTTGTCGCCGCGTCTAGACGCGCTGTGCACGCACACACACGACGACAGTCGCACGACAGAGTCTTTTTTGCTAAATATCTTTTTGTTAAATTCTTATTTAATATATAAATACCTACGTACCTAATCGTACGGTCTTTAATTTAATTATTATCTTAATGTACCACTCTATTTTAATTTCTTTATATATATAATTCTACTGTACGTGTGCGTGTATGTCACTGAACTCATAAACGGCTGGGCCGATGTTGATGAATTTTTTTGTGTGTGTGCTCAAGGGTATTCGAGAATGGTTTAGATTCACAATTTTGTTCTTTTTTTTGCAGGACAACGTCTGTCGGGTCCGCCAGTATAGTATATAAATGCTTCTACCTATTCCTACTATCATCTACGCCTTCGCATTATTAGCACCAAGCCAAGTGCAGCTAGAGGCTCCATATTCACTCACAATATGAACCACAAACGTCTCTCTCGAATACTCCACTACTAATGATCGCTTCCTGCACGACGTCGGTCGTAACGACTAGTCGCCGACGCTAGCGGCAGCTCCGCGTCTAGTCGCGACGACAAGACGCCAAATGCAAACGACAACGCCGCAACAAGACGCTGCGAGTAGACGCGGCGACATGTCGCCTAGTTTGCGATGGCTCTTAGTGTAGAAGAAGCGCTCCTTTATAAACAGTAAGCTGGCTTTCTGAGATACTTTCTGACTGTTTAGAAACGTACAGTGCCCCATTCACTTGATTCCCTGTCATAACTCTTCGCTCAATGTTTCACTATGTACCTTGAACATTTTTTCATTTTCTTACCTTTTAAACGTTCCTTAGTAATATTACACAAATATTTTGTAACCAAAACATGCCAAGTTCTAACGAGGCTAACAAACAACAATTCACTTTATTTATTTTACTGGATTTGTAACAAAGCACTTCAGGGAGTATAACAAGTTCCAAACAAGTCAAAATTAAAATTAAAATTTAAAAAAACCCCGACTCACAAAACAATTATTTATGACCTTTCATTTGATACCCAACACGGGTATATTTGAACACATTCAATTTTTCATCACCACTTTCACCCCTCATATCTTTGAAATGGCTTAACCGATTTTTATAAGACATAGCTAAGAACACTCTCCCCTAACCCATCTTTTAAACAAAAGAAACAGAATCAAAATCGGTTCATCCGTTTGGTAGCTACGATGCCACAGACAGACTTACAAACACACACACACGTAAAACTTATAACACCCCGTTCGGGTTTCCGTAGGGGGTTTAAAATATACAAATAATAACTGAACAGTACTCGGGTTAGGGAGTGGAGTACTTTGTAGGCAGTATCCTACAAATATTCCACTTGACATATCGAATACTGTTCAATATCATCATGCTCTCATGTTTTAAGCGGCTTTATATATAGGTCAAATACACTGTCTGAGAACAAAATATCAATATTCAGTAGTACCATAACTCATAACTCACAATATCATAGATTCGTATCTAACATTACGAATTTTTTGAAGTACCTAAGTGCTTAAGGGCCCAGATCGTGAAAATCACCGAAAAGAGTGTTACGATTTTTCATATTTAACCTATTTACATATGATTAATAACAACGATAATTTGTATATATTAAAATGAAAGACCAAAAATGATGTTAGTGCTAATTTTAACTCTTAAAACCCTGTAGTTGTTATATAATAAACGTCAACAAACGCACAAAATTGAGAAAAAATTCGAAAACCTGCCTTCGTATTTTTCAGATTTAACCCAATAAATCAACACAAATTGATAAAAAGAAACACTTTTTGAACACTGAAAAAGCCAATAAATATAACCATGTACTTTTTTTTGTACCTTTACAAACAAAGACTTCCCCTTTTAAAGCCCTAAAATCTAGATATGTTTTACGTAAATTCTCCATAGAAAAATGTATGCAAATTCAAACGCGTCCCGATAGAACGATCGTCGCAACTAATCGCCAGTGCGCCATAGAATTTCAAAGTGACTCCACGCGTGTCGGATGCTACAGCAAAATTACGTGTTGTGAATTTGTGTTTTTTGTGAAAAACTGTAAGTACAATATTTTTATAACTAATTTACTTTCAGTAAATAGAAAGTACCGATATAATGAAAGTCTGAAAGAAAACCATGATGGAACTAGATATAAATCGTAAGAAATACAAAATTATTTACTTTGTTGCGTAGGTCATTTTATGAACCTTGTAAAGTAGGTATCAATTCAGGCTTGAAACAATCAAAGCCCTGCCCACCTTATTTTCTCGAGATATGAACTGGCGGGGTATATAGTTCTCTGCACGACATACATAGATTTTTCAACATGATAAAGGCAATAGGTATCATAAACGTAATTGGTAATCGAGGGTCTCTTTTCGCAGGATAATTTGCTGAGTGCCATGCCAGCGAAAAGAAAATTTAGTACGCATTATAAAAACGTGAAAGCCAAAAGATCTCGGAATAAAATGTAAGTTCCTCCCTACTTATTTATTTACCTGCCTACTTGACTACGTCTTGTCCTAAATACCTAGAAAAAAATTACTAGATTTGTGTTAGTGTCAAGTAAAAATCCTAGTTTTATTACTTTTATTTGTGTGTATGCTTATCATGTCTTAGTAGTAATAATAATATAATCTATTTGCATTTTGAACAGGGTAGGTATATTACAAAGCAAATAGGTACAATGATTTAGATCGCCTGATTCAGACATATACCTACAACAGCATGTAAATATTGATTTGACATTTAATTAGATAGGTACACAATTAGGTATGTCAGTCTAAGAAGAAAAATTACAATGTCCAGTAGGTAATAATTACGTAATTTCAATATCTATATAAGTAATAAAGTCAATTTCTATAGGAACAATTTTTTTTTGATGTATTCTAAGGGAGTTCTTAGCTATGTTTGAAGAAATTTGGCCCATACCTTTTGAATTATTTTTTATAATAAAAATCAAGCCATTATCTTTCTTTACAGGAACTAGTTATTGACAACCGTCAAGAGGGAAAGGTGGATGAAGTGGAAGTTGGGCGTAGAGTAGTGGATATTTCTTTTTTTTTAAAGCTCTTCAGGCCATAGGGGACCACGGTCCAATGGATTGTAAGTTAAGTTACCTCAGTTTAATAGGTGAAGTAAAAGTTGGTCTGGACTCAAAACTCATCATAAAATGTAGTATGTGTAATATGAAATTTACTGTGTGTTTGGTTGAAAAGAAAGAAGATAGCATGGAAGTGAATCATCAAATTGTGTCTGGTATCATATCATCTGGTGGGAGCTACTCTCAGTTAAAAACATTAAGTGCCGCAGTAGCCCTACCAATCATGTCACCTTCATTGTACAATGAAATTAATAATACGGTTTGCGATTGGTGGGAAAAGACAGCAGCACATTCCATGGCAGAAGCTGTCAAGGAAGAAGCGGAGTACGCAGTGTCTATAGGTAGTGTTGATAAAAATGGTACACCATTAATATCTGTTGCTGTTGACGGTTGTTGGAGCAAGAGATCTTATGGTAAGAATTTTTCCGCCTTATCCGGCGCAGCTGCGATAATTGGCATTAAAACTAATAAAGTATTGTTTTTTGGAGTTAAAAATAAATACTGCGTAGTCTGTGCACGAGCCGCAAAGAACAACAGTCAGCCCCCGGAACACCATTGTTTCAAGAATTATTCAGGATCATCTACCGGGATGGAATCGACCATAATAGTTGAGGGGTTTAAACGTTCCTTTGTTGATCACGGTGTAATTTATAATAAATTTGTAGCAGACGGCGATTCCAGTACTTATAAAAAAATATTAGATTCGCGTCCGTACGATAATTTAATAGTAGAGAAAATTGAATGCAAAAATCATCTTTTACGAAACTACTGCAATAGCTTGGAGAAATTGTCGAAAGATACTAAGTATCCTTGCGAGTTGCGGAAATTCCTAAAAGAAAGGTATTTGCGTTTAAGAACGGGTGTAAAATGCGCGATTAAATATTGGGGGGATCAAAATCAGTCACTCGAAGAAAAAATAAAAAATCTTAGTGAAGGTATTCTAAATGGTCCACAACACGTATTTGGTAATCACCAACATTGCAAGGAGTATTTTTGTAGACCTGACACTCGTCGAATAGAACCTGTTGGGTTACTTCCAGCAATTGTTGGATGCGGATTAATGGACGCGGTAGAAATTTTAAGTAAAAGACTGTCATATCATTCTAGAAGTTTAATTCATAATTGCACAAGTAATATAGTTGAAAGTTTTAACGGAGTAATTGCCAAATTAGTTGGGGGTAAGCGTGTAAATTATTCTTCCCGTGGTTCTTATGCGGGCCGATGCGCAGCTGCTGTTGTGTCTTTTAATACGGGATCGATTCATAGTAAAACTCATGAAGTCATATTTAAATCTAGTCCTAATCCTTTGATCGCGAAAGTGGAAAATAGTAATCGTAGAAACCGTTTAATTGCTAAACCTAAATTAAGATTGAAAAAAAGCCACAGAGCTGTATCGAAAGACGCTCACTATGGACCAAACTGCGAAAAACCTGATCTGAGTCCAGAATTATATGAGAAAGCCAAGTCATCTTTTTTAGTTGATTTAAAGTTGTCTTGTGCTGAAAGAGAGGAGCTTGAAAGGTCGACCCATTTGCAAAGAAGTAGTGCTGAGTGGATGAGTACAAGGAGAAAATTACTAACCTCATCATCGTTCGGGGAAGTTTGTAAAAAACGAGAGAGCACAAGTTGTGCTGCTCTTGTTTGTAAAATCGTTTATGGTAGTAATATCTCCAGTTTGCCTGCTGTACGGTACGGTATCGAAAACGAAGAAACTGCAATTAGACAGTTAGAAATTCAAGAGAATATTAGTATACAAGGTTGCGGTTTGTTCGTCGACGATCAATATGAATTTCTTGGTACTACACCAGATGGCATTTATGCAAACGGTTTAATTGAAATTAAGTGCCCACATTCTTTAGCTGGCATGACTCTTGATGAAGCAATGGCCAAACATACCTTTTGGGTTAAGGACAAGGCTTCCAAGGGTTATGTCATAAATAAAATCATTACTGGTATTTCCAAATTCAGGGACAGCTACATATAACTAAAAGAAACGTTTGCATGCTTGGCATCTGGTTTGGTGCTACTGTACCTATGAAAGTTTATATTATAGAAAAGGACGACAAATTTTGGAAGGAGAAAATGGAGATGAAATTAGTTAGATTTTATTACGATTGCCTCCTTCCAGAATTAGTTGATCCTCGGCAGTCACGAAGCATGCCTATTCGTGACCCGCCCAATGTCATAGAGGCTATGAAAGAGAGGAAAGAAAGAGCTTTACGTGTTTTGAAAGAGAAGAACGTCTAATGATTTTGAAAGAGACTGAGGTAACTTAACTACCCAGCCGATCGATTCACGTAAACACGCCAGTTCAAAAGTCGTTTTAACTTAGAAACTTAGAAATCGCCTTTTGGTTTTCTGTTTTTAACGCACTTACTTATCTAGTCTTGGATTGTCATAAATCTTCCAATAGCTCAATTTCTATACAATTCCTATACGATTTTGAAGAGTTACCTGGTGTAAACCCAAGGTCCGATCCTAATGAAATTAAAATGTGACCACACGGGATCACCAGCTTTCAAATAAAAAAAAAATCATCAAAATCGGTTCAAAAAATACAGCGAATTGAGAATCTTCTTCTTTTTTTAAGTCGGTTAAAAAGTGTGCGAAGTGACATTTTTAAGTCACTACGCTACGGTTTTTATTACGTGAATCGGGCAGCTGGTAACATTTTCATTCTGATAGGTTTTGCAATAGCAATTGATTTTATCATCAAATTAGTAGAAATCAGAATTTGATCAGTAATCATTAAAATGAAAAAAACATTAGAAACTCTTAAACTCATATTTTGTTATTGTTTACTTTCGTTTAATTAAGTATATGAATAATTTATAAATTTCATGTTTGTTTATAACTAATTTTTGTACAACCCTAGCACGCTTTTTAGGTGGCGACTCATATTTTGTTTACTTTTAATTATATGAACCATTTTTATACTTGTGTTTCATTTATTGACAATTTTTTGTACAACCCTAGAAGATTTTTTAGATTGCGAGGTGATCGTAAGCAAAAAGTATTTGAGTTTACGCAATAGGCACATTTCCTTGCGTAGATATAAACACTAGCGAGGAAAGGCGTGATGTTATTTCGACCGTACTTCCTACTGAATTTGCAATTATTTTATTGAATGAAAATTTTACGAAATAAGAATAAACTTTGGTAGTAAAATTACAAATAAATACATAGGTACTCGTAGTTGGAATTTTAGGTAAGTAGAATACAAAAAGGTCAGTCCGGACCTGCTCTTGATTGTTTATTATAAATAGAAAATCATAAAAATTGTGTCTCAAACTACTCTTATTTATTTATCTAGTAATTAGGATCATTTTATAACGAAAACTACTCTTGGAATATTTTACAAATAGGCAGTCGTTTATTTCCAATAATTCAACATTTTTGTTATGCTGTAAATATTCAACTTCAATAACAATAACTCAACGTGGAACGTTTGTCGCAAAACATTTTCAAAATCGCGCTCTCTGGGTCGTTCACCCGCCCGTCGGATGATTCGGGCAACAATAGCGCTGCTGTCGCTCAAAATCGACTTTATCCGTGCGCGGTCTGGGCCCTTAAAGAAAGGAACATTAGCTTTGGTAGAAAGAAATTTCGAAGGTATCACCTACATTCGTGTACGTATACCTACCCGAGAACAACTATTGGCAATTAGAAGACGGGGCTGTATTACTTGATTAACTAGAAATAAATTCGCGACACTAACAAATATTTCGATAGTGGACCGCATACTTTGGGTTGGAAACTTTTAAAGTTGCACTTGAATAAAACCAACAGGAAAAACTTCTTAAGCGTAGATGCGATTCGTAAATGTTCGAGTAAGTGCCAACCAGACTAAGTTTGCCGGGAGAATGAGTGTAGTTTAGTTAGACATGCACTTCGCTAATAGAACTGCAACCGCAGAGTGAACTTCAAAATAATTCAGCACGATCCATTTTAAAAAGTCCCAATTCACAATATTTTATGAAATCCCCGTACTGCGAGAACATTTTCGAAACATGTAGGTATTGCAAGCACGTACAATAACCAAATGTTAGGCACCAAGGAGATCCAACAATTTTATAAAAAGCCCAACATTTGTTGTCAATAAACGTACGATTCAAAGTTTGAGCTGAATTCAGACACAATTTGGCACGTAATACCTACCTTTAAAATCATCACAGACGGTTTCATAAATTGAACTGCGATTGAACACCGCTCACATTCAAAGCATTTACGAGCTATTTATGTTTACACTACCGGGTGACAAGCGACAGCAATACAGTAGTCGGTCAAACTTTACGCTATTAAAAAGATAGATTAAAATTAAAATAAGAACATACATACATAACATCACGCCTCTTTCCCAGTAGGGTACACAGAGACCACGGGTTTTGACCTGCTACGATCCTGGCATATTTCTTTCGCTCGCTCGACTTTTTAATTTCTTCATACATTCTCGCAGTTACATGCATTTCTGGTCTTTATTTAAGACATGTGCGATTTGGTCGCAGTATGTTCGCCTTGGCCTATACTGGCTTAAAATAAGAAACTTATTTATATATAGCTTGAAATGAGATCATGAGTTTATTCAGAATGTATTATTATGTCCACCAAGTGCCGACAATCGAAAGCATAAATAATACAGCATGAATGTTACTAGGTGTGAGTGCATATTTCTCACTTTTTTCTTATAAGTTCTTTAATTTTTAATTTAGGGCACAAAGTTTTCTAAACATATTTGTAGGCAAAACAATTTGCTACAAATTATGACACTGCAATTTTTTTGTAAGACGCATAGTTTCCGAGATATCGCGAAAAAAGTGTTTTATAAAATAAAATAAAATAAAATAAAATAACGTTTATTATCTTTGAAATTTTTAGAAAATTATTTAGATTCGTCAAAAGTTGGTGTGACTCTACCGAGGGTTCCAAAATGCAACGAGACTGAGAAGAGCCCTCAAGAAACTCAGTTCGGCTTTTTTCCAAAATATTTCATCTTAAATCTAATACAGAGTTATTTAGAAAGGAGCAATTCGTGTTACAACCAGGCCGCCTTGTCATCTAAGAAATCATTAATACTATAATAAGCTTTATGGCACAATTTACGTTTTATTAGTTTTTTAAATTTATTAACAGATAAATTTGCTATTTCGGTTGGCAATGTATTGTACATTCGAATAAAGTTCCCCGCAAAAGAATTACTCACTTTATGAAGCCTAAATTTAGGAACAGCCAGTTTATCCTTATTTCTTAAGTTTAGATTATGATTATCACTATTTTTCACAAATTTACTTTTGTTCTTGTGGGTATACAATAAAATTTCATAAATATACTGTGAATACACTGTAAGGATGTTAATATGCTTAAACTTATCTCTTAATGACTCCCGAGACCCCATTCCATAGATAGTCCGGACTGCCCTCTTCTGCAACACAAAGATGCATTCAATATCGGCAGCGTTACCCCACAGTAGTATGCCATATGTCATGATACTGTGGAAGTAGCTGAAGTAGACAAGACGCGCCGTTTTAATGTCTGTAAGTTGTCGGATCTTTTTGACAGCATAGGCTGCTGAACTAAGCCTGGCCGAAATTTTCCCGATATGAGGCCCCCATTGCAATTTGGAGTCTAACGTTATGCCCAGAAAGACAGTGTCATCGACTAATTCTATTATATCATCCCTAACCTTAACACTGGTTTTAACAAGTCTTACATTAGGTAAGGTGAATATTACACATTTAGTTTTATTTTCATTTAATAATAAATTATTAGCACAAAACCAGTGGACTATCCTAGAGAGGGCAATGTTTACATCGTCAAGTTCGCGCTGTCCACGTTTAACTTTAAATATTAAAGAAGTGTCATCAGCAAACAAAACTACCTCGTGGTCGTCTCTTATGAGGTGAGGGAGATCATTAATATATACTAGAAAAAGAAAAGGTCCCAAAATTGAACCCTGCGGTACCCCCATTGCTACAGGAGAACCAGGTGACTGTTTACCATTGATCACTACTTTCTGGACCCTATCACTTAAGTAAGAATTGACGAAATTCAAGGCCGTCCCCCGGATTCCGTAATGATCAAGTTTCTTAATTAAAGTCTGGTGCTGAACGCAATCGAAGGCCTTAGATAAGTCACAGAATACACCATAAGCATCATATGACTCATCCCAGGCCCTGTATATACACTCTAATAATTTAATTCCGGCATCAGTGGTGGACCGACCACGAGTGAAACCGAATTGTTTTGTATGTAGTAGTTTATTAACGTTAAAGTGATTTTGCATTTGATTAAGCATAATTTTTTCAAAATTTTTACTAAATGTAGGTAGTACAGAAATGGGACGGAAATTGGACGGATCTGAAGTACTACCCGATTTAAACAGGGGAATTAATTTACTAGATTTCATTAAATCAGGGAACACACCACTATCAACACAATTATTAAATATTATTACTAGTTCAGGAGCAACCATTTCAACAAAAGAATTTACTAAATACACAGAGATGCCCCAGAGGTCAGCTGTTTTCTTGATATTTAAAGATTTAAAAGTTTTTAAGATGGTGTTTATGTTAACTTTACTGAATTTAAATATAACGTTACAACAAGGAACGTTTGATTTTAACAAAGATTCTGCAATGGGGGTTGAAGAGAGAGGTTTTTGTCAAATCTACAGGAATACGGGAGAAAAAAATTTCAAATTCGTTAGCGACCTCGAAGTCTGATGTTGTTATTGTGTGTATTTTACCATTTATATTAAGTTTAATATTATTATCATTTAATTTTTGTTGACCTCTTTCCGCGTTTATAATTTTCCAAGTAGATTTAACTTTGTCTGCACTATTGAGAATTTTATCACTTATATATTTTGATTTAGCTGCTAAACAATCTTCTTTAAACTTTTTTGAATAAGTTTTAACATAATCTAGAAATTCAACTGATCTATTAAGCTGTCTTTCTGAGTATAGTTCATAAAGTTTTTGTCTACTTTTGTGTATACCCTCAGTGGCCCATTCACTGAAAGTAGGACTATCACTAATCATGACCTCCTTAGACTTGAATATGGAGTTGAACTCGTTGTAAAAAGAATCAAAAAATAATTTATACATTACATTTGGATCTAAGCCAGTGTCTAAGAATGGAATTTTATTGCAAAGTCCAACCCTCATACGTTCCAAGCGGTCACCAGTTATTGGTCTACATAATATTTTACGTTTTATAACTTTTTCTTTAGTGATTTTAAAAGATGCTATTTGCCCACAATGGTCTGAATCTAGCTTTTTTATAATACTTTTACTTTCTGGCAACATATCGCTGTATATATTATCCAGGCAAGTGGCTATTGTAGCACAATATCTAGTAGGCTCCAAAAATAAGTTTGTAAGATTGTGTGATTAAAATAAATTTAAAATATTATAACTCATAGGCGTATTAACAAGTAAATCGACATTAAAATCACCACAAACTATTAGGTACTTATTAGTTTTTCCAAGTTTACATAGAACTTTGACAATAAGTTCCTCAAATTCGCAAAAGGGCGAGGTTCCAGGTTTATACACGCATACTACAATGAATTGCTCCATTTCCACGCAAGACAGTTCGACTTTACACTCTAGAGAAAGAGACACGATATCTTTCCGTTCTTTAAATTTAAGTTTTTTATTTAATAAAATCAAAGATCCCCCCCGTACTGTGGTCACCCTGCAGAATGCACTACCAACCCGGTGATTACTAAAATTGAACATGAGCTCATTCGACTTACGCATATGTTCTGTAATACAAAAAATATCAATATTATCTGAATTCATTAACAGTTCCAACTCTAACTCTTTGCCATGTGTTAAACAACCAATATTTTGATGCCCTATGTTGGTATAATTTACATTTTTTGATTTGGTTTGATTTGGAGGGCATTTTTTAACATAATTAATATTTGTAACTAAATTTAATTCAATTAATTGACTATGTCTGCTAAAGGGTAATATTGCCTCTGTTGTCGTAGAACTTAATTTAAATTACTTGGAACAGATTCCAAAGTCTTAACACTAAATCTACATTGCTCAATAAAAGCAGTTTTGTCAGCCAAGTTCTTGGCTGAAGTGTAAAAATAATTGAATAGCAAACTTGCTATTTGTCTCTTATAATGCTTTGGTAGAAAATACCTACCTTTGTTTACATAAACAATATGTTTGTTATCGTTAAACTTACTGTCAGAAGTTGACAAATTGTATTTATATACAGTTCTCTTAAAAACAGAATTAAAGTCAATTACATGGAATTTATTATTATATTGGCTAGTTAAATTGAGTTGTAAATTTATCTTATATCTAAGAGAATTTTCCACGTCTGGCACACCTTTTATATATGGTAATGTAAACATTACTACATGTTCAACATTTAAGTTTTGCATTTTGTCAAAGTATAGGGATAGTTCATTTTTGTTAATTTTACCCCTGTTTTCACCCCTTTTTCCAAGATGGCGGCCGGGGGACATGGGTGGCGACTAGTGTTGGAGAAAACTCGAGTCCGCGAGTCGACATTTCAGTGCTCAGCTCTTAATCGCAATACTCGACTCACTAAGACATACTCCTGCTAAAAGTGTTGCGAGTTTAGAGAGGATCCCTTTAAACACGAGTTTAGCATTCGTGCTCGAGTTTTATTGTGAGCTCGAGCTTGCTCACGTAATGAAAGAGTCGAGCTCGACTCGTTTTGAACTGAGCACCACCTCCTAACTAGGTAAATGACTATTATTGTTTATAGTATAACTGATTTTCCTTGTGTTTTATTTATAATGGATTTTAATAATGTTAATAATGTAAATGAATTAATTTTTATTATTATTAATTTATTTGACATGCACTCTCAATTATTGCTGTGCCATTGCAGGGTGCCACATGACTCACATGTATTTGTTATTAACTTTGTGTGTGACTTGCAAAATAAAGAAATTGAAATTCAAAAGTAAAAAGTAAATCAAAACTTACATTATTTTAATATGAATTTTAGGAATAAAGGAATTTATATAAATGCAATTACGTTGTAGTAGGTATGTATTTGACTATGCAAAAACATTGTGTTTTTTTGTGAAGGGGTACGTTATACAGCCAAGTTAAAATTTATTAATTTACTAGCCGAACGCCCGCGGCTTCGCCCGCGTTGATTACAGCCAAGCGGGCGAAGCCGCGGGTGAAACCGCGGGCGTTCGTCTAATTGATTTTTCCAAAATTAAAATGGTCTAAGTTACCCGCTATACAATTAGCTATCCCCCAGTGAAAGTCCCGTTAAAATCCGTCTAGCCGTTTCCGAGATTACCTCAAACAAACAGACAGACAGACAGAGATTTTTTTTTTTATTGTATTTTTATATGTGTATGTATTATTATTATTATTATCAGACTAGTAAATATGCCTGCGACTTCGTACGCGTGGGACTCGATTATAGCACGTAAAAGAGAAATGTGAACCAGTTTAATCTGGCCAAGCATAGCACTTGTTTCTAGTAATATGCAAGGCCAGCTTATACTGGTTTTGTACTAAATGTGCCCTTTTTATTAGTGATAGAAATGAAAGATTTTCCCGCAGTAAAAGATATCCTAAATGTTGACCCGGACTATAAGCTACAACCATACAAACAGGACAATTGGTTCAGTAGTTTTGACGTGAAGGAGGACAAACAAACTTACTATCACTATTTAAAATTTTCTTTTCAGAAGAACGAGATGAAGAAACGTCCAAATAAATACAATTATGATAAAAGCAAATCTTCGATAAGGCCATTGCCCTTAACTGATATAAATGATATTTTTATTATATTGTCAACATATTTTTTCGGTCTATGAAACATGTATAAAGAAATATGTTCTTGGTATATAATATAAAACTACATGTTTTGCTCGACATTTTTTTGAGTCGAAGTTACATCGAGTCAGTCTTTGAACTCGACTTTCGTTAAAAACTCGAGTTTGATTTGTTACTCGAGTTCTTTTTAAGAGTCGTGTATCAAGTTAAGACTCGCGCTCGACTGCACTCTGGACTCTCGAGTTATGAGCATAACGAACCCCGTGAAATTGAGTCGAGTACCTATGTAAAAATCGACCCCCGGACTCGTTTTTAGTTTTCTCCAACACCAGTGGCGACCCCACAAACTTGAGGTTAAGCTTCTATTGATCCACACATGTCCCAAAAATTAAATTATGTCCTCTAAAAAATGCAATATTCGGTCCTTAAGAGTCCGTATGCAGAATCGAAACGGGCGGAATTAGGTATTTGAAACATTTTGTGCGTGAGTCCGGAGTTACCGATGGTGGTCAGCCAGTAGGTACGGCGATTACATGGTTTTGATCTTTTTTTTTTTCATTTTATAATAATAGTGTCTTGTGTGGGGGAGGTGAAAAGAGGGCTAGGAGGGGGGGTGTTTTTTCTCTCTCCTTAAATTCAAGAAAAGACCCTCTATACTCGTATGATCCCGTAATCAAAACTCCTCTACCTTTCCTCTGTCGTTGCACTCTTAAAGGGGGGGCGAGGGCTAATTTTTTTTCCTAATCAAAATCATTTGACCTCCTATACAAAGGGGCTCTACCAACATATTTAGGGCCCCAGCGAACTCATCTGCTAGTGGCGCACCTGCTGATCAACGGACGAGGCTCGTTAATTTACGGTACCTATGAAGTGGCTTCGGTCCCTACGTGGGTACCGGGTGTTGGTCCGGGGGGTGCCAACTGTGCTAAAGCCCCACAAGTAACCCAGCCCAGGCTGGTTGCGTAAGGGGTTCAACAGCTGCACCGCCGGGCCCGGGGCCATGTATGGTGCAGCAGGCATGGGACCAGTGGGGGCAAAGCGGAGTTTAGTGTGGGTGGTGTAGGTCGATTCGCCGGCCAGGGAGACCCTTAGCAACGGCGTTGCCGCGGCCGCCCGCAACACAGTCATGGGGCCCGCCTGGGACCAACCACACCAGGAGGCTGCCCCACATGTTCTCGCGCATAATCCTGATGTGGGATCGCCGCTCCGGGTGGTAACCGGTGTGGGATAGCGGCGGCCTTGCACCAGGGGGGTTTGGTAGCCCTTCCGTCCGGCGGGTCGGCTCCAACCTAACCACACGGTTCCAGACGAAGCTAGCCCCTGCGCTTTGTCACTTATTACTGCTGCACCAAATCTTCACGCTTCTTCTTCAAATTTATAATGGCAGTGCAACAGAAATAAGTAAACGTTCCACAGCGGCCCCAGGAAACCCAACAGCTTCACTTTTCGAGCGTGGACTCCATGCGAACCTCGATGCCGTCCACCATACCTTGAGACGGCTCGGCCCGCTGTGACGTTCCTCACGGAGACACAAATACGCCGCCCTGACAACACGCCTTACCTGTGTTGCCCCGGTTATGTATATATGTATCGAGGAAGAATACCGGGGTGCCGCAGGGGTCCGTGCTGTCACCAACTCTTTTCCTTCTGTAAATCAATGATATGCTATCCCTCGGGAACATTGCAGGCGTGTGCATTTACAGCGAAGAAATCCCCTTTCATGCATTATTACCAATGAAGGGCAACCTTGAGATCCTTGACATAGACGTTCGTCAAGAGCTCAATAATAAAAACTACATCGAAAGATGTATAGGGCTAGCTTCGTGGAAACTAGGAATACTGAATAAGGTAAAGCGATTCTTTACACTGCATCAGAGGTGTCTGCTGTACAAGACGCAGATTGGACCTTGCGTCGAATACTGCTCTCACTTCTGGGACGGCTCCGCGAAGTATTTGCTGGACGCTCTCGACGCTATGCAGCGTCGAGCTATCCGTATTATAGATTGTCCGGAGGTAACGGGAAGCTTTGAGCCGCTAGCTCAGCGCCGAACAATAGCTTCCTTGGCCGCATTCTACCGTATTTACCACGGCGAGCATTCTGAAGAGCTCTTCAATCTGATCCCATCTTCCTTCCGATCCCGAACAACGCGTGCCGGGCAGAGATGCCACTCCCACACAGTAGGTACATGTTCGCGAGAACCGAACGTTTTAAACGTTCGTTTCTGTGCCGAACGATACTGGCCTGGAACGCCCTGCCTGTGCACGTGTTTCCTCCCACATATAATCCTGGGTTCAGTAGGTCGTCAAGTTGAGGGCCACTCTCCATAGTATAGTGTGCTGTGAGTGACCCACAATCGCTTGACGTCGTCACGACTTACTACCAGGCGGGTGGCGTCAAATTGGCGAACCCAATACAAAAAAATAAAATAAAAAACTACTTCTATAAAATTATTACTCAGTTTGACTCTACTCGGGAGCCCCCCTTGGGGGACTGGAGGGCAAATCTCAAAAACTCGGAATTTTCCCTAGGTCCCCGAACCCCCTTTACATTTCTGCAAAAAAAAACCTAGGTACCTTCCCCTCCACCATCAAGGAGAACAATAAAATTGTGTCAGTGAGTGAGTGAGTAATCCAGCTTTATAAAATATAACAGCTTTTTTTAACAAAAACAATGATAAATACATTCTACATAATCACTTGTATTTAAAAAGAAGCCTAATCATCACAAAATAATAACTAATATTACCAAAGTATCAAAATCTCACGCCACGCTATATTCGTCTGTAGACGGCGTCGAATTTTGGCGCGCAGAGCGACACGTCCTCTCCCTGTAAGCGCTTGGCGCGGACTGCTTACTTGAGGCATGCGTCGAGTATTATAAAGCGAAATTTAGGTGTTTTTAAAAGATTATTTACAGCCTATTTTTTATTATTTAGCTTTCTTTTTTTTTTTGAAATGGATTGATTTTGAACCAAGGTTTATTTATGTTGTTTTAATTTTATGAACGAGAGTTTTATGTAGCCGAAATAAGAACCAATTCATTGCCCATTTTCTCTAAAATTTGACTAACTTAAATATTTGTTTACTCAATTTTTTTTTATGAAAGTGATAAAAAGTAATCCATACATTTGATAGATGACTTATACAAGAATACACTGTATTTTTGTAATACTTTTTAGACGTCAAAACGATTAGTGAATTTGTGATATTCTAGACCTCTTCCAGCAAGAGATACGAAAAACTACCGATTGTTTTAGGTCGATTAATCAAAATTTAATGACAAAAATAAGAAAGTAGCTCACTTATTAGATCATTATTGAAATGATATTTCATGTTGTGCATTAAAACTTATAAAAATACAGTATTTTCAGTGTAAAAACACGTCTGTAAAATCAGCGAAAACGGTAAAATTTAATAGGAGGACTCTTAAATTGTAACATTTCAATGGACTAATTATTAAATTTGGCGCGCGAAATCCAACAATCGATTTTTTTAGCACTGTGAATGGTACGTTACTTTAATGTTAGGTAACTCAAAAACTATATAAGCTACATATACCAAAAAGCAAGCAAGCAAAGCACGTTAATGTGTTCTATCTGCATGACAAATTTCAAGTCGATAGGTTTAAAATTGCGACCGGTATCGTGGCACAAAGTTTTTCAATTGAGACCGTATGAGGAAGACTCCGTAATAGCGCTCCATCTTAATTACGCTGTCGTTCGTACGGTTTCAGAACGCTAATGAAATTTTTTGTAACTTTTTCAACAAATCCCTTTTGATAAAAACCCACCTTTGTATTCATCTGACTAGGTACACGGAAATATTTGATCCGGGCTGCAGAGAATTGTAGGTATACATAATAGTCATGGGTCTTGAAATAACTTTACTTTCGTGCGGATGATTATAGATTTTATATTATGCCCGGTAACGATCATTACGATTACTTATTACGATACACCAATAATTCTATTGGCAAAGTTTGGGTATGGTACGCACCTCTGCCTACCTATATGTATGTATATAAAGTGTCAGTTCTCACAAATACAAGTTTCTATCATTCCCATATAACCGTCGTAGATAAACTAATAGTGTTTGAGTTAGGAGTGGATTCATGTCATATTATTATCAGTTGTGTGAAGGGGAAAAACTTACGTAGTTGGACCAACGCTATAACCTCATTGAATTCCAATGTAAACCGGTGAAATGAATACATTATCTCATACATATTCCACGTGTAGATACATAAATGTGATATATCACAATTTCATCAAAATACAAATTACATTGAGAGCATTTAGATGTATCACCTTTATAATACATATATATTTATAATATAGGTACTACTTAGTAATACGTACGGTCTACGCACTTCGCATTAGGTGTGGGGTGTTTTGAACGTACAAAAGATCGATCACAAAGCGCGTTCATATGTATCTATATAGATAAAATTACATAGCCTACGTGGAAGGCTCTGTTTTATATTCAAAAATATAAGGTACGTCTTCTATAATTTATAATGTTTATAGTAGAAAAATGGGTAAACCTGTGATTGACAGACATGTAGGTATAATAAGAGTATGTCAAAGCATAGCACTGTTAACTAATCTTTGGGACGCTGTATTTGTCTTTACGCTATACGCAAGTTTTATTCGTCTATACATAGTATAAAACAAAGTCGCTTTTCCTGTCTGTCTGTCCCTATGTATGCTTAGATCTTTAAAACTACGCAACGGATTTTGATGCAGTTTTTTTTAATAGATAGAGTGATTCAACAGAAAAGTTTTAATGTGTAATACATGTATAACATACTAGAGTAATACCGATTATTTTAAAGGTTTCTTTTTTCTTCTTTTTTTTAGGTAATGTCGTAAATAAAGACATTTTTTTGCGCTTTCATTGCAAACGCTGACGAAACCCTACTAGACAGATCAAAATAATGTACTACAGTATTGTATACCATAGAAAGGTTTACAAAAAAGTCCGCAATAGCATATGTCTATCTCTTAAGGATAACGCACAGTAACCATTTTTATCTTTTATAAATGACAAAAAAATTTATGTGTCATTTGCCAAGCTATTTTTACCAATGCAGTATTATTCCTTATCTAATTTAATACTTTACCTACGTTGTGCATTTAATGTAGACCTAAATTGCCATTCACACCATATAATTTGGACGAATGACTTAAGAGATATCTCGTGATGGAAAAAAAATACGAGCGCGGCGACGCAGCCGGGCTGTGGCCAATGACGGCAGTGAACACACAGAGATTTTAAGCAATACAGCATAAATCCTTATCCAATTAAGTACCTTAAATACATTTTGCTTTTAATATAGATCAATATGGCCCTTTACAGCATGTAATTTAAATGAATATTTTCGAAGATATTACATTAATAGGTTATATCAAGGCTTTTTCATTAAAAATTCATTTTCATTCATTCAATTTATTCGACATGTTTTTCGAAATTCATAGTAGGTACCTTGGTTGGATAGGAATTAGAATAAAACAATATAATTATGGCCACAAAGCGGTTTAAATTAATGTAGGTATTTAAGTTCAAAAGAGAACTGAATAGGATAGGTATAAAGTCATATCTGAAAGACGTCGTCGTTCAAACATAGGTCGTAGTACAGGGAATGCCCAAAGAGCACGTTCAGCTAGAGACGAAGATTCGTCAAGGGAATGTGAGGCTCGGCTCAGCCAGCTTCGGGCTAGATATAGAGCTGAAGGAGTAAGAGAATCCTCAGTTGAGCGTGAGGCTCGCTGCAGCCAAGATCGGGAAAGTCATAGTGTTCGGAGAGCCAGAGAATCGTCTGCCGAGCTTGAGGCTCGCCTCAGCCAGGATAGGGGTAGGCATCGATTACAGAGAGCCAGAAATAATTCGTGGGTAAATAAAGAAAATTCTGCCATGAATTACGATCCATCGATTCCTTACAAGGACGATCGATAGTATCAATTGATAGCATGTCAGTAGTGATTGAACATTGTTTGGCATTTAAATTCAAAGACGAATCTAATTCCACAATTCTAATACCACAGATAAAGACAATCATTCAACCAATTCAAAGCATACAAATATTTGCATTGAGATATTTGAATTTTAAGACTGACATGCTACATAGTCTACATTGCACCCGTGCGAAGCATGGGCGGGTCGCTAGTTCGTTATAAAGTAGACAATACCTAACATTTTTATTAAATAAATGTATGTGGTATACATTTGGTAATTTAAAATAGAAACAGGATTTAAGTACTTGGGAGTTCAAAAATAGTGTTGTAATTGTTTACAAGTCGGGGCCTTGTAAACAAGTACAACACCTATTCGCGAGTTAGTAATTAAGTTAGAAGGCCAGAGAAAATATTATAACGAGAGCGTAACTCATTTGCACTTGAAAATGGCGAAAGGAATATTTTGTACTTCAAAGAGTAAGTACCCTACGAAAGAAACTAATCCATTTATTTGGAGTTCCTTCAAACAAATTGTAAGACTATTTTAATATTATAATTTGAAGTACACTATTCCGGGTGATATTAGGAATATTTGATAAATTTTTTATAGAAATAGAGAGAAAGATGTGTATAAAGATTTCCTAGATAAGCGTTTATAATGCCTAATGCGTTTTTTTTTCGAGCCAGGCGTTTAGATTTTAGTGGGGGATGCCCTGTTTTAACAACAAAATACATAAAGTTGAACATCTCGCAAATGGATACTTAAATCAATAAATTGTCTTTGAAAACTCTTAATGTTTTTAAAAGACCTATCTAATGATACCCTACATAAAGGGGTATACGCTTTCTAGCACTAAGTATTTGAACGGAAAGCCGAGGACGGACATATACGGGTATATATAATACGGGTGGAAGGGCATGGCGAAACTATAACGCTCAATTCACACCGTAAACAAAGCGAAGCGTCCTGGTTTCATTATTGTGGTTTTAAACTTTATGTTCGCGGTCGCGAACAAAAGCGCCGCTGCATTTCTGTCGTCGCTTGGTTTCCGGTGTGAATTGAGCCTCCAGCTTAATGGTTCCGAGGCTTGAACGACGGAACTTTAAAACGGGGAGCAAACCACGGGAAGTTCCAGTTTGGTACAATCTATATATTTAATACGACAATTTGTCTGTCTGTCTGTCCGTACGTCGCGTTTTTCAATTATAATTAATAATACATACATTTGCAGGAAATATTAAAATATTCGTAGAAGTTTAGGAAAGGTTTTTTTTTATATTTGAGGCGAAGAAAGTTCGCCGGGATAACTAGTAATTAATTAATATTCCTAATAAGCCACTGTGTGGAAATCGGTTCACTTCTATCTATGTAAGCCTAACATAATTATAAATAACCGGGATCTGCTCTAATCTACCATTCTCAAAAGGAAACAATACTAATTGGATTACTTTGGTGGAAACAACATAAACATTCCTCATGTATCGTTGTTCATTAAGGTAGGTACGGGTCAGTAATTGGCGCGCGTACCAAGTAATTGTGTCTCCGTTTCTACAGGTCATTACTCGGCATTTAGTGTTCAAATAGGTATACACGAATAAGGTGAAAGATCGTATGTTGTCAAAAGCTCTTCATAGTAGGTACCTACTTACTTAGGCTGAGATTCATAAACCGCACTAAGCCTTTACTTTGTAGCAAAGTCGCACTTTCACTCAAAATAATGTTTCATAGTCAAGCCTAAGGCCAGTCTTTACTTTGGGAAACCCTACTTTACTTAGTAAAGTACTAGTGCACGATATCGTAGACTTTACGTTTCAAAGTAAACTTTGAATGATTATACTACTAATTTTAATAGTCTTGTGCCTCGTGCAAAATTTATAATATATTGGTCTATTTAATCTGGCCGGATTATGAGCTCATAATTGTCAATGTCATTCCTGTGATCTGTTTGTTTGACATGAATAAACAGATTATACAGAAAGGCTCAAAATTACGTTTCTTTACTACATATTGAATGTTTCAGTAACGCAGTTTTATGTTAATAATATTATAAATATGTAGTCGCGATGCAGTGACAATAATTTTTATGAGCTAATGTATTCAAAATATTTAATTTTTTTACGAAAAATCTAGCATTAGTAATTAATTTACGCGTGTTAAGTAATATAAACTTTGCGTAGAACGAATTGCTGTTGTAGTTTACTTTGGTTTTACTAAGCTACAGCGTAGAGCAGCACTTTCCTTAGTAAAGTCCGAGTGCCGACTATGAAATTGAAATCCGCCATAGTAAACTTTGAGATTTGAAAGTACACTTTCGGAAGTCTACTTTGATACGAAGTAAAGTTCTGTTTATGTATCTCAGCCTTAGTTATATAAAGATTGGGAATTTACAGACTGGAGCATGTTTTGTCTTTATGTTATAAACAGGTAGGTCAAATAGACGCACTGCGAAGTTTCGGAGTAGGTACCTACAGATTATAATCATCACCCGTATTTTCCTTTCTGGTGCTAATTTAGGCTTCAAAACTGCTTAAAAATTTACATATTTATTGTATTGAGAACGGAGCCCTATGTTGTGTTTATAGAAAATTGTTGGGTTGCTAAAATTTCGTAAATAGCTTCGTTGACTACTATTATAATTCCCGGACTTTAACAAACTTTTTTCCTTCAAGAACCCAAGTTGGTTCTTTGTCATTTGTTCTGGCACTGGTCGCTAACTTAGCTTTCTTCTCTGCTGGAGGATTTCTCTGTAATAGTAGCTACTAGTTTGATTTGTACACGTCCGTGCTAAATTTGAGCGAAATCGGTTGAATAGTTTAGGCTGTAGCTTTCCGTAGATACGAGTACGTAAATACGTACCTACTATACATACATTTTCCAGAAATCACGGTTTTCAACTCGGGGGAGCTTAGGGATCATGGGAAACTCAAAATATCACTGTTATAAATACAATTTTCTTATTTATTTAGATTTTTAAGTGTACCGATAATTTTAACACATTGCAAAGGTTAAGCAACATCTAGTCGGGCCGGTCTCAGGATGGGTGACCATTTCTTAAGATATGAGACCCCTCCGTGCCTCGGAGAGCACGTTAAGCCGTCGTCGGTCCCGGTTGTCATACGAACATGCCTCCGGCATTAAGTCCGCCTTTGTACATTTGTTTGTGCATAAAGCTTTATAAATAAATAAATTTAAAAAAAACATCTATAGCAGCCGTTAGGGGTAGTTGGAGCGTAGATTACAAATAACCTTACCTAATCGATATATGTAAAACAAAGTCGGTTTTGTTAAAGGGCTAATGACTTGAAAACGGCTGGAACGCATTTCATGGTTTGTGATTTGTTGTTTTCGTTTTATTTTGTGTTACTAGAATTATAGTAATCAAAAACATAATATACCAAACTATTGATGCAATAAAAACTCCTTCCTCCTAAGAAAAGAATATAGGCTACAAGAAGTAAGTACTACTCTTGCGGAGACTAAGTCGCGGGCAGAAGCTATAGGTACCTACAGTGTGTCTTAAGACCATGCCTCGTCCCATGTGACCTACCATGTGGAGGGAACATAGTTAACCTCCTAATAGATTCCGCATGCAGGGCAACAAACGCGCGCCACTCATACTTGATTTCGCAAGCATGTAAAGCTATGCCTAAAATCACGACGTCAGTGACAACCAACTTCGCGACCTATGACCACGTGCGATTATATAATTTAAAAAAAATGTTTTTGTGAGCATTTTACATTTTAAATGGCTTCCTGTTTCGTAAAATGGTGTGGCAAGTCGGCGAAGACATCAAATTACCAAAAAGATGGCATTACATTTCACCGGTAAGTAAATTAGACATAAATGTAAATATAAATTGACTAGGCACCGGAATTCAATTTATTCTGGTTGGTAATAGAACATAAACACAAACAATTTCGAACCCGTTGATGTCTTTTTGAAATTACTCTTTCACTCATTAGCCAAATTATAATAGCTATCCTTTTCTAACAATACATTACAATAGCACTTGAATCGATAGTGATGGGATATCGGTATGATATTGTACGTCATCGATATTTTGCCGTAGGTGCTTTAAAAAGTAGTACCTATAAATAAGCAACATGTTGTCGCCTGCGACTGCGCCCGCTTGAATTTCGGTAAACTGTGATTTATTTACGGCCAATTTGTGCGTTGGCATTATTTAATTTTTTTTTTCGCAGCTAATGTGATTTAGTATTAGCAATGTAACTGAGATATATATTATTTTATAGGTTTCCTGGATGCCCCGAGGAAAAAGAAATGGATAGATGCAACATCTCGTGGGGAGAGTTGGTTTCCCACCAATAACAACATAAAATATTAAGAAAGAAATTATAGTCCCGCCGATGACATCAGTTTTTGTGATCTATTTATAATTTCTTTCTTAATATAAATTATATTATTTCACATCTACTGAATAAAAATATAAAATTATTATGTATCATCATCAGAGATGGGGGGCTCGTGGCTTAGTGGTAACCGTGTATATTAACACATTGCTAAGGTTAAGAAACATCTAACCAGGTCGGTCTTAGGATCGGTGACCATTTTTTTAGAAATTGAGACCTCCGTGCCTCTGGGAGCACGTTAAGCCGTCGGTCCCGGTTATTATACGAAAATCTATGGCAGTCGTTACGGGTATTTGGGGCCCTAAATCAAAATCCAACTGGTCTAACTACAGAGCTTTGATATCGCCCATAGTTTGTGGAGATCAGAATGATGGCAGTCGCTCCACGGAAAATATTAAAGTTCAGCTGCATCGCAGTTACACTGGAAAGCTGATCCTGAGTTGGGAAAAGGCTCGGTAGATGTGCGATCATCAGAGATCGGAATAGGTAGAAAATTTTTACCTAAAGTTTGAGGAAATAGGAACTGAGAGTTGATAATGTCTGTCCCTCTTGATTAAGTCCCGATACCTATTCCTTTTTTATTTATTATTATAATTTTTTATAAATGTATTTAAAAATGTATAAAATAAGAATATAAAGGAATAAACGATACAATAAAAATATAATTATAATATACGAGTACCTATCAAAATTTTATCGACACATTTTCATCCCTATCCCATCTCTAGTATTCGGTGCATTCGAAGATTGACCTTGAAACAGCCAATCATAGTGCATTTACATGTTTCCGCGCGCCCCTCGCATTCCGTCATAACAGATGAACTCGGTAAGGAACAAAATTACAGTAATGCGGAATCTATTAGGAGGTTATCTATGGGAGGGAAGTATCCTTTTGATGTCAACAACAATTTTAACATTCATAGATTTTTGAAAATATACCTGTCTAAACCAAGAATCGAAGGTTTCAAATGGTAATAAAAATAGGTTTGCTCACGACACCAATCAAAGGCTCAATGAAATGGATTATATATATCCAAGTACCTTGGCATCTTAAATAAAAGGAAGAACAGAAAATATTATAAACGCGGAGTTAATTATCTTTATGAAGCAGAAAGACGAAATCTCATACCACAGGAGGACAGGGCTCCAGCTCACAACAGTCTGAGAACAAGGGACTATCTTAATTAAAATATTGTAAAAAAATTATAGCAAGTAAAATTATTAAAATACTGAGAATACTACACAAAAGGAGACAGACACACTTTGAGCGATTGCAACAAAAAAATATGCTATTATTTTTAATAAATGTAACGGCTTTCCTTATATTAAAGACACTGTTTAGTTAAATGAAATAAATTATCCTAGTAAAGCCTTTTGAACTGTTAGGAGGTAGGTACGAAGTAAGCCGGGTCAGCTAGTCTGTTATAAATCCGGTGTGCACGGAAAGAAAGCTTTTAATATGAACTAATTTTGCGGAGCGGATCACCTATTGGTCTTAGCTTGATATTTTATATGGGCTTCTTCGATAATTGGACTGCGACCTACGTAACACAAAAATATATTTTTTAATTCGAATCATTAGTCCCCGAGATTAGCCAAACAAATAAATTTACAATTTTTGTTCAACCAAACAAATAAATAAACAATTGAGCTTTTTAAATTCTTTCATTAATATCATTATCCCTAGTGTTACTATAGGCTTTATCCCGCTAATGTGTTTCCATGGGAATTGGGAACGAAAATCACGCGGGCGGAGCCGCGGTATTCAGCTGGTGTTTAATAAACTAGATATGTATAGCTTAAACATCCTGTGTGCATCTGTTTATGATTAGTTTATTACATACGAGAATTAATATACCTAATAGCAAAAATTCGATTAATTACATCTAATCTCCTAGGTATGTGAATCGATATGAATAAAGATCGATTCAAAAAATCGTTTATCGTATTTTACCTATTTGCATAAATGTATTAAAATATCTATTCACATCGTGCATACCTAATGCACGATGTGAATAGATATTTTAAAACTGGTGTTTGTGAAATGTTCAGCATGTTTGATGTACCTACTATGTGCGATGTTTCGGTTACGCTGCGGGTATCATAAAATATATATACACGAATGATTTATCGCTCTATTTCTCTTTTATATTACTCGAGTAGTAAACAAGCATCTGATGGTAAATGTTTGTCATTCATAACCATGACCATATCTAACTTTGATTGAAGACTTTCAACATTTTATACAGTGACCAGACCAATCTGAAACTTCATATTGTTAAACAACGAAGCACTTAGTTAAAATATTGAATGGAATCAGGCGTTACCTGGCGAAAGTCCATGATAAACAATGGGGTAAGATGTTGATTTTTTTATATAATTGCACTAATTTCGCTAAATAGAAGACAAGAGAGAGATATTGTGTCCAGTTTTCCTTCACTTAACATACTTCGATATCATTTTTAAATACCATAGGCATAGCCACATAGAAAATACCCAAACTCCGAAACAAACATTTGTGGATCACACAAACATTTGATTTGATCCGGAAACGAACCCGGGACCTCAGGAACGACAGTCGCGTGCATATACCACTGCACCACCGAGGTAGTCTAACGACTACTGTGTTTATAAGCGTAAAATCCTTACCATACATGTCATTCCGAATTCAATGAGGTTTTATTCATATTTTAAGAGCTTTATCTCTATATTTTCAACGTTTTTGAAGATCTTGACTATAGGATAAAAAAGTTAACTGATTCTTCCTTGTAAAATTAACTATTCTGTAGTGTATTGTAAACAGTCATGGGCTGTGCGTGCAAACACTCATTATACTGATCTCCTTCAGACATCTGCAATCATACGAAGCGCACCCTTGGGAACCCCATTTTAGTTTTTGCTTCTACCTTCTCGTAAAGGTTAGACGGTTTGGTACACGTGACGTGGCCAAATCACAGTGTCATTTAAATCCAAATTAGAGAATAGAATACAATATAACTTTATTTGTACACCAATACAACATATATAACAAACTATTCAAGTTAAACATGTACAGTAAGCTTCAGAGAAAAGGAACCCCCCTTGATAATGACATGAAAGCATTAAAGTTTTTTGAATCATTGTGTATATGGCATGTTGGTCTAGTGGTTATGACCGATGCTTTGTGGACACGGCAACCGGGGTTCAAATCCTCGGACACAAGTTCTTTTTTTATTAATATAATTATTTTTTAATTTTCTTAAGCACTTTTTGTTAATTAATATTTAAGGAATCAAATTTTATAGTAGGTATGAGGTTTGTAAGAAAAGATAGGCTTATTGCATAAACAATATTAATTTATTTCTCGAATTACATTTGGGAACTAATGCGAAATAGTGCCGCATGTTTTAATATAATGTCGGGGATGAAAAGTCGTCTTCCAGAAGTGATAGACAGTGAGGGCCATCCTCTCCGTTATTAATGCAGTTTATCGATTCTTACCCAGGACAAATCTTTGTGTGCTGAACACGATAATTTTTTGTGTCTGGGTGTAATTAATCTAAAAAAAATATTTAAAATAAGTATTATATCCGTTGTCTAGTATCCATATCACATTAAGGTGCTTATTTTAGGCTAGATGACGCTGTGTATAAAGTGTCCTAACATTCATAATAATAATATTATATTATTAATACCTAATCCCATTACAAGTTTTTGTTTACAAGTTTAGTAATCTTCTAATGTGTTAACGATGCACCATCTGACCTCACATATTTTTCTAATGTTGTGTTAAAAGAGTTACCTACTTATCAGAAAATGTGATCAAAGAGAAAGATGTATATTGCTATACTGTTATAGTTTAGCATGTTGGTTCTTTCTTTCTTTGTATTCACAGGAACAAATAACATTTCATTTTTCAACCATTCTTTTATATTCAAAGATTATACAGAGTGTAAAAAATTAATGTTTGCAACTTTAAATAAATAAGTAAATAAATATTGTAGTTATGTTTCTAGAATTATCTAATATTAAGTAAACATTTTATACTTCACTTAAGGTATTGTATTTTGTCAGTAAATTTAGGTCAGGTAAAATTTAAAAATAAGTAACCCCAATTTAACTCAGATAGAAAAACTGTATACTCAACCAGGAATGGAAAGAGGAAAGAAAAAACATAGAAATGTAATTCCAGAAATAAATGAATATTGTTTATGCAATAAGCCTATCTTTTCTTACAAACTTCATACCTACTATGAAATTTGATTCCTTAAATATTAATTAACAAAAAGTGCTTAAGAAAATAAAAAAATAATTATATGAATAAAAAAAGAACTTGTGTCCGAGGATTTGAACCTCGGCTGCCGTGTCCACAAAGCAGCGGTCATAACCACTAGACCAACATGCCATATACACAATGATTCAAAAAACTTTAATGCTTTCATGTCATTATCAAGGGGGGTTCCTTATTTATTTATTTATAATTTTTGTACATACACACAAAAAAATAAACAAGAAACAGAAGTACAAAAGAATAAAGTGAGCATAGTACAAGGGCACTACTTATTCCTAAAGGAATCTCTTCCAGCAGGCCTGAGAGGAGAAGTAAGAGTGAAAAGGCTAAGTGTGTGCAGTGCAAGTAAATAAATAAACCTACATAAACTATGGGTGCTATAATATATACATAGATAAATATATCTGTTTGTTGGTTTTTGGAATATAAGACAGGAGCTTGTAATAATACGTGTCATGTATTTCAGTCGGCCATGTTACAAAGTGAAGGAAGAAGGAAGTGAACATAGACAAGACAATATTGATATAATCTAAGCATAGACTAAACTAGGCTATGGCTTACAAGCTAATATAATATTATGACATCTTCCCTTTAAGTAACTTTATTATAACTTATATTTTAGATTCTTATATAAAAATAACAAAACGCATTTTAGTGTTTTGACACGAGACAATTTGACGTTTTTAAAGATTCTGACAGTTGACATAATTTGACGTTGTCAATTTGACGATTGTTTCTAAATGTAAACAAACAATGGTTTACAACATTTTAGTTTACTAACTAATTACTTATAACTAAGTACATGACAATGAATACGAAACAATGTTTATAAGACTGTGTCTATAAGACGTTGTGGTTGCCTTATCTCTCTTCCTGAACTAGAATATTTCTTAATTGGTTGACTGGTAGTACGTTGAGGAGATTGACTATGAGAAATTCTAGAGTAATCATTTGTATAACAAGGAGTATAACTGATATGAGTTTGATTGGAACTGACTGGTTGAGTGTGAAAATTATTAGTCTGTGTGTTATGTGAATGAAAAGAATATTGAGACTTTGGTCTAAGTGTTATGTATTGTCTATTGCGACGATATGTACCAAATTTACTTTTTATGATATACGACCTAGGTTCAGGACCAACTTGTTGTATAATACCTGGAAACCAAGACGATTGTGGATGTTTTTGAAACATAACATGACTATTTACCTCCAAGGGTTTAAGATCTTTGGAATTTTTGTTGTAATACTCTTTCATCTTATGTAAATTTTGATTATTGACTTGTTTAAGATGTCTATAGTTACACAATTTTGGTTTTAAAAGTTTTTCTACTATAGGTAGCTTTGTACGAAGTCTACGTGACATGGAAAGTTGTGCTGGTGAACATAAATTGTTTTTGGGAGTATTGCGATATTGCAGTAATGCTAAATATGGATCAGTATTATCAAGTAAACATTTTCTAAGCATATTTTTAATTATGCCTACTGTCCGTTCTACCATACCATTTGAACGGCTGTGATAGGGACTGGAAGTGACATGGTGAATATTCCAATCTTGTGTGAAATCATGAAAAGATTTGGAATTCATCGGTGGACCATTATCTGACATTAATGTATGGGGAATACCATGACGAGCAAATATTGATTTTAACTTGATTATGACTTGGTCTGCACTGTAACCATTACTTAAAATTGCTATCTCAACGTATTTTGAGAAATAATCGACTACAATTAAGTATGTATGCTTGTTGAACTCAAAGAAATCTATACCAACCTTATGCCAAGGAATGTATTTGTAATCATGTGGTAATAAACTTTCTTTAGTGTTACTCTTTCTTAAAGTGAGACAAATTTCACAATTACTGATGTAATTATCTATATCTTGACTAATATTAGGCCAGTAAATTGTATGTCTTGCCAAATTTCTACAACTATTCATGCCTTGATGACCTTCATGTAATAGTTTTAAGAAATCTTTTCTTAAAGAAATAGGTATAATAACTCTATCTGACAAAAATAAAAGGTTATTAGCATAATGAATATCATCTTTAACAGGAAAGAAAGGTTTAATACAATCTTCTACTTTATGCTTTGAATTTGGAAATCCATTTTTACAGTAATTAATAAGAGTTTGAAGAGTTTGGTCAGACCTGGTAGCTTGTTCAATTTGTTGTAATTTGAAAGGACTAAGTGACAAATTAGCAGTGAGTAAATTAACATGAAGTTTAATATCTTCATCCAATTCTACTAATGCATTTTCTGGTAATGCAGCACGGGACAATGTGTCTGCGACATATAAGTATTTACCTGGTTTATAAGTAACGATAAGATCATAGGGTTGCAAACGAAGCATTATTCGTTGCAATCTTGGTGGAATATTAAATAAAGGTTTACTAAATAAAGAGACAATAGGTTTGTGATCTGTTTCAACTAGGACTTTGTTACCAAAAATGTATTGATGGAACTTAGTACAACCAAATAAAATTGCTAGGAGTTCCTTTTCAATCTGAGAGTAATTTTGTTGAGACTTTGTCAAAGAAGCTGAGCCATATGCTATAGGACTAATATTATGTAAGATGACAGCACCTAAAGCATCTTTTGAAGCATCTACTGACAAAGTAAGTGGTTTTTGAGGATCAAAGTAAGTTAAGACTGGTGAAGAACTAATTAGAGACTTTAATTTATTGAATTCTTTCTCATGACTGTCATTCCATGACCATATTGTGTTTTTATTAAGTAACTGTCTTATGTTTGATGTTTCTTTTGATAAATCTTTTATGAATGAGCCAAGAAAATTAATCATGCCCAGGAATCTTTGGACATCTGTGACATTCTTAGGCTGTGGCATGTTGCAAATTGAATTTACTTTAGATGGATCTACAGACACTCCATTTCTATTGAATATAAAACCTAAATACTTGACTTCACTTTGACAAATGTTACATTTATTACTATTAAATGTTAGACCTATATCTTTTGCACGACAAAGAACTTTTTCTAGGATTTGATCATGTTCTTGAATGGTTTTAGCATGTATAAGAAAGTCGTCCATCATTATTTTAATGCCTTGTATGTCACCAAACCGGGAAAACATTTCTTTATGAAAGATTTCTGGAGATGCATTGACACCAAACGGTAACCTTAAAAAACGAAATCTGCCATAGGGGCTTATAAAAGTACATAGTTTGGATGATTCTTCATCTAAGACAAGATTCCAAAAGCCTGACTTAGCGTCTAAATTTGAAAAATAACATGAACCATTTAGTTCTGCTTTAATTTCATCAATATGTGGAAATGGGTAATGTGAACGTTTAATAGCTTTATTTAACTTACGTGGATCTAAACATAATCTAATGCTTCCATCCTTTTTAGAGACAATTACCATAGAGTTGACCCAATCAGTTGGTTCATCAACTCGAGCAATAATACCAGTGACTTCTAACTTATCAAGTTCTGCCTTGACTTTATCCTGTAATTTAAAAGGAATTTTTCTACTTGCGTCTACCGACGGCTTGACATTTTCGTTGAGAGTTAAATGACATTCATAGTTTTTAAGAGCTCCTATTCCATTAAAAACCATACTATATTTCTTTAGTATTGACAGACTGTTTGACTCTGCAGGGACTTTGTGACACATTGACTGTGATATGACTTGACTTTGACTGTTAGACTGACTTGACATTGACTGTAAATTGTTGTTCTGGCTATGCTGACTAAGTGTGTAGTTTGGACTGTGTTCAGATATATTTTCATCAAAGGTTACTGAATGTATTCTTTTTATGACTTTTAACTGTTGACATGACTGCCTACCCAGAATATTTTTGCAATCTAACGGTGTAATATGGAAACACAAGTTGTATGATTTGTCATTATACTTACATGGTAATGTACAATAACCGATTGTAGGTATACTTTGACCTGTAAATGTTGTCAAGTTAAATGGTGTTTGTATAAGATTTATCTCTTGCAACGCTAGTTTTTCAAATGCTTTCTTAGACATCAAATTCACATCTGCACCTGAATCAATAAGTAAGCAAACAGATTGACTACAGATACTTAGGGTTATTGACCATTGGTCACTACATTTTACAGAATTACATTGATAAACAAAAAAGCTTGATCATCATTAGAAAAATCTTCTTGCACATAATTAACAAATTTTTGCTTGGACTTACACATCTTTGAATAATGATTAAGTTTTTGACAGAAATTACACTTTGCACCAAGAGCAGGACATTTAAAACGATGTGTTTGACCACACTTTGGACACATTGAGTTATTCATAGACTGATTGTTACCTTTATAACCATTGGGACTGCTATAACTCGATGAATGGGATGTATTGTATGACTGGTTAGGATTGTACCTTGACTGTTGACTGTGACTCTGACTTCTTGATTGACGGTCCTGTGACTGCGGATTGTACCTTGACTGTTGACTGTGACTCTGACTTCTTGATTGACGGTCCTGTGACTGCGGATTGTACCTTGACTGTTGACTGTGACTCTGACTTCTTGATTGACGGTCCTGTGACTGCGGATTATACCTTGATTGTTGACTACGACTATGATTTCTTGACTGACGATGTTGTGAATGACTTCTACTGGACTGTTGACTACTTCTGTTATGTATACTATCTATACTAGCTACAGATGAATTGGGATTTGTGCCTGATAATATTTGAACTTCTTTACGGGACGATTCTAGTGACTTAGCAATATTTATAGTGGCATCTAAAGTGGTAGGCAATTCTTGCAAAATTTTCTCTTTAATGTATTGATTCTGATCATTTAGATTCCAACTAAATATATCTTTTAGTAAATCGTCTTGCAATTCACCAAAATTACATTGATGGGCTATATTTTTGAGATCTGTTATATAACTGTCCAGCTGTTCATTTTGCAGTTGCTTTCTGTTAAAAAGTTTATGCCTTATCATGGTTATATTGACTTTTGGGCTGAAATAACCTGCAAATCTGTCGATCAACACTTGTAGCTTGACTGTTTCGACATCTAGGTTGAAAGAATAAAATATGTGAAGGCAATCTGGTCCTATATAATGTAATAAAAGTGCAACTTGCCTATCTTCGCTTTCTTGATCATATTTAAATGCTTTGAGATATATTTTGAATTTGGTGATCCAATTTTTCCACGTGAGCGGCATGTTGGATGCATGAACGTCCATGTGCTTGAGGCGACCCGACGACGTTGAAGATTCGTCCATTTTTTTCTTCTGGTTGATCCAGTTCTTCCTAAGACACGCCAGTTTACACCACACCTGATGTTTGTTGGTTTTTGGAATAAAAGACAGGAGCTTGTAATAATACGTGTCGTGTATTTCAGTCGGCCATGTTACAAAGTGAAGGAAGAAGGAAGTGAACATAGACAAGACAATATTGATATAATCTAAGCATAGACTAAACTAGGCTATGGCTTACAAGCTAATATAATATTATGACAATATACTGAGCTATATATACAATACTTACAAATACTACCATATATAGCTAGGGTAAGGAGGACAGATAATGTGTTTTGACTTTACTTTTAAAGAGAGGAAGATTTTTTTTTTTTTTTTAGATTTTACAGCTTTGTATATCAGGGGGTAGTGAGTTCCACAGCCTGACCGCAAACGAACGGTAAAGGAATAGGAGTAGAAATCGGTTTTGTGGGAGGGAAAGTTTAGGCGGTACATGAGGTGAGATCTACAAGGAGTACCGGGAGTGTTCATGTAGGAGAACCGCTCCCGCAGGTAGGAAGGATAAGCCGGATTATGTAGGATACCCACTGCCTCGGTGGCTCAGTGGTATGAGTATGCGACTGCCGCCCCTGAGGTCCCAGGTTCGATTCCGGGTCGAATCGAATTATTTGTGTGATCCACAAATGTTTGTTTCGGAGTTTGGGTATTTTCTATGTATGTTAAGTATGTATTTAGAAATATATAAGTATGTTTATCAGTTGTCTAGATCCCATAACACAAACTTATATTAGCTTAATTTGGGCTAGATGACGTTGTGTGAGAATGTCCAAAAATACTTAAAAAAAAAAAATATTATAAAGGAGACATACTATCCGAGTGTCTCTCCGAAGACGGATTGGGAGCCACTTGAGTTCCTTGCGAAATTGCGAAACATGATCATACTTACGTAGATTAAAAACAAAATGGATACATAATTTTGCAAGCGCTCAAACTTATTTAAAAGCTCCTCAGTAGCATCCAAATAGCAAGCATCCGCGTAGTCCAAAATAGGCTGAATTAGAGTCTGAGCAAGTGAGACCTTGATATCTAGGGGCAGAAAGCTCTGGAGGCATTTGAGCGTGTGGAAAGTGTAGTGCACCTTTTGCTGACCTCGCCAACATGTGTCTCCCAGGATAAAGTGCTGTCTATTACCACGTCCAGATTTTTTGCAGTATTAGCGTACACGATTGGAGCCGATAAGAACCGAGAATACGGGCCTACGCTTAGGAAGACGGATAGAAAAAGATAAATAGAGAAGGTCGTGATAGGAGTAGCTAGCCGTTAGTTGCCCATGTGTGGCCACAAGGTCGGGCGAGGAGGTAACGATCAAGTCTAAAAGAGAGGGGATGCAGCTAGGAAAATGATGTGTAGCAGAGAGAGGTAGAATGTGAAGGTTTACAGAAGACAAAAGTGACTGAAGAGAATGGGTGCGGTGATCATCCTTAATCAGGCAGGTATTAAAATCGCCCATTAGAACCACGCGGCTGTAATCGGGACAAAGGTCATTCAGCAGAGCCTTAAGTGAGTCAAAGTAATTAATTCTTTGATCCGGACTGTAAAACACACCGAGTAATAATTTAGTAAAATGAATAGTGATCTCAAGGAAAAGATGCTCTGCCGAACCAATAGCATCCGGAGGGGAGGCACTGATAACTCTATAAGGAATATCGTCACGTAGATAAATCGCCACACCTCCGCATCCCTTGCCAACCCTGTCTTTGCGAATAAGCACAAATCCAGGAATAGCAAAGAGCGAGGAGGGCAGTGACGGTTTCAAGAAAGATTCAGAAATCAAGAGAGCATCGACACGATTGTTGCTAAAGGTTGCCAGAAGATCGGAGAAATGATGAGAGACACTCTGGGCATTAATATGTACGATATTTAGATTTTTAGGAAACTCGATAAACAGATAGGATAACCGGTCATGTAAAGTCAAGGCTATAGAATGGTCACTGTCAGTGCTGACAAAGCTTACGTTAAATGGAGAGCAAGAATAAAAGCTGTCCTCATCAGAGGACTCGTAATCCATTATATGTACATAATATATAAATAACTAGCTGATGAGGATAGATATAATAATAAAACTATAACTAAATAAGTAGATAAGATAAATAAAGGTACATAAATTATATAATACTTGTACTAATTAAACAAATAACTAAACGTCGAACACTCCCACTCGCAGCTATTGGAAAAGATTAAACAAAATACAGACTATGAGAAAAAGAGAAAATTGGAAGTAATACAAAAATTACCGCAACCACACCGCAAATTCAAGAGTACAGCGGAACGTAAACGCCAGCATCATGTGAGTGACAAGCTGGGATGGCATATTGAAAACTTGGCAGTATGTCACAAAAACCTTAGCCTGGCCAAAGAAACTAATTTTGAAATAATAACATTGGAATATGTCATTTTACTGTAAAGTAATGCCAAGACTGTCAAGATTGACACAACAAACGTCCGACGTCAGTCAGTAACAATAGCAAACAAAGTTCCATCGTAGTATCTCTATTAGATCTGTGTCCCATCGTGATTGAAATGAATAACAATTCATCGATTAACTATTCTATACCTACCGACAATAAAGTAATACATTTAATACTGGGTTACACATAACGTAAGTTGAATCGTATCAGAAATTAATATTGCAATGCAAGTGCGGCTGCAACGACAGCGAACAACGATCACCGAACAATTACAATTGAAAATTAAATATAAATAGATAGGCATAAAACAGCGACTATCGACGACAGGCTCTGTGCTTTTTGCTGTCGGTGTGTGAGGGTGCAGCTGGAGTTTTCACTTCAGTCGTATCAGCAACCGTCGTTGTAGATGTAGTGCTATTCGCTGAGTCAATGGGAAATTTCACAATGAGCGAATTCAACTCGGCCATTGATTCGATTCTATGGCGTGCCTTGTCAGGTGTTATAATGTTGATAACTCCTCCAGTAGACCATACATATTTCATTTGGAAGTACTTCCGGGCTGATAAAAAAACCTGGTGCCTGATCCTGGTAAGGTATTCTGAGATGGTCAAGCCAGTGCCCTTCAATGTAGTTTTATTGTCCCATGTTAAGTGACGGTGCTCCATATCTCGATATCGAATAACTATGGGCCGGGGCTTACCTTTACTTGATCCGAGGCGATGACAAACTTCCAAGGTGGTACTGTTTACATCGGGCACTTGCATTTTGTTAGATAATATGTCAGAAACAATGGAATGTAGCTTTTCACCTGACTTTTCAGGAACACCATGCAGCAATAAGACTTTCCGCCTCATGGTGGTTTCGTGGCGGTCCATGCCCAAAGAAAAGAGTTGTGCTTGAGTCTTCAAATGCCCTAAGGAGTCCATAACAAAGACTTGAACTCACGGAATTCCACAGAAAGAGCTGTTATATCCGAGTGAACTGGTACAGGTGAGGCCAAAGCCTCCTTCAACCTCTCCTCGTGGCTTTGCAGACGGCTTGTAAACAGAGTTTCCAGCTCCGCCAAGCTCTTTTCAAATCTACTATCCATGTCGAAGATGAAAACACAAATCCCGGTGATGTAGAGAGAAATGTTATATAGTCTGAGTAGTGGTGTGTTCAACAACTGCTAGTACATATATGTATAGCTTTAATAAACAGTTAAATTAAATTTTTAAAACATTAAATATTAGGAGCTCAAAAATTGCAACTATATCTTGCGACTACCCACTTATTTCCTTTTCTCTGAAGCTGACTGTACAAATGGCGGCCTTATCACTAAAAAGTGATTTCTTACAGGCAACCTTTGGATGGACAAGTAGAAAGAATAGAATTTAAAATAACCATAAGGGTAGGCATTGGTGGAGAGAGAAAATATAGTTTCTTGGGAAAAAGGTACTACTTAATCAGAATCAATAAAGTAACAAAAATACACATACTTACATAAAATACATAGATATAAGTGCATACATATAAATAAATACATGATAATATACACATACATACATACATACATACCATAAACTTATATACACTACTATATGTAAAACATATTTATGGACTATAAATATGTAGCGGCTGTACATATGCATAGTAACGAGACAACAAATAACGGCGTCTAAAGAGCTCAAATAGTGATCATTGACCATTCTCTTGATCATCATAACGTACACGCTATCGGCGGCCAAACAAGTAACTCTGAAACCAATCAACTACTGTTCGAGATATGTTAATGGAGTGCAATATGCCCAAGAGGATATGGAAATCCACCGTGTTAAATGCATTGCTGAAATCTAGTAAGGAGAGCACGGTAAGATTGCCATTTTCCATACCAATTCTAATATCATCCGTAACATTGATCAAAGTACTGGCCGTGCTGTGACCTGGACGAAACCCGGACTGAAAAGAATCTAAAAGGCTGTTTAGGTTGAGGAATGAACTTAACTGATTGCACACCAGCCGTTCCAAAACCTTGGATAGGAAAGGCAAGATAGAGATGTGTCGGTACTCAGAAAAGGAGGTAGGGTTAGATTTTTTAGGTAGTGGAATGATTTGTGCCTCCTTCCAAACCTTTGGAAACACAGTGCAGGTAAGGGAATAATTTAGGATGTGACACAAGGTAGGAAGAATTTCATCCAGGATCGGCAGAATCATGTTACGGCTAATATTATCACTGCCAACGGCATTGGAACTTATAGACATAATACACTTCCTAACATCACAAGGAGATAGTTGATTAAAAAAGAACGGTGGATAAGCGGGTGTCGGAAGTGAAGAAACATATTGTAAAGTACCATTTTTTTGGGTCAAATCAATGGTAGATGAGGAAGAGAAGTGTTGATTTAACAGATTGATGTCGATTTTATTAGAATTAGATTTATTTACTTTATTTGTTTTTCCAACCCCCAAAGTCTTGAGAAATTTCCAAATTTTTGCTGGGTCGCCGTTCTCGACCGATTTATGAACATGTTGGCGTTGGGCTTTCCTACACACCTTACTGCAGAGATTTCGTATTGCGACATATTTTTCATGGTTGGTATTTGTAGGGCGAGATTTGTATCTTGACTTAGCCGACGCTTTTTTGACGATTAAGGCCTTAATCTCGGGTGTAAGCCAGGGAGCCGGCAAGTGCCGGATCTTAACAGCACGTATAGGCGCACGAGTATCATAAAGACTGATTAAGTTATTTGTCAAAATTTTAACTTTTTCATCAACGCATTCTGTTACAACGAGAGGGGTCCAGTCAATGTTATCGGCATCCTCGCGCAGCCTGTTGAGCTGCATACCACGAAAATTGCGCTGCAAAACGATTTTGGGTTTAGGTTTAGGAGGGCGGAGCTTATAGGATAGGTAGAGAAGGTCATGGTAAGAGATCTCACCCGCTGGATACTGTCCATGCTTAGCAACAAGGTCAGCTGATGAGACTAGGATTAGGTCAAGGAGAGATGGGATACAGTTAGGAAAGTGATGCGTAGCGTTTAGAGGAAGGATAGACATATTGCAGGATGCAATGATATTGGAGAAGGATGAGGAGCGGGAATCATTCTTCAACAAGCAGGTATTGAAATCCCCCATGATAATGGTGTGCTGATATGATGGGATAAGACGTTCAAGAATACCTTCAAAGGAAGAAAAATAATTAATTTTGGAGGAGGGGCAATAGTACACACCGGGTAAGACCTTGCAGTGACATAGGTCGATTTCAATAAATATATGTTCACCCCCACTTGATGGTGGCGGCTGTAGTGAAAGATCTACAACGTTAAATGGTATAGTGTTGCGCAAATAAATGGCCACACCACCACAAGCAGGGTGCGTGCGATCATTACTGATGAGGTTGAACCCTGGTAAAGTGTATGGTATAGTGGGAATGCTAGGTTTGAACCAGGATTCTGAAACCAGTATGGCATTAACTGCTGTTAAATGTAGTCAGCATCTCCGTGAAGTGGCCTGGAATGGACTACATTGAAATTCTTGGGTACATCGGAGAACTGGGTCTCAAGAGTATCAGCCAGAGACGGAATACTAACAAAGCTGTCATTCGAACTGGCTGAGACAAAACTCTCGTCATCGCTGCTGTAATTTATATTTAGTATAGACATTATAATTTGTTAAGAAATATAATATTATAAATACAAAATTATAATAATATACTTACTTAAATGAATATATATTTATTTATAATAGTAAATATGTAATAGCAAATAGGTAATATGATACAATAATCCACCCGCCAGTTGTGTCGTTTTATAATCTTATAAACTACAACATAAAGTGAAAAAAAAAAACAAAAATAATAAAGTAAAAGAAAAACTTAATCCCAGGTACATGGAAAATACAATACATTACAAATAGATGGTACAGTATAAAAAGATTTTTCGACTAGGCAGTATGGTAGAAACCTTAGCCTATCTCTATGAACGAGTATTAAAACAACACTATGTGTTGTCACTGTCAAACGGCACCCTCTGACAGTGTCAGTGTTACTTAAATGCTTTGATTTGATACAAAGAAATTGAAATTGTAAATAAAGTATGCAGGTACATAGTTTGTAAGAAAAAAATATAGACAAAGGTAAATGAACAAAAGTTTAAAGAAAGTGAAAAAGTTTGTGTACTACTCTATTGTGACTTTTACTATTCGACACACCAAACCGCTCCCGCGCAGCCATAAATACAATGTGCCTGGTTTTAGTTATAAACTCAGACAAAGTAATTCCGGAACCTTTCAATTTAGTTTTATTTTGCCAAATCTTATCGCGCACCGCCACATCTCTTAGTTTCACCAAAATGGGTCTAGGTCCTTTACTCTCTGAAGTTTTCCCCATACGGTGGCAGCGGCAGATGTCACTGACTGTGAAATTCGAAATTCCCAGGCGGCCTGTGATAACACTCGCTACAGCTTGAGGTGCTTCTACTGCTGATTCTTCAGGAACACCATGCACCAGCAGAATCTTTCGCCGACTCCGCATCTCAATCTTGTCCACCTCCCGGGTTAGGAACTCCAATTGTGAGCGGAAAGCAGATAAAGTGCTCACTACAAAAGACTTGAAGTCCGAGAACTCAGATGCTAGGCTTGTTAGATCTGGTGTACTGCCCTTAGTATTCTTCTGCAACTCAGCTTCGAAGACTGCCATCCTCTGCTCAATCCCCGCCATGGTGGAAGTGAAGGAATCCATGTTTGTTGTGTTATATAGTGATAGGATTATAATTGAATGGAGACAACACTCACTGGTAGGTGTCGTACAATAACATTAAATAATATAAACTTAAAACTGAATAAATATTAAATGTATATTTTTAGTTAATAAATTTTGAAGAGCTTATTAAAAATACGTCTATCTTTAGCGACTACCCTCTTTTTTTTGTCATTTACATTATTTTTGTAAATACATACATATTATACATAGGAAACATCCAGACTTCGGTACAAACGTATGTGTCATCACACAAAGCTTGTCCCGACCGGGAATCGAACCCGAGACGCGAACGCCACCGAAGCAGTCTCAGTATTATCGGGAATTTCTATGTTAGTCAGACGCTCGCCCGTTGACCAGCAGGTTTTCAGTTGAGGTTCATTGAAGATCTTGGTGCGACCCTTTTTACCCAACCACGACGATTGTTACCTTATGAACACATTTTTGAAATTTTCATCTACTAAAGATGACTGTCCGTGCTAGACCTGCAAGACTAAAGAATCCTAGTAATTATGTCTATTAGTCCAGTGGGTTCGGTTCGAAAGGAACGTGACGTCACTTTCTATTACGCCAGAGAGTCAACTAAAGCGAATCAAGTTTATATAATTAAAGTTCAAGGACACCCTCAGTCGATATGTTCACGACACGAATACTGTTCAAGAAACGAGAGATGTGTTAAATTCTTACCCACTTAAAGCGATTTATGTCCGTTTTATGTAGAATACTGTGGTAATTAACATTAAAATATACGTTAAGTATTCATTTTCGCTTTACGGATAAACTTACTACTTATATTAGCTAAAAGCTATCTAAGAACCCATTAAATTACTTCCAAGCTTGACATTTTTCTAATTGCTTTTCTACCACAGTTCTTGAAAACAAAGCAGGCGCTGAAACTTTTTTAATTAACTGCATTAATATTCCACCCAGTTCATATATTTGACACCATTGGAGTTTATGTAAAAGTAGCTAGGTACCTTGAACCCACGCCTACATCACATCAAGTACTTGAAATGAAAGCCGTAAGGCATGAAGTATGAATGGTACCCAGTGTGTAATTTCTGGTAGGAATTTAGAAATTTTATGACCTACAGTGAATACTTTAGATGTTTTAAACTACTTAACGGACTTTAATGAAGTTAGCAATGGCTAGATTGATTCAAGAGGTGGGTTTATATGTAAACTACCGATCCGCCTCGGCTTCGCACGAGTGCAATGTCGATACTTCCGTGGAGTAGTATAGTGTAAGGGCGAAAAAACTATAGGTACCGCTTATGCGGAGCCGCGTATATCGTCGCCTTAGAGTGAAAACCTCGGGAATGCATTTTTGTTCAAATTTACTTTATTGCATTTCTAGGAAGAAAACCTCGCAATGCAAATTTTAATTTCACTAATTCATTCATTTGATACTCGTAGCGACATCTATGACAGAAAATGAGAACCTCGCGAACACTCGCCACTGTCAGTTCGGAGTGAATACCTTGTAGCGAACGTGTCGTTATTCTTTTAAAATTTGATTACTTGAGTTTATCCTGCTGTAGGTGTATAATTTTGTGTTTTTCGATAGAAGGTAAGTACTATTCATGTTTGAAACTTATTTTTATACAGATTGATGTAACAATTTAAAAGTTGTGTTTATAAGTGTTTGGTTTTTTAATTAATTACCTCGTAAAGATACATAAATAAGTTTTTAAAGCTCGTAAAGCCATAAAAGAGGTTTTCCTTTAACTTCAATTGAGATAGAAAACCACGTTTGTACTTTTACAAGGTATTATTTTGTAAATGAGTATTACGTCGAGAAGGAAAAGTACGTAAAGATAATTACAAGGTCTTCGTACTAATAAATAGGCCAGTGAACTAGATTTAAAATAATATAATAATGTATTTAAATGTTATTATGCAATGTACTAAAAACTAAGATCCATTTCTCTAGTTCATTAATTACTTATGAAGATTTCATTTTTATTATTTTCAACGAAGACCTCGCAAACGTACATACGAGGTTTTTATTTAAATATTTTTGTGCGAATACCTCGTAAACGTATCCTCAACCGATTTTGATGAAATTTTGCATACACGTTTAATTTGGATGACAATGCATTAAGGAAGGTGGCTATAGGAACTCCTACTTTAAATAAGATAAACAAAAAAGATTTTAAAAGTACTTTTATTTTAATTTTTTTATTACTTACTCTTTCGAGTTAGTAACCAACACGATACCCTAGATAGGTTGGTAGAGCACGCGCCGGATAGGCGTGGTTGTGGGTTCGAGTCCCGCTCCACGATCGAAGTTTTCCTTTCTTAAAATATCTTTTCTATTTTTGTTTTAGTTCATCATGACGACGGATCCTGGTTATTCATTGCGTAGCAGGAGAAAGTCACGTAAAAATGAAGCTCATTCAGAAGTCGAGATTCCTGTAATAAATATGCTATCAAAGAATCTAAAAGATGATCATATCAAACCGATTTCGCATGTTGAATTATGTCTCCGCGTGATAAATTCTGTAAAAGATGTAAGTCATTTAAAAAAATGTACACTTAAAGCTACTAAAGAACATCCAACCTTTCAAAGATATGGCAATTCACCAGCTGTTAGTTGTTCAACTTTAGAAGCTTTTGATGAAGAGATGGGTTGTTATGTATCAGATGAAGTAGTACTGCTTAAAGATTCTCGGAAGGAACCTTCACTTAATACTCTGATACGCCAGGATTTACAACAATGGCCATCAATGTCGCCAACAACCGCTTTAAATTTTGACTTGCTCCCCATAATTGATTCTTCTCAAAATCGTTGTGAATCTTTAGATATTATTCCATCATGTTCCGAAGATCCGATCCTGGGTCATATTTCGCCTTGTTCTGGTATCGGTGACTACTCGCCTGATGATGGAGACTCTGACTACCAACCCCGTGAATTATTGAGACCGTCATCCTCTGAACCAGAAGACAATAATGTGACTGATGGAAACCGACGCCGCGCTAAAAGAGGAAGGGCAAATAAAGAATGTTGGATAAGTGAAGCGAATAAGAACAAACGTATGAAAGGAGACACGTATGCAGGAAGAAGAAAAACTGAAGAAGGGAAAGTAGTTTTCGATGTTCCCAGAAGGAAACGTTCAGTGAAACCTAGGTACCGTCATACAGAAAACAGTAAATATTTTCAGTGTCATAAAGTGACTGAAGAAAGCAGGCAGTCAAATTTTAATCAGTACTGGAATTTAACATGGGAGGCGAAGAAAGTGTGGATTAAAACGACAGTCCAATGTCAAAGTGTGGCAAGACGTAAATGTAACACTATAAATGCACGAAGAGATAATACTTATAAATACACTTTAAACTCGCCTGAAGGGCTGTACACGGTTTGCAAACAAATGTATCTGCATACTTTTGATATTGGAGAATGGAGTGTCCATAACTGGTCACGAAGCGCGTCTCATAAAGTGCATACGAAAAAAAGGAATACTACCGTTAAAGAACAGGAAGAAGAAAGTAGAAAACACCTAAAAGAATATTTGAATATGCTTCTAAAACTGGAATTACATTATTGCCGAAAATCTACGACTAAACTTTACTTAGAACGAAGTTGGAGTAGCAAACAAAGCCTTTACCGAGATTATCTGAATTATCTCACAGAAAAGGGGAAAGATGCCTGTAAAGTATCAAATTTCATATTTTGGGACGAATTTGAGACGATGAATCTTTCCTTATTTTCTCCTAAAAAAGATGAATGCGATGTGTGCTGCGCCAGAAGGGTTGGTAATATAAGTGAAGCAGATTACAACCTTCATGTTTTGCGCAAGGATAAAGCAAGACAAGAAAAGTCGTCAGACAAAAATATGTCTGATCCATCTGTAAAAGTATTCACATTCGATTTGCAGGCAGTTTTACTGTCACCTGCATTAAACGCTTCCGCTCTTTACTACAAAACCAAATTAAAGGTGCACAATTTTACGATTTTTGATTTGAAAACTTCAGAAGGATACTGCTTTATCTGGAATGAGTGTGAAGGAGGCGTGACAGCCGATGAATTTGCTAGTATTCTCTATCATTTTTTGAATAATAATGTTGATGACACTGTGAAACACATTATATTCTGGAGCGATGGCTGCACTAATCAAAATCGCAATGCGATACTGGCAAACGCCTTACTTCTTGCTGCAAAGCAAAAATCCTTAACTATTACGCACAAATATCTTGAAAAGGGTCACACCCAAATGGAGTGTGATTCCATGCACGCTACAATTGAGCGAAAGCTAAAAAATCGTGAGATTTATTCACCAGCACAATACGTCGAAATTTGTAAAACTGCTAAACTGACAAAACCGTACATCGTTACATACTTACAGCATACTTTCTTCCGCAAATTTAGCTCCATGCCATACCTAAACTCCATTAGACCTGGAAAGAAAGCTGGGGACGCAACCGTATTTGATTTGCGCTGTATAGAGTACCGCAGTGATGGGACAATTTTTTATAAAAAAGTTCATGACGAAGATTTACAGTTACTAGCAAAAAGGATTAAAATGCCAGGTCTCTCCGATTCAATGCCAGTATTATATGACAGTAGACTCCCAATCCCACGAAGCAAGTACATTCATTTGCAGGAATTGAAAACTGTGTTGCCTATTGATGTACACTCATTCTACGACCAGCTGCCTCACCAATGCAGTGATCAACGACGAAATAATACGTGTACCTGCAGAAGAGCAGTACCTACTTACAGAATAATTGCTGTATTTTTTTTACTTTTGTATATTTGTACTTTTATGTTTTAGGGGATAACTTATCGACGTGGAGTCGTATTTTATTTTAACAATTTAATGTTAAATAAAAAAATCGACGTGCCTAGATTGCGTAATAAAAACTTGATTATTGAAGCCTGAAATTACTTATAATAAGAGTTTTAATTATTTTGTTAGCCAAAGTACATTTTTGAGTTTCTTTACTGTTTTTTTTTAATAAAGTTATTAGTTTAATATTTAAAGTAATCATTATTTACCAAGGTTTTCTTGATAATTACTGACTAGGGTAAGATTTTATGCTGTAACATTTGATTCAGAGAACATTTTATTTCTAATATCTACTTAGTTCACACACTTATGTGTGGTACCAAATGACCACCAGGAAATTCTAGTCAAGCAGTTTGGTACCAGAAATACCAAGGACAGAAAAATATAGTGCTCAGTAATCGTGTTTAACTTTGTAGATTAAGACGTTTGTAATAACAACTTGTCTTATACAAAAATATGTAACTTAAAAATAAAAATTATTTAATAAAATAAACGACTTTCATTCGCTTCCTATCTGAGAAAACCTAGTATTTGCATGCTTGCTGTCGAGTTTTTTGTACGAGTACCGCGTAAGTAGCATTTTGTTCATTTCGGACAATCTTATACTATCCAATAGTTCTGGATATAAAAGCAGATCACATTTTGATATAAAATGATAAAAAAAAAACATAGATACGGTACAAAAAATTTACAGCACGCAGTTTTTTCTTCCTCCTGAAAAGTTGCTACTTTTAAACTACGAGGTTTTCACTATAAGGCGTCGATATATAGATGGATTTACGTCTATTTGTTACTGTTTCAAGCAAACAATATTACAAAGACACTTGCTAAACAGACACAGTATTTCCTAAATCAACATAACACTTTTCATACAATACTCACATCGTCACATACAAACTACCGATAAACTTTACCTCTTTATAAAGGTACGGGCAAACTCGTCCTTCACATGCGACGTATAACACGCATTATGACATCTGAACCGGATCTGGCCTATACAATTTGTATGGTAGCAAACACACTGGTCATTCACTACACTGTCTTACGCGTCACCGCGCCTGATTCGTGTGTTTCCATACTATCCCACGCGTACGACGCTGTCACACAAGTTTAAAGTATCATAGCGCGTAGATAACGTAAACGTCAGACGTCGTAAGACGTAGGACCAGTGTGTCGCTATTTCCAACGTTGCGTGGCATACGTCGTATGTGAAGGACCAGCTTCATTGTTATTACAAGGTATAGATGAACTACGAAGCCGCAGGCAACAATTAATACCTATTAAAATAATGCCATACATATTAATATACTCGTAGAACCTAATCCCGAGATAAAATAGTCGTGTAGTCCTACTATGCTTGGTACATATAAATGTACCAAGCATAATGTGACTATCAAATTAATAAACTACACTGACACCTTTGCCTATTGACATTGATAACATGATTGACGTCCACTTGTTTCGTAGCAAAACCTTCCTCGAGAACCACGTTATCCAATAGTAAAGGCAGCATGAAAGTCGATGCAGTAATTTTTGAGGTTATCGCACACAGACAGACAGAGACTGACGCTGCGGAGGACTTTGTTTTATAGTAATGTGGACTTGTTCCCCGAACGCCATCTCGCGTTTATTAATCATAACATTATACATGGAGTACCTACATTCTGCAAACACGTTAAACCACGAAATTATACCTACATATTAAAGTAGCAGCACTGTCGCTTCAGATCTTGGAAGAACTTCTACTAAAAGGCAAATAAGACGTTTTTAGAAGGCCAAAACCTTTAACTTGCCGCTAGATGTCGCTAATCCCAAGTCCGGTCTAATGGAATTTGACTTTGAATTTTGCAGAATAGCAATCCGAACCCAAATTCCATTAGACCGAAATATTATCCCGAAAATCATTCCAAATGATTTTCAATAGGTAATTAAAAAAAACTGATGTTCAGAGTTGGAATCGTAAATAGACAATTTCCCTAATAGTTAGGGGCCCTAGTACTAGGAAATTATTTGATTGATATTTAGCAAATTTTTCCTAAGTAGCTTTATTTTCCCGATGCGCCCACCTATTTCGATAAAAAAATCTCAAATCAGGTAGCTAACAGAATATTCCAGTCAAAATATTCGGAAGAAGAGTGCAAGGTTGCATAACTTTGCAAGAGCTGCAAATTGGTGCAGGTCTTAAGTACCTACACCATTATCAGAAATTCCCATTGATCAGACTGTTATTCAAGGTTAAAGTTAAAAATTATCAGATTTTTTTTAATTTTGGATTTTTCTCGTCAACAGTAAATTATATCAAAAAAAATTATATTTATTTATTTATATTGGGTTCGCCAAATTGACGCCGCCCGCCTGGTGGTAAGTCGTGACGACGTCTAGCGATTGTGGGAAAAATAGATTTGCACAATAATTACCCTCCAACCTATTTCCTAGGAATTACCATTTCTTAGAGATTGCTCCTATTAACGTCCAACAAGCGATATTCTACACGCAATGGGCGTTTTCACATTGCACGATAACGACACACGATATCGTGACGATATCGTCAAAAATATCATGACGATATCGTAAGTAGCAGCAGTAACTTTAAGGTAAGAATGTAAATTATTTGTTGTGGACGATATCGTCACGATATCGTGCAATGTGAAAACGCCCAATGCTGATCCGCTCCTATTAACTTTGTCGTGAGTTTTTAGCGTATACATAATAGCGTATGCGTATACATATAACCAAGATTGGATGATGCCGGTATTGGTTATTGCAGCTCAGTGGTTAGAACATTCCCTCCATATTGCTCCAATAATTGCTTCATATTAATCAATTCGTGTTGTCCAACATTTATAGTTCTGAAAATTGCCCGGGTATCTTAAAAATTGTCGGTGTTAAGATGCTGCACGGGTAACTTAAAAACTATCAAAATCTGACCACTCTATAAAGAGTACTGCGCGGTAATACACTAGGTATGCAATACATGCTGCTAATTGCAAATGTTGAGCGGCGCAAATGTTTTTATTACATATCAGAATCAGAATCGAACACTTAAATTAATTAATCGAATGAAAAAAAAAACTATTTTCATTGTTTTTTTTTTCATTGTTTCGTGTTTCCATGGCAACCATTTAATCATCTGGTTTTTCGGTGATGTCCAGGACATTTTCGGTGATTATTGCTCCGTGATCATGTCAATTTTCATGATTTCAGATATATGCACTCCCGGATATGATGTCGAGTTGTCGACCAGCATGCCAAATTTGGTCAAAATCGGTAGAGCCGTTTCGGAGGAGTAGACACACAAACGATTTACACTTGTAGCCTAAGATTTAGCTCCGCTTCACTCCGCTCAATAAAATATCCGGCTAAGTGCGAGTCAGACTCGCTCACAAAGGGTTCCGCACCAAAATTACGTTTTTTGTATAGGAGCCCCCTTAAATATTTATTATATTCTGTTTTTTAGTATTTGTTGTTTTAAAGGTAACAGAAATACATCATCTGTGAAAACAACATTCTTACTATCACAGTTCATGAGATACAGTCCAACACAGACGGACGGACGCGTTTATTTTTACTGGGTTATACGGGATCTTCACAAACCTAGTGTGTACAGACACTTAACTAGGAATAAGCTAATTTGTGCAACACCACCAAACTTTAAGTTAACTAACTCTAGCATCGTGTTTGTAACTTCAAGTTCTATAGATGAAGTTTTTATTAAGTAATGTCAAAATGTGTTTAATCCTGTTCGATTGAAATATTGTATAATGACGTGAATATTACAAGAGGTGAAGTAAGTATACATATATATATATACATAGACTGCTTCGGTGGCGTGGTCGGTAGTGCATCGGCTTTCGACTCCGGAGTCTCGGGTGCGATCCCCGGGTCGAATCAAATATTTGTGTAATCCACAAATGTTTGTTTCGGAGTTTGGGTGTATTCTATGTATAGTATGTAGGTATGTATTTAGAAATGTACGTAGGTCACACTATAAGTTTTGCGTAACTTAAAAAACAACATGTTAAAACCAAAATATTATGTTTATTGCTTTTCAAAATAATCTCCTTTACATTTTAAACAATTTTTTATGCGATCGAACCATTTTTTAAAACAGGATGACCACAGATCTGAAGGCATGTTTACTACGTGCTGATTGAACGCTATCACTGCCTCTTCGGAGTTGGTAAAAGTGAAACCTCTCATCAAATCTTTGATTTTGGGGAAAATACAGAAATCACAGGGTGCTAGGTCGGAGATATGCGCAGGATGGGTGACGAGTTGTACTTTTTCGGAAGCTAAAAATGACTTTGTTTTATTGGCCGTGTGTGAAGAAGCGTTGTCATGATGAAGGAGAACGCGGCTTTTGGGTCGTCTTTCTCGAACTTTTTCTAACACCCTGGGTAAACAAATGGTAGAATACTACTCGGCATTAACACTCTTTTGATCTTCAAGTGGAATTGTACAGATGGGACCCGTAGCAGAGAAAAAAAACGCGATCATTTTTTTACCAAAGTTTCTCGCCTGCCTCACTTTTGTTGGCTTGTTCTCATTTTCCAACACCCATTCACAAGATTTCTCTTTTTTTTCGGGTTCAAAGCAATAAATCCACGTTTCGTCTCCTGTGATAATGTCATAAACAGCATTAGAATGTCCGTGGTCGTACTTCAGTAGCATCTGTGAGCACCATTACACGCGAGCCCGCTTCTGCTCCGCTGTCAATTCATGAGGGATCCAAAGACAACAAAGTTTCCGAACTTTCAATTCTACGTGTAAAATTTTCTGGAGTTGACTCATATCAATCCCCAATAGTCCTCGAATTGTCTCATAGGTAATCCGCGGGTTTTCTTCAATTAACCGCTTAGCAGTAGCCATATTATTTTCGTTGACGGCAGTTGAAGGCCGCCCTTCACGAAATTCGTCATGTAAAGAAACTCGACCTCTTTCAAATTCAGCAAACCATCGCCTCACGGTACTCAAACAAGGTGCTTCTCTCCTAAAAGCATTTTGAAGACGAGCGGCACAGTCTTGCGGAGAGAGAGAACTTTTAAAATCATAAAAAATCATCGCTCTAAAATCTTTTCGACTTAATTCCATTTTCGGTGCATACGTAGAACTTTGATGTGTGATAAAAAACAATTGACAAATGATTTCCCGCCAATTATTTTTTTTAAACGTTTAATAAAATATAACATTCGAAATTCAAATAGTTCCGATTAGCTAGAAGTGCAAATCTTTTAGTGTGCTCCATGTATACGTATGTTTATCAGTCGTCTAGATCCCATAGCACAAGCTTATATTAGCTTAATTTGGGCTAGATGACGTTGTGTGACAATGTCCAATATATATATTTTGCTGTTTTGTTGGTTCCACGTTAGGGGACAAGTCTATTTGCATCGTCCAGGTGGAATAGTTTTCTAGGTTCCGATTCCCATGAGAAATTATTCCCGAGATAAAAAGTAAACATTACTCCTTGATCAGCTATCTGCCAGTAAAGTCCCGTTATAATCGGTCCAAAGATTTTAGAGATTATACGAGAGAAGCAGACAGATGGACAGGCAGTTCTTTTTTAATATTTACCTACTTTCATAATATGCATTTAGTGAAAAGCTGTTAATTTAGAATTACAAACAGACCCTTAACTTTTATTTATATGTTACTAGCGAACGCCGACGGCTTCGTCCAAATTTTATACACAAAACCTTTCTCGAGAACAGAGTGGTTCTCCAGGAAGGTTTTTGTGTAAAAAAATCCATTAGTGAAAACTGTATCAAAATCCGTTCCGAAGTTTTAAAGATCTAAGCATACATTACGGACGGAAACGACTTTGTTTTATAATATGTAGTGAAGACGGATCCGCACTCTTGGAATAGTTAGTCGTTCCCGCAGTACCTAATATAACATTAACACTCACGGGATGATCCTCACCTTGCACATCATAACTGGGCGCGTACTTGGTTAAAACTATCATAAATATCATCTATGATAAAACCATTGATCACAAACGATGAGAAGGGCAATTTTGTTCAAAATTAAAGCATAATCAGTGGAAGTATGCAATTCCAGTCTAACTGCGATGCAGCTGAAGTTCGATAATTTCCATGAAGCAACTGCCATCTGACCTCCATAACCAGTTAGTTCAGGAGTTATAGAGGCCATAATGGTAGACTTGACTACCGAACCCTATTCTACGCGTAGCCTGACAAGCACTTGGTCGGTTTTATTTTGATAGAGATTGATACGATTATAAAAAAAATATTCCTTTGCAAATAATGCAATTATTGTAAAATTTTGGTACCCATAAAAAACCTAATGTCGCTTAATCTCTTAATTAAATGGTAAAGGCACATATTTTCTCGACGCTGAAGAACTCTTTCACGTACACTCAACATCATCCACCGAGCCTAATCCCAACGCATTTGGGGTCAACTTTCCAGCCTAACTGCGATTCGGCTGCACTTCGATATTTTCCGTGAAGCGACTGCCATCTGACCTCCACAACCCATGGGCGATATCAATGTTAGTTAGACCGGTTGGATTTTTATTTAGGGCTCCATCTATCCATAACGACTGCCATTAATGTTTGCATGAAAACCGGAACCGACAGCTTAACGTGCTCTCCGAGGCACGTCCTACACTCTAGAACAGGAAATAACTTATTCCAACACTTCATAATAAAACTATTTAATATAAATAGTTATCCAGATAATTAATTAAAACTACAGTTATTACAATAGTTTGAACGCTAATCCTACGTTATCCCGAAAGCGGAGAGTTTCCGGCAACAAAATTAAACAATATCGAGCTTGACCGGACCGGCTATGGAACATTTATAACCATCATATCAGTATGGATAGCAAAGATTTACCAAAACATATTATAAACTAGGTATGCAATGCATGCTGCTAATTGCAAATGTTGAGCGGAGCAAATGTTTTTATTACATATCAGAATCAGAATCGAACACTTAAATTAATTAATCGAATGAAAAAAAAACTATTTTCATTGTTGACGCACGTGTTTCCATGGCAACCATTTAATCATCTGGTTTTTCGGTTATTATTCCTCCGTGGTCAGCTCTATTTTCATGATTTCAGATATATGCACTCCCGGGTATGATGTCGACCAGCATGCCAAATTTGGTCAAAATCAGTCGAGCCGTTTCGGAGGAGTAGACGCACAAACGATTTACACTTGTCGCCTAAGATTGAGCTCCGCTTCGCTCCGCTTCGCTCCGCTCAGTTATGATTAAATCTATAGAAGTATTTACCTATAAATATAAATATAAAATATTAAACAATTTACACTCGGCCGGCCTAATTAAATGGAAATCGAACTAAAAGGTTTTTTCTTTGACAAAATCGCAAACAAAAGAATTATAAAGGTACCGATACTTAGTTATTTTGTTTTTCATGAATTTTTTTCATAGCGTTCGGCGTTCAGTTACGCCCGCATATAAAAGTGATTTTATTCGGGAAAATTTCAGTACAACAAGTGACTATGAACAAGTAAGACGTCGCTTATTAACAATACATAGATTCCTTTGTTATCAAGTTATATTATTTAGTCCAAGTGCTAGTAAGGGTGGTTGTTATAAGGTGGGCGCCGAGCGGCTAGACTATATCACATTACCTAGACAACACCTGCGACTGGAAAAGTTGTAGCTTGTATATACTGTATTATCTTGTCTACTTTGATGACATGTTAACAATATCATAACCACTCTGAAGATACTACAGTATACAATATTTATTTCTTTTTCTCTATAAGTAAACACCCACGTAATAAAGTCTCCTCTACTCGGGCTTCCACTTATTCGGGCAGACGTTCAAAAGATTCAGTGCGTTTCGGCCGTTATTTTATGAACAGTGCGTCGTATTAATGATCTCTAATACATATTAATATTTTGTGAATTTTTAATGACATTATTATAATGTGAAGGTGACTTAATTTGTGATAGTCCTAACGTGAACCAAGGAAATTCCAACACCAATCAGTAAGTATTGTTTAATTAACTACCATTTGAAGAAATTAAGTAGTCACAAGAATATTTTCTCAAACGTGCATGGAAATGTTGTCATTACTTAAAAAAACCATTATTTATAAAAACTCCCAAACAAAAAAACAAAAATCGTTTTTTACAATTTGCTGTGAAAGTTCAACTGTCTAACTATTACAGTTCATGAGATACAACCTGGTGACAGATGGACAGACGGAAGAATTTTTGAATTCGGAACATTACAACTGTCCGGCAATGCTGTATGAAAATTTATTGCAGGCGTACTGGGGTTATTAAACACTTTTTTTAAGTCTCTTTGCCTAGTACTAATTGCGTTCACGTGGCTGTATTCACGTGCCCTTACGTTTGGTCTTTCGGCACATATGATAAATAGAAAATGGACGGCAAAGCGAAAAATACGCCTTGATTTTTTATTATTTATTATCCACGACGGAACGGAAACGGTATAAGCGTTTGGGGTGACAGGATGTTTGTTTGTTTGTGCAAATACATGTTGCCATTTTTCTCCAAAACTACTAGTTCCATTTTGATACAGTTATCAGTTATGGGTTCGGGTTTGACTGGAGCATGTTCTTAGATAGGTTTTACGATGACAACTCACCAGGGGGCGCTGCAGTTTACCCACTAGAGAGCTTTGCAGTAGTATATTTCATATTCAGATCATAACATCTATACTCTCTAAATTGTAAAAAAGAAAAAACAAAACGACGATAATTTAAAAATGATAAAATAATTTAAAAGGTTCTCCGTCGGGGGCTGTAATCACTATTTTAAATTTCATCGTAAATAAAAATAAGTATCATTAACTTTCAAAGGTTTCCCATTGTAGGGACACGGTCTACCCATTCAAGGGTGTAAACACAAAATAAAGATAGTATTAATTAAGTAAAGTAAAGATAGTACATATTAAGACTATTTTGTGGTATGAGTATTGATTAATTACTCACGTTACTATAAAACTACAGAACTAGTTAATTCAACGGCAGTCCCCGACGGATACCCTCTCTTCAATTAGTGAATCTTTTAAATGTAAATAATTAATGACTCTTTCAAATTATTTTATCCTTTTTTTGATTACAGTAGTGGGTTTTTAATTTTTTTTTTATTTTGGTTATTGTACAATTATTTATTACTAGCTGACCCGGCGAACTTCATACCGCTTAACAGTTCAAAAGGCTTCATGCGAAGGATTATTTATTTCCGCACGCCTTCACTCAGCAACGCGGGATGAAACTCGACCGGTTTGTACCCCAAAGGATACGGGATATCACCCGATCCAAGCAACCCCTCGACAGAGGCCGCATATGTTTTTCAGGTCCGCTGGCGCCCTGGGGTATTTCTCTCTCGTAACTTTTACCTACTACCTACAAACCCGAGACAGTAATACCCGAAGGACTTTTTATTATATCAATAGCTTGGTATAATTTCCTAGTGCCTCCAATTTCAGACTGCCTCGGTGGCGCAGTGGTATGAGTATGCAACTGCCGTCCCTGGGGTCCCTAGTTCCGAATATTGTGGATACATGTTGTCGATTCGAAACCTCTATTTAAATACGTTATCTAATTTGAGGTGAAAGTTTATCGTATCTACGGGAACAATATTAAATGTTTGACAGGTACAAAACCCGTGAACATTTCGTATTTAAATTTTTTTTTTTTAATTTATTTTAGTCGTCAAGTTTCAATTTGTTTATTAGTTTAAAACGCGTTTTTTTAAGTAGTTTAAGACGCCTAGTTCGAAAGTCTACCTTAAGGTAGGCTTCCGAACTAAGCGTCACAGACGCAGCGTCTATAGCGACTGACGCGGGCGTCTGACAACACAGCGCACAGCGGCACTGTGACGTCACAGACGCCGCGTTAGTGTCGCTGAGCTTGAAAGTCGTTGCTTGAAATTTCATACATTTTTGTACGGAACATCTATCTGTCGCTCTGTCACGGCGTCACAGTCGCGGCGCCACTGACGCTATAGACGCTTGGTTCGAATTCGAAAGTCTACCTTAACAAGGAAGTTCTAAAATATATATTTGTAGAATATAGTAGAAATTTTACACATTGGGCATTAATATTAATCTAATGGTCTCTTAAATGGATTGGGTTTTGGCAGCTAGACCAAAACATCATAAATCCATACTAATGTTAAAAAGCAGAAGAGTTTGTTTGAACGCGCAAATCTCAGGAAGTACTGGTTCAATTTGAAAAATCCTCTTTTTGTTGAGTAGTGTAATTATCGAGGAAGGCTATTGGCTATATAACATCACGATACGATGAATAGGAGCTGAGCAGCAGTGAAATATGTTTCAAATCGGGGAAATTATTTTGAAAACTTCAGAGTAGTGTATGTCGAATTTGACTTATTTCGGACTAGCATTGCTGTCTAAGAAGAACGTCGTCGAAATCACATCGTTTCTTATTAAAGTCATGTCGAAGAAACGCTTTGTCGGAGTACAGTAGTGTCGGGATTAAGTTGTTTCGATCTAAAATATTGTCGAAATTGAGTCGTATCGGAGTTTCATGTTGTCGAAGTAAAATCTTGTCTAGTTGATGGTTTCGATTGTCGGCACTTGGTGAAACTTATTTCACGTGGTGAAACCGTTTCACTTTTATTTCGCCGGTTTCGCTTTATAGCATTATCAAAGGTTGTTGTTCACTTTACAAATTCATTAAACAGATATTTTACTACACTGTCTAACATATCTTCAAGCCATTGTTGAACTAAATTCTTAAAATATATGTGGGTAGACACAAATAAAATTTAAGAGGCAGTGTAAGAAATTTACCCTGAAAATGGGGAAATTTACTCCTTCGCAAATTTATTATATTATGCAATTAAATATTAAACTTAGTTTAGATATTAAAAATGTCAAATAAATTACATGTCAATAAAATTAAAAATAAAAATTCCAATTAACCATAGCATGTCAAAAACTATAGCTAAAATTAATAATAAAGAATAAAATAATAAAAATAATAAAAAATTAAAACAAAAACAAAACTCGTGATTCAAGACTTAAAATATTTTATTAGAGGGGAACTGTTTATATCTAATTGTTGGTTCAATACGGCGTCGCGGTTGCCTATCAGGATTTTATTAATTTCAAGAGCTTCCAGGGTGGTCAATTTTCTACCCTTCTCACACGTGTGCAGCGCTCTGAAATTAGTTTCTGGGTTAAACGAATGGTTTTCGGTGATAAGGTGTTCTGAAAAATTAGATTCAGTCTTTTTTAACTTCCATCCGCTGGTATGTTCTGCGACCCTAAATTTTATTTGTGTCTACCCACATATATTTTAAGAATTTAGTTCAGCAATGGCTTGAAGATATGTTAGACAGTGTAGTAAAATATCTGTTTAATGAATATGTAAAGTGAACAACAACCTTTGATAATGCTATAAAGCGAAACCGGTCAGGTTAAATCCTGTATATTAAATAAAAGTGAAACGGTGTACAAGTGTTTTTTGTTAACATGTATTAAAATCTTGTCATAGAAGGATTTGTCGAAATTCAGTTTGGTAGTCCTTCCGTTGCGTCCGCTGGCCAAACGGTTAATTAATGTTTTGTTAAAATAATGAACTAAATAATTGTTCCTCTTTAAAAGTTAAAAAAGAAGTTTGCGTTGGCATATATCTGTCTTTTAAGGTAAATTTATTTATTTATTCATTCCTAAAATAATTATTTGCGAAGCTAGATGTTATTACGGGCAACGGGAATAGGAAAAATAATTACGGGCGGCGGGAACCAAACTAAGGTCCAAGTCTGTATAATGTATGTTCTAAATTACCATGCGGACGAAGTCGCAGGCGACGCTAGTAATTCATAAAACCACTTTCCACATCATGGGTTGGACCGTTTTTTGAAGTTAGCTTGTCTGGCAATAGGAAAAGTGCCAGTGCTTTGAAGGCACGCAACTAATTCTGTTTTGACAGAGTTTTTTTTTGTATTCTTGTGATCTCTGCTTATTCTGATATAATAGGCGGCATATTCTTAATAATAAAAATTAAAAAAATACTAAACCAAGGCTTTAGAAGCCATAAAAATCAAACTGCGTTGAAGGTTATGTGTATGGTGTAACTTTGATCACTTGATCAAAATTTTACCATATGACACCCCAAAGGCATCAAATAAACAAACACCATTTTGTAAATTTTGAGGTTAGTAAAACCATAACACTTTCTATGAGTAGTCAAACACCGGTAACCTAACAAGATTCACTTGAATATTTCACTAGAAGATCACATCAGCGCCGGCACAATAAGTTTTGCAACAATTTGTTTTGGCTAATTATAAGTAACATGAAAAAGCTTACTACTTCAGATACAATTTTCTAGAGATCATTTCGAATCCAATGAGCTATCGGTCATATTTGTTTCAACTTGCAGACTGGGGAGAATTTCTTTCGTCTGTACACATCTCTACGTCTACGGGTTCTGTCAGATCATGTTTGCGGCCGTATTTATCAATCGATTTTCATGAAACTTTACACACACACTAAATATCATTCACATGTTATTCATTGTAAGCAAGGTTACAATGAATAACATGTGAATGATATTTTTTGGATTGGATGAAAAATGAAAGAGTAATAAAGAAAATTGAAAAATAAATTTTCTAAACAAAGCTCCCGAAGTCTACGGTTCACAGCACTACTAGTTTTAAGAGTGTACGGTTAACTACATTCATATTGTAACTAACGGTCGAATCAGCAAATGCATTCAATGGCATATTGCAACTAAAACAGTGCGCTTTTAATACTCAGGTGAGACAGATGTGTCTATTTATAAGAATCACTACGAAACTAACTAACTTTAGTACTTACTTCTATAACGATTATGACATGATAGTGATTTAGTGAAGTGTATCTGAGTTTACATCTTTACATACCTACAACCCTTACTACAACCTGGAAAACGCCAGTGAGTACAAATCGTACCTTCTTACTTTATAAGCACTCACGTTCAGAGAAACAAACCAAAGAACAAACAAACAAACAAATGTTAGGCAACAAACCGTATAAAGAGCTTTATCTAAATTTTCTACTTTTTACTTTCATTAAGTGGACTATATTCAACAGTTTCCCAGCAAAGAACTTGTCACTTTCTGAAACCACCCTCCCATTTCACACTTGACTAGATATCTTCCATAATCAGAATAGGTACATTATAAAATGAATACAAGCTCGCAATTTGCTTAGTTCTTGGTAATCCGTTGGAGGAAAAGGTTCCTTTAGTTATCTATGCTAAAGCATTCCGTCTTCTTGTATACGATCGGGAAGACGTTTGCGGTGCGGCGGTGCGCGTGTCAAGCAGACATTGTATTCTGTGCTATCTCTTCGGAACAGCTCCTTTTTACATTCAATGCTCAAGACTGCTGAAAAGTTTTAATATTTTTGCTGTCTACATCTGCGGCAAATATAATAATTTATGTAAGTTTTGAACCCACTTATTATGGTTTTAGATTTTATTGTTTATCTATGTACATTATGTAGTTGAATAGTTGACAGAAAGCCGAAAAAAGAGACATGACATTTTACAAATAGAATATTAATTAATTAATTAAATTAATTAATTGATTAAATTAATTACTGTATTTTACAAAAAAAAAAACAAAAAACAAAGGTGCGAGCAGGGCGACACTGAAAAAAATCTTTCTAGTGCTTACCCGAGGCGGACGGCAATGGACGTAAGTGCGGCCGCGGCCATTGTCCGCGGAATAAAAAAGAAGATAGTGCGAGTCGTAGTCGCAAACGAAGGGGTCTGTACCATTATTTAATCTATTTTTACTACTACGATAAATTTAAGGGTAGGGTACAACAAAGTTATACATACTATCACGGTACCTAATCTTTTTTTTTCTACGATTCGAATTGGCAAAGTTATGACTAAATATAAAAATCTGAAACCATCCGGACCGCCTTTTCCCAACCTAGTTGGGGTCGGCATTCTAGTCTAACTGCGATTCGGCTGTACTTCGATATTTTCCGTGAAGCGACTGCCAACTGACCTCCACAACCCATGGGCGATATCGAAGTTCTGTAGTAAGACTGGTCGGATTTATGTTTCTACACACAATTAACCTCTAACAACTGCCATAGATGTTTGTATGAAAACCGCGACCGACCGCTTAACGTTTTCTCCGAGGCACGGAGTGGTCTCAATGTCTTAAGAAATGGTTACCCATACTACAGTTTGGGTGACCATCGGTACTGTAGTTTCTCAGAAAACACGTTGTTCCATAGAAACTCCAATTATTTAAATCCTGAACTTTTTGGTAACTACTTGAAAGTCTCTAAATAAGGTTTTATAAAAAATACACGGTGTCGATTGTCTCTCGGGGAACTTGAAAGAGTGGTTTTTATTAACTGGTGAACTCATAAATTGCTTAACTGTTCAGGATTACTTGCAAATCGATATTTTACAAAATTATGCAAAGGTTTTAAGTAAACTTAAATGATAAACTGAAATCAAACTGAGATCTGAAGTCATTTGTTTCATTGTATTTAAATAGTCTTTTTTTAATAACTAAAGATCAGTCATTAATAATTTATTAATTTAAGTTAATCTAAAAACTTCGCATAATTTTGCAAAATATCAATTTGCAAGTAATCCTGAACAGTTATGAAATTTACGAGTCCACTGGTATGGTATAAAATACCAGCTCTTCCAAGTTACCCTTAGTTATATCTTAATACACACTTGAGAGGCATCTGAAGTATCGTTTACATTGATGAGAGATATACGTATAGGTCGATTATTGTCGTGTTTTTATTGAAAGATAAATTCGACTCCAATTAAAAGAATTGTTTAAAAAAGTTGGTTTTCACAAACAAAAATTATGTTGTTTTACCTACTTAGAAAGTCCTATGTTCAGCAGCGGACAGGGATAGGCTGAAATGATAATTCCCGCCGCAGTCAAACGTTAGGTAGGTACATTATTTAAAAATAGTAACGATATTTCAGACAACACTATTTGTATCGATTACATTTTACCTACTTCATTTATACACACATATGTGTGTACATTTGGGACCTACTAGAAACATCTCGACCTTTTTCAAAGCACTCAGCGGATGGATGAATAGACGACTCGAAGGAGGGTAGACAGAAACCTTTATCTACGATACCGTCAATTACCATCAACATTATTATTGCCTTTTATTATTATCATTTGAGATAACATGCATAATTATGTCGAAGGCATTCATTATGTAATATAACGTAGGTCTGAATACTAACTTTTTACAAAGTGTATTGACATAATGTTCTATGGGTGTCAACTTTACAAATTTTAATATGCGTGCATTCAGAAACTTATTGTGTCACTGGGCAAATATACCAAGCTATTGATGCAATAAAAACTCCTTCGAGTTTTACCGTCCCGGGTTTGTAGGTAGTGGGTAAAAGTTACGAAACAGAAATACCCCAGGGCGTTGGCGAACCTGGACAACTTACGCGGCCGCTGCTGAGATATCCCGCATCTTTGCGGGTAAATACTGGGTCGGGTTTCATCCCGCGTCGCTGAGTGAAGGCGTGCGTGGGATGCGATTTAAGATGTTAAGTTACTAAGAAATAAATAATCCTTCGTATGAAGACTTTTGAACTGTTAAGCGATACGAAGTTCGCCGGGTCAGCTAATAATAAAATAATTACATAATTGAAATGTATTTGTTAAATAAAGAATTTTATTACATCGATTCATTTTGACGTTTAATAAAATAGCATACTTAATTCAAAATTTTGAAAAGACCCGCGACGCGTTTAAGATTATTTGAAAAAGTATAAAATAATTTAAAAGAATATCCGTCGGGGGCTGCTGTTGAATGAACTACCTAGTTTTGTAGTTTTATGGTAACGGGACCACCCTTAATGGGGAGGCCGTGGCCCTACAATAGGGAACTTTAGAAGTTGATGATACTTATTTTTATTCACGATGAAATTTAAAATGTCATCAGACAATTACTTTCCTTTTTCAATGATGTACTTTCTAAGGCATACTGGGTTTTTCAAAATTTAGACAGCGATACTTTTTAAACAGCGTAGCTGTTATGATCAGAATATAAAATATATTACTGCAACGCCCTCTAGTGATTTAATCTGCATCAAAACCGGACTAGAATTTTGGGTTTAACACAAACAAATGTTTACTGAAGCGCCCCCTGGTGAGTTGTTAACGTAACACCTATTTAAGAACACGCACCAATCAAACCCAAAGCTATAACTGAAAACTGCATCAAAATCGAACTAGTAGTTTTGGAGAAAAATAGCAACATTGATTATAAACTGAATACAAACTGGTCTTTTACGCGATTATTGAGATATATACATACCTCTTTATTACCCAACGTTTAAAAAACATTGATTATCACAAAATATATTTGCTGCAGCGCCCGCCTGGTGAGTTGTCATTGTGACACCTATCTATGAACATGCACTCATCAAATCCAACCCATAACAGAAAACTGTATCAAAATTGGACAACTAGTTTTGGAGAAAAATGGCAACATGTAACACTTTACACCAAACTACGATTAAAATAATTGCGGATTACACTAACTTTGTTCGGTACATAAGGAGTGACCACTGGAAGTCCACTGGTGGTCCGTCGGAAACATCCATACTTATAATAAATCTGTAGAAGTGAAAATTCTGTACATTGAAAATATCAAAAAAATAAATGGCAGGGGCTGTTACTAGATCAACACCGAACCCAAAAATGTGATAAAAAAATTTTTGTCTATCTGTCTGTTTGTTCAGGCATCGCGCAATAACTACCGGTTCGATTACGATGAAACTTGGTGTAATTATTCTTTAATATCCTGGGCACCTATGGGCTTACTTTTTATCTCGGAAAAGTATTACAATAAAAAACAAAAAATAATTTTGCGGTTCGATCCCTAGACCCGATTACTGTACCAACCGCAAATAATAAGTTTATCGTAGGTTACGTCACCCGCAGTGGAGTTCACTAAGGGGCGCTGCACACGGCTAAGAAACTATAATATTTTATCTAAAGATACAATATCGCTCGCCATAGAATTCAATGGACTAACACACACGACGAAGATAATAAATAATATTCCATATTTTCGTATCTTAAGATGAATTTGTATGGTATAATAGAGAATATAATAGAAGATATAATAGAGAAACTGGGGGGCTTCATGAACGCAATGAAACCCAAAACAATGGTTTTTAGAACTTTTGTCTGTTTGTCTGAATGTTTGAACACGCTAATCTCAGAAACGGCTTAACCGATTTTAATTTGCGGGTTTCAGTAATGCGTTGTGGTTTATTCAACTTAACATTTAAGGTTTGGTTTTCAATCGGTACATAAATAAAAAAGTTATGTAGATCTAAAGTAACACGCAGGCGGAGCTACGGGCAACAGCTAGTTCAAAATGAAACAGTCAATTATGGTATTTGTCAAATGATTAAGTACGCCCTATTAGCACAAAAGGTATCCCGGTACGATTAAGGTATGGGTACCCCAGTGTGTACACAAACCTTGTGTTTAATTTTTGATTTTTCAAAATTAATATTTTGAAAATCCCAGCGACTGTAAAGAAGTAATAAAAAAGGATAAAAATGAGTTGTCACCGAACACCTATATAAGAACATGCACCAATCAAACCCGAACCCATAACTGAAACCTGCATCAAAATCGAACCAGTAGTTTTAGAGAAAAATGGTAACATTGAATTGCACAAACAATGTTTGCTGCAGCGCTCTAGTAAATTATCACCGTGAAACCTATCTTAGAACATGCCCCAATCAAACCCGTACCGGTAACTGTTTTGGAGGAAAATGGCAACATGGGTTTGCATAAACAAACAAACAAACATCCTCTCACCCCAAACGCATATACCGTCTTCGTTCCGTTCGTGGGTAAAAATTACTCAATAAAATATACAAAGGTAAGATGAGCACTTACCATCATGGCGGCGTTTCTTGTGTGTTGACGGGTGGCTCATCTAAAACAAAACAAAAAATGGGTTGGGTTAAAAGTTACACTAGTAACTATTTAGTAATCTGTGGTTTTACTTAAATCACACTGCGGAGTCTTTTTACAGATGACGTCGGACATATTGGTCCAATAGTTATAAAATCTAAGAGTGTTTCCTGTTTCATACCAATAAAGTTCGGACCATTGTGCATTGGTATGAATCGCGGTGGACGCTTTTTGAAGTGGGTGTTTCACCCCATGGGATCACCAGTCTTTTTTTGGAATTACTGTTTTTGTGTTCCGGATTCGAACCAGTATATTAGGTATATAAATAATATAATTATATAAATAATATAATAAACTCAACTTCATCTATTCTGACACTAAACAGGACTTATACGTAGGTCACACTATAAGTTTTGCGTAACTTAAAAAAACAACATGTTAAAACTAAAATATTATGTTTATTGCTTTTCAAAATACTCTCCTTTACATTTTAAACATTTTTTCATGCGATCGAACCATTTTTTAAAACAGGGGGACCACAGATCTGAAGGCATGTTTTCTACGTGCTGATTGAACGCTATCACTGCCTCTTCGGAGTTGGTAAAAGTGAAACCTCTCATCAAATCTTTGATTTTGGGGAAAATACAGAAATCGCAGGGTGCTAGGTCGGGGCTATGCGCAGAATGGGTGACGAGTTGTATGTACTTTTTCGGAAGCTAAAAATGACTTTGTTTTGTTGGCTGTGTGTAAAGAATCGTTGTCATGATGTAGGAGAACGCGGCTTTTGGGTCGTCTTTCGCGAACTTTTTCTAACACCCTGGGTAAACAAATGGTAGAATACCACTCGGCATTAACACTCTTTTGATCTTCAAGTGGAATTGTACAGATGGGACCCGTAGCTGAGAAAAAAAACGCGATCATTTTTTTACCAACGTTTCTCGCCTGTCTCACTTTTGTTGGCTTGTTCTCATTTTGAAACACCCATTCACAAGATTGCTGTTTTTTTTGGGGTTCAAAACAATAAATCCACGTTTCATCTCCTATGATAATGTCATAAACAGCATTAGAATGTCCGTGGTCGTACTTCAGTAGCATCTGTGAGCACCATTCCACACGAGCCCGCTTCTGCTCCGCTGTCAGTTCACGAGGGATCCAACGACAACAAAGTTTCCGAACTTTCAATTCTTCGTGTAAAATTTTCTGGATTTGACTCATACCAATTCCTAATAGTCCTCGAATTGTCTCATAGGTAATCCGCGGGTTTTCTTCAATTAACCTCTTAACAGTAGCCACATTATTTTCGTTGACGGCAGTTGAAGGCCGCCCTTCACGAAATTCGTCATGTAAAGAACCTCTCTCAAATTCAGCAAACCATCTCCTCACGGTGCTCAAACAAGGTGCTTCTCTCCCAAAAGCATTTTGAAGACAAGCGGCACAGTCTTGCGGAGAGAGAGAACTTTTAAAATCATAAAAAATCATCGCTCTAAAATCTTTTCGACTTAATTCCATTTTCGTTGCAAACGTAGAATGTGTGATAAAAACTTACTAGCTTAGTTTGAATCAGACGGCGCGCGCCGCGGCGTTGTGTGTTGTACATACAACACACAACGCCGCGCCGCGCGCCGTCTAGGTTTTCACTATACGAACTATCACATTGTATGTTAGAGCTCAGAATCCGTAGCACTATCCAATTAGCAGGTGTAGGGTACACATTATAATTAATTAATTAAAAGCTTCGTCGTATATCATAGTCTGTATCCAGTAACAACACCGTAATTAATGGGTTCGTTAGCAACAGGTGAAATCATAAATTACATTTTTTATGGCTAAGTAACCGCGAACTCTTGCCCTCTATGACATAAACAATTTAACGTTTCAAAACTAAAATTGTAGGTCATTTAATCACGTACACTACCTACAATTTTGTAATATAAGTAAACAAATGGCGAGAAACCCCTAATTGAAACATAAAACCATTTTCCTTGACCGCAAATTTTAATAAACGCGAATTATTACCAAGTCTTTGACACATCTTTTAACATGTCCAAATTCAATCTTTAAATCAAGGTATTTACAGTTTAAATAAAAATCTTTAGTTAGTGTCAGTTTTCTAACGGTACTGGCATGATAGGTACTTAAAAAAGTAACATGCCAAAAAAATGGCAACCTAACCACAGAATAGGGAATAGTATGTAAGTACTTACATACCTTAACTATCTAACAATACCGTTTGCGTTAATTTTTTCAGAGATATTTGTTGCTTTTCACTCAGCCATTTCGACGATATTCTACATAATAATGTTGATAGTTAAATGTTTTGCCATATTTATTCATGCAAACAGTTAATCGTTGCTTCTCAGCACTGGAAGGCTGGATATTTTTTGGCCCTAAGAATAAGTATCACCATCCAACGTGGCAACACAGCCATCATTCTGGGAACCATACCTTCCGGGCACATACGCGGAGGATTTCTAAAATTATATTTTGTCGTCAAACTATTTAATTTTGACTACATAATTATGTATATTGTAATTCTTATTGTAAATAAAAGTCGATATCTAATGCAAAAGTAATAAAGAAAAAAAAATTTAAGATATTTCGATTTCACAACGTAGCATCACGCCTTTTTCCCCGAAGGGGTAGGCAGAGGTGTGCAAACACACCCACATCTCGCCAGCTATGTTAGGTCCCATGTAATAGGGGGCGAGCCTATTGCCATTTACCGGGCACAAGTTCCAGACTCTAGATAATTATCTGGGTAAAATTCTAAAGAGAATTATACATTATCCACCAGACCCGGGAATCGAACCCGAGACCTCGAGCGTGGCAGTCCGTACATAGTATACCATTGTGCCACCGAGGTAGTCGATATTCGATATTTCGATTTCACGTGTAGTTAAATTGACGCCTGGACACCTCGGCTACGCACTCGAAAGAATAGCCCCAGGACTGTGACCGACTTAACTAAATACACCGTTAACCTTAGAGCTTAAGCTAAGATATAGGTACATTATTAATTTGAATTTTATATCAAAGCCATTTTATCATTGTACTCCCCCGCTTTAATATAGGCTATGTCCGTTTTCAACCCGAAGTTTCAAACCGCAAAAAAAAAAACAGTTTTTTCCCCCAAAAGTTGTTCCATTTTCTACCCACGATAATAAAAATATTATTTTATTCCGTATTCTACCCGAAAAGTATTCCTGTTTCTTTCCGCTGTAATTTAACACTTACTTGGTACAGACAGACAAAAACAAGGTTAACTAATAATATTTATATTGTTCTTAAAGGGTATATTGGAAACAAAATTAGTTAAAATCGTGTTTTGGGTCTCTGTTGATAACTTATTTATGGTTTCGATGAGATATACAGAGAAACTTATAGTGACCAATAACATCCATATCACTTTCTCTGTCTGTCTCATTGATATAAGGCGGGAGTGAAAGAGACAGCTATATTTGAAAGGATTATAGTTTTTTTGACTATTGTGTCTTATCAGTTAGTTATTCAGTTAAGTTTTCTGTTTCTCTGTCTATCTCATTGATATAAGGCGGGAGTGAAAGAGACAGCTATATTTGAAAGAATTATAGTTTTTATGACTATTGTGTGTGATTTATCAGTTAGTAACCCCTCAGTTCAAGATAAGAGTGGACGTTGAGAAAATTTTCAAATTAGTAAAATGCAAAATCCAGGGCCAAGTACAAGTGAAAATGTTGAATCCAGGTAAACAGAATTTTATTTAACGCAATCGAAAAGAAATAAACAAATTTTAGTGTGCGGTGGCAGAGAATACTACAAAAGGCGTTAAAATAAGGACATCAGTTATTTGGCGTTGTGCAAAAGCACTATCTTGCTGTGGCATCCTTTCATGAACAAATATTTTTACAATGCTTGGAGTAACTAGTCTGATTAATTTTTGAAAATAATAAGATGTGCGAAATTTTATGATGTTGATATTTACAGTAGGTTTGGTATGCTTTGTTGTTTACATCAATAAAATAAATAAATAAATATATATAATAAATATTAGGACAATTCACACAACGCCACCTAGTCTCCACCTAAGCAGAGCTTGTGACTAGATAAACTGATATAAATACTTATATACATTTATTTTTTGTAAATACGTACATATTATACATAGGAAACATCCAAACTTAGGTACAAACGTAACTGAATTCACACAAAGTTTGTTCCGACCGGGAATCGAACCCGAGACTCTGGCGTCACGGCGATCACGCCACTGAAGCAGTCACATTAATAGTCAATTCACTATTATAATCTTCTACTTGTCTGTAATAACGTAATTGAAAATTTTAAAGTATTAAAATAAAACATTTTAACAAGTACTATACAAATATATTTTTTGCTGCCGTTACATCCTATAAATTTTGAATAAGTACATAGATCAATCCTTGTGGGTAGAAAACGGAATCGATTTTTGATGTGGGTTTAAAACGGAATTATTACTATACTTTTAGCTTCCGGGTTGAAAACTTTGGAAAGAAAGCGGACATAGCCTTAATAAAATCTGTAATAATACAAAATAGGCCACGTATTTTGATAATACATACCTTCCTAATATGGAGTGTTTACAATACATATTGGCAATCATGAGTCGATCTATCAATTCTGAAGTGTATAGGTAATGAATAAGATTTATCTATGGGAAGCTGGGGCATAACGGGGACGTTAAGGGAAATTAACAAAATAATAATAATCAAAATGTATTTATTAATAAAAATTAATCATAAGCCTTTGGTTACTTAGTAAACTATTATTTGGCATGTAATTTAGTGAAGTAACTAATACAATAAAGCAATGGTAAGTAAGATGTTCAAACTTTTTAAAATAATTGCATCATTTTCACAATGTAAAAATGTATATAAAAAATAATGTGAAAATGATGCAATTCTTTTAAAAAGTTTGAACATTTTACTTACCATTACTTTGTCATGGATTTTCGCCAGGTAACGCCTGATTCTATCCAATATTTGAGATCAGTTAGCACAACTATCCAGGCCAAATTATATATTTAAAAAAATGTGAAAATGATGCAATTCTTTTAAAAAGTTTGAACATCTTACTTATCATTACTTTGCCATGGATTTTCGCCAGGTTACGCCTGATTCTATCCAATACTAATACAATACTTTTTTGGTGTTCATTTTACCAAACACTTATAAAAACACCATCGTACCACAGGGTAGGGGCAGTACGGGGTACGCAGAGCAAGTGGTTGTTGTGCTTAACAGAATTACCAGATGCGTGTCTATTCTCGTTTCTCGTGACGTCTCAGGAACTCTTTTAGCTAATCCACACGAGCTAGATCTTTCTCATACTTAAAATTGTGAGTTTTACATTTTTTTCCAACAGATGATACGCTTTCGTAGAACGATAGTGGTTAAACCAAAAACCGTTTCTTCATTTCTTTATTATCTCAAAAGTTCATCTTTTGTTTTGAAAAGACAGGATTAAGATTACCTGGAGTTGAGTTAAGAGACAACTCACCCTTACTTAATGGGGAACTCGAATGTGCCGCACAGAATTTTGTTAAAATCATATCAATAGGAAACATTGATGCAATATGACAATAAAATAAAATAGTAGCAATCTAAATAAATAAATATTTGGTTTCGATAACACTTAAAATTAGATGAAATACCGTCGAAAAATGTTTTATGCCGTGAAATAAAAACGCACGCAGATAGACTCATATCACTGCCGGATTAAATAGCAACGTAAAATAGCCACCCATTTTTGAATATCATGTTTATGCAAGTCTTACTAGGTACTTTCATATGTATTTATTATTAAGCTGTTATGTTGAAACTAAGCACGACACTTCAAATATTTTTTTTTTAATCGCACCTAAAAGAAAATCGCGGTCGCTCTTACGTTCATTGCCGGGCGTCTCTTGTACGCACCAGAAGGTATTTCCAGTGGCGCAGGGCGGAAATTAATATACCTAACCTATTTTGTACCTACTTTATAAAGGACTAGCTGACCCGACAGACGTTGTCTTGTCTCAACTTTAAATATTGACATTGATATTTGTATTGTTAATAAAAACAATACTTTCCTATAATTACTTCATGATATGAACACAATAAAAATAATTATCGAAATCAATTCAGCCATCTACGCGTGATGTGATTACAAACGGAAATAGGCGACATATACAGGGTGATTTTTTCAAAAGGGCTTGGATGGCCAAATCCAAGAAGAAAGAAGAAACATTACTGGTCACAAACTAATCCTTTGCGGGTAACCGAAGCGAGGTGCGATTTTCATTTAATTGTTGGTGCAGTATTTTGAAGGACAGAGTATTTTATTTTAAAATTGATGACGGAACGTTGACGACTTTTAAATATGTTGAAATGTTGAATGAACTGTTTGAAGAGCTGGAGAATTTGCCATTGGCCCAGATCAACCAGTTATGTTTTCAACAAGATGGAGCTCCAGCCCATAATAGCCGTATAGTAAAAGAGATTTTGATTCAGCAATTTGGCGACAATTTTATTGCAACGCATGGTCCTGTGCCTTGGTCAGCGAGATCCCGGATCTTACCCTCTTAGATTACTTTCTCTGGGGGTATGTTAAAAACGAAATTTACAAAGACACGTATGATACAGTTGATGACTTGAAACGTTCTTTGGAGAATATTCTAAACGGAATCAATAGCATTGTAATATTGAATGCAGTACGCTCCTTGAGGTCTCGAATTGTGCAGCTATGTATTGAAAACAATGGAACACATTTTGAACAATTAATCAGTTAACGTAAGAAAAATAACATGTATTTTGTTAAAGATGAGCTCTTTCCTTTAGTTTGCCGTATGTCATTACCTCCCAGAATAAGAACCTTAATAGCAACATTCTCGTATGGTGTGTTTTTTTTTTAACTAAATGGGTTCGATTCCCAGCTAGGATTATTGTATTTTCAAAAATCTAATGATGAATTTCAAGTTTCATCAAAATCGGGCTCGTGACTCCTTTGAGCATTTTTCGCTGTTCCTTATAGTTTCGGATTTGGCCATCCAAGCCCTTTTCAAAAATTCACCTGTATATGCGTTGATGAATTGTACCCAACTCTTGTATAATACCTACAGTACATAGGTGTCTACAGGACATAGAAATACGCACTTCAATAAATACAGATGACAGAAGTATCAGTAACAGGTAGTGTTAACCTATTTAGGCGAATCGAAAGGATCATTAATTTTCCGGGTTCTCAGTTCGTGAATTCACCGCAAAACTATTCATTTACCGCATAACTAAAACATTTACTTAATATAGTAGTTATTGACCGAGCGAGCGAAGCGTCTTAGTTTCAACTCGAGGACTGGCCAATTTGGCGTTGTTTGTCTGTATGTATGTATGTATGTCACTTCCGGTCTACAGGCCGAATCTTTCAGCCGGTTTTCATAAAATTTGGCACAAGTGTTCTTTGTCCCAAGGCGCAACTTTTGTCGAAGAGATTTTTCGATTAGGGGGAAAATGCGACAATAACGCGAGGTCTACTGTTCGCAGAACTACTAGTTTAGTTAATTTGGTACAGATTGACCGGATGAATAGTTGTTTGTTTGGGCTAAATTGCTTGCCGTATGTACCTAGGTATAACGACAAGAAGCCCAAACAATATTTTAATTTGGTACTCTGGTGACTAATATTTTTTGTCATGTGATCATATCTGAGTACTTTCGAGATTGCATTTGAGGTTCTATTATGTTATTATTACTTGGGTAGGCCAAGTAATAATATTTTAGCGGCCAATTAAGTATAACATAATTATTGTAAATAAAAATTCAGATTCCATTAGAAATAAATATACCACACATACACATATATCACGCCTATATCCCCGTAGAGGTAGGCAGAGGTGCATTATACACCCACAATTTGCCAGTATTTTTAGTCCTACTTAATAGGGGGCAAGCTTATTGCTGTCACCGAGCACCGAGTTATGTCCAAAATGGCCGAATGAATTTAATAAAAAGTAGCAGCTATATTGTAATTTTGAAAAATAAATTAAATCCGTTGCCTTGCGATGAAATGTTAATGAAAGGCAACAAAATTTTACGTGCCAGCCGCTGTGGCACAGCCAATTAAAGTCCTGTGCGTCTCGGACGTAAGTCCTGAGCGTCTCGGACGTAAGTCCTGAGCGTCTCGGACGTCGAATAAATATACCATGTACCAAAGTCCTCGTTACCACAGAATATTTATTATAAATAAGTTGCGTCAGTTTATTCAGGTAGGTAATTACTTATTTGTGGTCATTATTTAATGGATCAAGTTCCCAGGATCGCCAGTCTATCATTTATTTTCTGACAAACGATATGTGTCCGATTGAGTATTATGTACAGTACCTACCTATGATTTCATCTTATTGTAAGTCAGTTAATAAAAGGAAATGTTTACCAAATATTAAAAAATACTTAAATATATGAAGTATTATCCAACAAATAAAGAGGATACTGCCAGTAACAATATGTTACAAATAGCTATTACTAGATACATAGCGATTTTCGGTGTATCCTATTCAAATAACCGAAGCAATTGGAAAATAGTTCAGATGCCCAAAACGTTAGCGCCGTCTTTTTATATTTATTTGCTATCCTATAGAATCCTAATATTATTGTTATTATGGAAAACTACTTGAACATAATAGTTGACCAGCTCATGCCAGTGGCTCATCTCGTTTGATGTGTGATCTACATTATTACGTTTCGTTAAAGTTCATTCAGATTTTATTAGTGAAAGAGTATACATAAAAGTAGGTATACATTAAATAATCCACACAAACTGACGAATTTATAACATCAGTAAATTAGTAGGTACCTATATTCGATCTAAAGGGCCCGTCGATTCAGACGATGAATCGTACCGTATATGGGGCCCTTAAGGACCCAACACTATTGAGTCTTATATAAAACAGTGCTTGTACTGTGAGAACTGGATATCCGACTGATATATCTACTTTTAAGTATAAAAATCGACCTAGTGCGTGTCGGGCCACGCATAGAATAGGGTTCCGTAGTCACCCACCATAGCCTTTATAACCCAGGAAATAAACAAAAATCAGTAGAAATAATTCCTGTAGTATTTTTGAATTGGTACAATTATACCGTAAGGGATGTAGATGAACATACTAAAAGTCCTCAAGTGTAGGGGCTGTGCTAAAAAAGAATTTTTTAGCAAATAATAGTCAAGGACAAAGTTGTAACCTATAAAATAATCTACAATATGATCCCTCGACTTTTTGCCTAAGTATTACCACTTTTGAGATTTTGCTGATTCAAAATGTCAAAGGAGTCATACTTTACACACTATCCTGCCGCGCTCTTATTGGTTGTAGCGTGATGTTATATAGCCTAATTACTCTCACTTACTCTCTTATATTGTAACTTTATATAGATGAAAGAATTGTTCAAATCGGTGCAGTAGTTTCTGCGGAATCCCGTGGTACCAAACAAACTCCCTTTTTCATCCCTTTAGGGGTATAATTCTGGAAAATCCTTTCTTAGCTGACGTCTATGTCATACAAAGATCCCACGCCCCAAATTTTAGGTTACTACGATCAGCGGTTAAGGCTAGACGTTGATCCGTCAGTCATAATCCGGAAAATAAACAAACACTAATTACCTGTAGTTTTAAACAGACAAAAAGTCCTGAAGCGTGGTGGCTGTGCACAAAAAGTTATTCCATGTCAAGGGTCAACGTATACGGATTTTTCTTTATCTCGTAAACTGCGAATTTTATAAAAAAATTGAAACATAATAGTAGAATATATAATTATCACTGCAGACTGCCTCGGTGGCGCAGTGGTATGAGTATGCGACTGCCGTCCCAGAGGTCCCAGGTTCCGGGTCGAATCAAACTATTTGTGTGATCCACAAATGTTTGTTACGGAGTTTGAGTATTTTCTATTATAATATGTATGTATTTATAAATATATAAGTATGTTCATCAGTTTGTTAAGTATGTTTAGCAGTTAGTTACATAGCATAAGTTTATATTACCTTAATTTGGTCTAGATGACGTCGTGTGAGAATGTTCATAAATATTTATTTATTTAACAACTAAAATTATTCTTTAATAATAATTCCTAAGTATTACCACTACTGAGATATTGCGGTAACAAAATGTTAAACGACTTATATTTTACACACCATCTATTCTTTTAGCACTTTGTCAATGTAGTTTCACGTAGGTATCTATGCAAAGTTTCATGTCTCTAACAACCACCGTTTAGGAGGAAAGCCGAGGACAGACGGACGGACGAACGGACGTGAAGAAACTATGAGGGTTCCAAAACTTGAACTACGGGACCCTAAAAAGGGACACTAAAACGCGCTGGGAGTAGGTACATACATACCTACCTACTAGTTATCGGATTGAAATATACAGAAATATATATCATTTCTAAAAACAGCTTAGCTAATTATTTCTACCTACTACGAAATATCTACCTACGTCATAACGAGATGGCCGCGGGCAAGGAGGATGGGCGCTTTCACACTGCCACGATATCGTGCATTTTCTCGTGGCGATATCGTGACGATATAGGGGAGGTAAGGGTGCATTGGGCATGTGTTGTTAAGCAATTTAAGAAATGTTTAAATTGTTATTATGTAGATGTGGAAAGTGGGAAGAAAAATTTTGTGGGAAGATGGGGTTCAAATACTTACTTAGGGTACTATGGGGTCAGAAAGATGAGGGTGAAATTGACCTGGGATGCTTAGTTTTCGAGATATTGGGAATCTTGGGTATTTTTGCGGGATGAGAATTCCCGGGATTTTTTTTGCAGGCGAATGGAACGTGTGATGGGAGGGGGTGTAGGGGGAAGAAAAATATGCCCAGAATTTAGGTGGGAAGCTCGGTTCCCAAGATATAGGGGCTGGGAAGTTAAGAAGTAATGTCGGAAGTAACTAAATTCAACTTAACCTAATGCACAACATTCATTCGATTTGGTGCCTTTCTCGCGCCATCCTGACGCGTTGCTTGTGAGTTTAGCAGACTACCGATTTTTTGACCAATTACAGTTGCAACGTAGTAGTATAGCAGTAGCATGGCGTTTTACGTTCATTTACGCGACTTAGGCCCCTTACCTAATGAGGTAGGTACTGCAGTACTCATCTGCATAATGGCAATTTAAACATTTCTTAAATTGCTTAAGAACACATGCCCAATGCAGCTTTACCTCCCCTATATCGTGACCATATCGCCACGATATCGTCACGATATCGTTATCGTGCAATGTGAAAACGCCCGATACTGGGACATTTTACTGTCTGACGTCAACTCTCCTTGGGAATTATATTGTGGGCGTTGGACCGGCCAGCATGGAAACTCTTTTTCAGCGTACATTCTACTTCTATCGAAATATCAAACTATGACGTATCTACCTCGTACCTACTGTGTACTGTCGAATCCATTGAAGTAGATTAAGCGGGATCCTACGTCTATGACTGAAACCAATATAACAAATCATATTGGTAGGTCACACTATAAGTTTAGCGTAACTTAAAAAAACAACATGTTAAAACCAAAATATTATGTTTATTGCTTTTCAAAATACTCTCCTTTACATTTTAAACATTTTTTCATGTGATCGAACCATTTTTTAAAACAGGAGGACCACAGATCTAAAGGCATGTTTTCTACGTGCTAATTGAACGCTATCACTGCTTGTTTGGAGTTGGTAAAAGTGAAACCTCATCAAATTTTTGATTTTGGGGAAAATACAGAAATCAAAGGGTGCTAGGTCGAAGATATGCGCAGGATGGGTGACGAGTTGTACTTTTTCGGAAGCTAAAATGTCTTTGTTTTGTTGGCCGTGTGTGAAAAAGCGTTGTCATGATGTAGGAGAACGCGGCTTTTGGGTCGTCTTTCGCGAACTTTTTCTAACTCCCTGGGTAAACAAATGGTAGAATACCACTCGGCATTAACACTCTTTTGATCTTCAAGTGGAATTGTGTAGCTGAGAAAAAAAACGCGATCATTTTATTTTCCAACGTTTCTCGCCTGCCTCACTTTTGTTGGCTTGTTCTCATTTTCACACACTCATTCACAAGATTGCTGTTATTTTTTTTCGGGTTCAAAACAATAAATCCACGTTTCGTCTCCTGTGACAATGTTATAAACAGCATTAAAATGTCCGTGGTCGTACTTCAGTAGCATCTATGAGCACCATTCCACGCGAGCCCGCTTCTGCTCCGCTGTCAGTTCATGAGGGATCCAACGACAACAAAGTTTCCGAACTTTAAATTTTTCGTGTAAAAATCTGGATTTGACTCATACTAATCCCCAATAGTCCTCGAATTGTCTCATAGGTAATCCGCGGGTTTTCTTCAATTAACCGCTTGACAGTAGCCACATTATTTTCGTTGACGGCAGTTGAAGGGCGCCCTTTACGAAATTCGTCATGTAAAGAAACTCAACCTCTCTCAAATTCCGCAAACCATCGCCTCACGGTGCTCAAACAAGGTGCTTCTCTCCCAAAAGCATTTTGAAGATGAGCGGCTCAGTCTTGCGGAGAGAGAGAACTTTTAAAATCATAAAAAAATCATCGCTCTAAAATCTTTTCGACTTAATTCCATTTTCGTTGCATACGTAGCAATTTTTGATTGTGATAAAAAACAATTGACAAATGATTTCCCGCCAATTGTTTTTTTTTATTACTAAGAAGGATGCAACGTTTAAAAAAATATAACATTCGAAATTCAAATAGTTCCGATTAGCTAGAAGTGCAAAACTTTTAATGTGCCCCATGTATTAGAAGCACTTTTAGGGTGCATACATTTAAACAATGTCTTTTGCTGAGGTTACAATAATATTAACTCTGATCATCGCACTTTTATTGAAGCCTTTCCTGAAAGCGACAAAATATGATGCTATGTAACTTATGAATGATGAGTTACCTACTGTATTTATTTTAGATATTATTCACACTATGTAGTACACACCTACGTAGACTTAGTAGTTACCTACGTTACGATTTAGTGCGAAGGGAGGGTTGGCGCCAATTCTTTTTCACAGAGCAAAATTATGGTTTCACGTAACTTAATAAAACATTTTAGGTCCATTTAAATATTATCGAGTTGGAAATTCGTTACGCCTTGAACTGCCGTAGAGTATTAGTTACCTACGTCGTTGTACTTTTTCATTTCCTTGGACACATTTACATAGGAGCCTACTTATATAAAACCACCAAAGTCATTAACATTCATGCTTCAATGGTAAAGTTGAAATGATATGTATTTATCTATGAACTTGGACTTCATGTTCTTTTACGCAGTAGAAGCACGAAGCGCAGTTGGCATTAGACCGAGAGCTTGCGCATGCCGCGGCCCCGTATGCACCATTGACCTGCACCATCAATGGTGCAGATGAGACTAGTTAGTTTCATATGCAGCATTATTATTGATACTACTACTTCACCATACTTTCCTTGTCCCCGTATTTTATGACTATATATTATGGTCAGTCTCTCTAATCTTGAAGGCTCTTATGTTGTTATGTATTCCTGGTACATTTGAGATTTGTCTTTTGTAATGGACGATCATTTTCATCTGTACTCGGCGCACCTGTTGACACATTTCTTTATTTTTCATCGAGACAAAAATGTATCATGCGCTTAATTAATTAAAAACCAAGGCAGCGCTTGTACAGACTTTAATTTTCCCAATTATAGACTATGGTGATGTATGCTATATCGGCCTGAATGCAGATCTGCTCAACAAACTTGACCGCCTTCTCAACTATTGCATTCGATTCGTCTATTGTCTTCGCAAGTATGATCATGTCTCAGCATATAGTACAGAACTGGGCTGGTTGGCAATACGTCAACGGCACAGTCTACATGCTGTCACAACTCTTTTCTCTCTTCTTCATTCTCCCTATGCTCCCACCTACTTAACACCTCACTTTCAACTACTATGCGATACCCACAGTAAAAACCTACGTTCCACTAACAACCGCCTCCTTCTCTGTCCTAATCGCAATTCGGCCCTTGTTCATTCCTCATTTTTTGTCCAAGCCATTCTCCTTTGGAATGTACTTCCTCCCGAGGTCAGGTTATGCAATACCCGTCCTACTTTCCAGAAAAAAGTCCGCCAGATTTACATCAACGCACAGGCAAACCGACTTACTTATACTTTGTAGTTTATACAAATAGAAATATATATTTTATTACTTATAGTATATATTTATATATTAAGTATTTATTATATGTAATTTATATACCTATATGTGTATTTAGTGTCGTATTTATTTGTACCATCTCACTCTCCTAATAAGAATGAGCACCTACCTGAGCATTATTTCTGTATCACCTCAAGGTTGACTGGTAGAAAATGCCTAAAGGCAGTCAGTCAGACAGTCCGCCATTGTACGTGTTTGTGCAAAAAGTTTAAATAAATAAAAAAAAAGTGTGTGTGTCAGCTCCGACGCACGACTGGAGTTTACTCCTTAAGTACGAGTATCTAACCATAACAAATTAGAAAGTTGCGCACTAGAGGTGCGCACCAAAAACGTGACACGATTTTCGTTACTTGTTAGTAGGTTTTACCCCTCGGATTTTTCTCATACCGAGCGCCTTATATATGAAAATCGATTCTTAAGGAGGAAACTCCAATAAATAAATTAATAGGGCAGTATGGATATATCTTACCAGAACCGCTTGGGTCCCTTAACTCTCTATTATAAGATACACAAACAACAAAAGTACTAGGAGTACAGAACTACAAAAGAGCACTCGCCAATTCTTATCTCGCTCAGTTTGGTTTATTCAAAAAATGTGTTCGAAGAAGTTTTGTTCAGAAACCGTTCACTTTTGATCGTGCTTAAAAAATGTCATATAGATTCTTCTGTTTAATGCTTTGATGAGGTAGACAGAGGTTTATTGTACCCATATTTCGTTAGTCACATTGATGGTGAGGCCATCTTTTATTATAAATGACACGAACCTTGAATAAAATACTAGGACTACATAAACACTGTCGAAATCAAATTCGAATCTCGATCCGTTTAGTTTATTTAAATGTGTCAACAGGTGCACCGTGTACAGATGAAAATGATTGTCCATTATAAAAGACACAAACCTCAAATGTACCAGGAATACATAACAACATAAGAGCCTTCAAGATTTTAAATTCTTTTAAATTCAGTGAAAACCGATTGAATGTTTGAACTCATTATTCTGAAAAAGTACCAGGCTATCATAACAGAATAGGAGGTTCTGGTTGTGAAAATGGAAAAAATGTATTGTTTGATAACTGGTTATGAAACAATGAAAAAAAATCCATATTCATAACCAGTTATGAAAGTGGACGAAGAGATTGATCCTATAGTGTCATCTCAATGGTGCAGATGAGACCATACCCAATCCGCGGTTTCGTTTGCACCATTGATGGTGCAAGTCAATGGTGCATACGGTAGGTACAACGGGGCCGCGGCATGCGATTTCGGAACTCTGAAGTCGGAACTATAAGTCCACAGTACACCACTATTTTCTTAACTACTGCGATAATTTTTAGGGTTGGTACAGCCCAAGGTCATACCTTTCACGGTACGTAATATTTTTTTATACAATTTGTTTGGAGAGAGGTTTTAATGTTGAAGAACACTTATACTTTATTTTCTCACTACCGCTATACCGGTTCGTCTTGACATGCTGCTAATGTCAGAAAATAGGTACTGGTTCGAATTGAAAAAATATAACATCACGCTACGTTTTATAGGAGTGGAGCAGCCGTAAAATATGTTGTAAACAATATCTAAAAGTGATGGAACGCTTTTACTTAGTACTTAACAGCTTTTTAACAGTTTTAGAGTTTTTTGTTGTATTTTTACATATCTAGTTACATTTCGACAATGTAGTTAGTAGATTAGTCATGTAGTAGTTTTACTTAAAAAGATTTCCGGGAGTTTAGAAAATTTGTGACTTCATTTTCGGTGTGTTCTTTGCGAAATTTAACTAAGCCAACTAGGTATTTTTCCTGCTCGCGCCGCCATTTAGTCGGCATTTAGCAGTTTTTGGCGATATATGTTATATTATTATCTCCTTTCCATCTCACTCTACACTCAGCGGTCCCAACTCCGCCAGGATCTCATGGAGACATGGAAGGTGCGACTTCAGCAACCAAAGTGGGGAACCACCACCATCGCGGCGGTGAGATCGATCATGGAGAAGTGGCTGCAGAGGCAGCACGGTGGCCTCACGTATCGTGCGACACAGATCATCACCGGGCACGGAAACTTCGGTGAGTATCTGTTTCGCATGCATCGTGAGGTCACACCCGCGTGTCAACACTGCGAGGCTTCCGGCGTAGACACGGCATTCCACACGTTGGTGGAATGCTCAGCCTGGGCGAGGCAGCGCCGGGACCTCGTTGTGGGCCTGGGCGTAGATACTCTCTCGCTGGAGCAAGAGCCAGTAGAACGCGGTCGTTTCCTTCTGCGAGCAGGTTATGCTCGTGAAGGAGGCGGCCGGTAGGATGAGGGAGCGTATCCTCCCCGCTGAGTTCCGAAGTCTACGGCGAGGGCGCCGCAGGCGTGACTATGACTACGCCCAAGACCTCCGACCTCCATGATCGGGGCCTGAGGACGGTGGATTAGCAAGCCACCGTCGTTACAGAAGCAGGCTAGAAGGGCTGCGTGATGTGGGGCTGTACCCCACACACGCCATCACTCACCGATGCGGGATGAAACCCGACCCCAAAGATGCGGGGTAACACCCGACCACCACGCAGGTGGCCAAGGTCCGCCGGGCGCCACCGGGAATTCTCTCAGTTTCTACCAGAGGCGCTCGGCAATGGACGTAGGTGCGGCAGCAACCTCGGGACGAGGATTTCAAAAAAAAAATTCACTCTACACTAAAAGCATTAACTAGAAAACTAAGTAGATAAAATTTCCTACAATCTATGTATGAACAGTTTTTTCGCAAAACTATCTATTACTGGCGAGGATTAAAGTACAACACGATGTCGTTGAAAATAAAACTAACGACGCCAACGCTAAATTTAAAAAAAAAAGTGGACCATATTTTGTCTTCTGCGGATCACCGGTTGGGAACCATTGATAAGCTTAACGATACGATTTCTACTAAATCGCACTATCCGTAAGCCGCGTTAGAGAACTTCGTTACAAAAATATATTTCATAATCTTCTTTTAGCGCTTTGTCAACGTGGTAAATAGACATATCCATGTAAAGTTGCATGTTTCTAGCACTCATCGTTTAGTAGGAATGCCGAGGATAGACGGACGGACAGACATAATGAACTCATAAGGGTTATTTTTATAAAATATAAATATTTTTGGACATTCTCACACAACGTCATCTAGCCCAAACTAAGCTGAGATCTAGACAACTGATAAACATACTTATATATTACTAAATACATACATAATATACATAGAACTCCGAAACAAACATTAGTGGATCACACAAATATTTGATTTGACTCGGGAATCGAACCCGAGACCCCGGAGTCGAAAGCCGATGCACTACCGACCACGCCAGTAAAGCAGTTTTTTTTATTCTTCGGCCTAAGGCAGCGGACTACCCGACGTCCATTGCTGAGCGCCTCTGGTGAGCACACAGATAATTTCCAGTGGGGCCCGGCGGACGTTGGCCACCTGTGTGGCCTCTGTCTGGGTTTGGTCGGTTTTAATTCCAAGCCGTTGGAGTTGGGTTTTATCCCGCGTCGGTGAGTGAACCTGGTTGCGACCCTTCTAGCCTTTTCTGTAAGTAAGGCGGGTGACTAAGTATCCTGCCGTCCTCAGGCCCCATCATGGAGGTCGATGGTCTTGGGCGTAAATAAGTCTGCGGCGCCCTGGCCACTGACTTCGGAACTCAGCGGGGAGGGTACGCCCCCTCTCTTTTGGCCGCCTACTTCGCGAGCATGACCTGCTCGCAGAAGGACACGGCCGCGCTCCACCTACTCGCACTGGACACCATGGCTTGAAACATGAGTTCCAGCGAGAGGGAACTATAAGGGTTCCGAAACTTGAACTACGGAACCCTCAAATAAATTATCCTGAAGTAAATTATAACACCACTTTATTGGTATTTCCGCTTTCAGATTCCGTCCATATCGACGTTGGTCTACAATAGCCGTGAGTGCATCGTTATCCTTGACAAATATCAGGTATGTCTCCTTTATTTATTTAGTTACTTACGTCTAGCAGGTATTAACAAGTGGCAAAATACTGAATGTTAAATACTAACAATTGCAAATACAAAATATATGAACTCGCATTTAACACTAATCAGGGGCGTAACCACAGATTACTAAATGGTAACGCTTGATATAATAAGCGGGATTTCCTCCAAGCTAATACTGTATGGTTCACCATTCACCATAAGCCATAACGTAGCCTGTTATATATCAATTATAGCCAAGGAAATGTTGTTCTTGCAAAAGGACACTCGAAAATATAAACATAACTGTTTTATTATGCCAAATAATTGTATGACTTTCTCATTTTGACTACAGGTTAAATAGCTGTTTAACCTTTGGTCAAGAGTTTGAGAAAGTGAAACTAATACGTTCGTTCAGTTATAACACCATAAATAGCTATTTATGGTGTTATTATTATTACATATCAATAACGAAAACTAAACGCGACTTTGGAGAGTCCTCATTATGGATCTATTTGGTTTGTATGTGTGAGAGGACTCGAAATACGAACTTGAAGCATGAATAAAATATATTATCTCGAGTATTTTAATGAAATGGCTTCGTTGAAATTGCGTCGCATTTACCTTTAATTCAATACAAGTTGTAATATTTAAACTCGAACTATTAATATTATAAAATCTTTATTTCGAGTACTTATTTTTATTTCAGGACTAAAATAAAAGTGAAACATCGCACATCGAACCTTCGTTGGATTTAGTTACAATAATACTTATAAGTTTTAGAGGACCTTTATTGTAATTAGAAATTCTTTGTTAAACTTAGTTTTTACACATAGGTTACCTTATATATTTTACAGGTATAAATTTTTATACTTAAGATAATATTTACTTATAACAATGTTTTATTTTTTTCGCGTTATTTATAATATGTGCTATATAATTGGTTTATTGTTGTGGGACCTTTATACTTTTTTAGCAATCATGTTTTGTACCTTCTTACAAATAATTGGCCTTTTCATGTGGCAACTTTTTAATGGCCGTATCACTCCGATACTAGTTTTTTTAGGAAATGATACCGGAGTGGTACCATTTCATAATGGTAATAGGAATGGCACCAACGACACTGAAACAGGTTTAAACCTGACGGATATTGGCGACCTAGATTATAATGTAAACTAGGTCGTCAATATTTGTCAAAATGCTACCTAAATAATGCCATAGAAATGCCGCCGCTATCACTTCCTATCACGTATTTACTTCTATCATTAGTTTGCCACAATGCCAAAAGCACAGTCCAATTCCTATCAAATATCCGCTTATGCTAAAGTGTATCTATAAAACCTTTTTGGATATGTATTTTCATAAAATGTCACTTCAGCAGATGTTCAATTTAAAATTGTTAGGGTGATTTTTGTTGTACGAGGTCGCCGCAGTCGCGAAACGTACCGTTACGCTGCAGCATATATTTGAGCGAAGCGAGTTTAAATTCAAAATTCAAGTGCAAGAAAATCCGAAATCGGCCGAGTATTCGCCGAGAAACAATTTAACATAAATCGTTTGAAAAATAATTTGAGTCACCCGTTGAGAGCTCCGCTCGCCTTCGGCTCGCTTCGCTCAATAACTTTATAAAATTTGGATTAGCTTCTGCCAAAAACTTCGTCGGCGCGATTTCACAGATAGCTTAACTCAGGATAACATAATTGTTCTTGTTACATACATCAAAATCCATGGGCATAAATAAATCCGCAATAGAGAAATAGAGGACATATTCCTGTGAAGTAGGTAAAGACTCTGATAACTTCACCATTTTATGCATAAATTGGATAATGTAATACTGTCCACACAGATAGGTCTATCTAGTTTGCATCATAACTAATCAGTGTACCTACTACGCTTGCCAAATTTCCATACAAACTAATTTGTATGGAAATTCTCCAAACGTTATATGTAGAAATTATGAATATGATATGAACCAAAAATTCGTTGTCGTCGGTAGTGGTCATCGTCTCAGTTGGTCAGAGCAGTCCCCCTGTTAGGGAAAGGTTCGAGTCCCGCCGATGACATCAGTTTTTGTAATCTATGTATAATTTCTTTCTTAATATATATTTTAACTTAGGTATCAGATAGCCGGGCGCCACCGGGAATTCTCTCAGTCTCTACCGGAGGCGCTCGGCAATGGACGTAGGTGCGGCCACGCCCTCGGGGCGCATTAAAAAAAAAAAAAAAAAAGTAGACACCTACCTCCCTATAAGAAACTACATCCATCTTCTCATCTGCGCAAATTTTGTAGGCACTTCTAGCAGTGCCTTGCACAAGTGAATTTTGGTTTAGCCATCTACTAGAAGCTAGAAGGCTAACCTAAAATTCAGGTGTTCTGCGGTTTAGGCGTGAATATGCGAGATATTGACGGAGTTGTTGATATTCACTGTCAATCGATTTCGATGAATGCCTAGTTGAGCTTAATCTATTTGTGAAGACCGCATCAAAATTCCAAATATAAACGAAAAATAATTAATAATTTAAAAATAATTTAATAAAAAAAATAAAGATACATAGGTACTTACATTAAAATATTTAAAAAACTCATAAAAAAGATTAAACACTAAAAAAAGAAAAAGAAATTCAAAAAACCAAAAAAACAAAAAACATTTCAAAAAAAAATAAAAACAAAAAAAATAAATAAAAAAGATTAAAAAAAAAGAAAAAAATAAACAAAAAAAAATTACTTTATAAAAAAAAAAAACCTAAAAATATACTTCGGCTATTACCTATGTATTCTTTGTAGGCATAAAATATCACATGTACAGCATATATGTGTCTTCTTCATCACCCTACCTTCTAAATCTTAGTCAAGTCTACACATATTTTGTGAAGATCTGACTGTCAGTTGCCTAGAAAGGGTGCAATAATTAACGCAATTGCTGACTAAAAATAGATACCGACCTTGAGGTGTGTTTTAAGCTGGAACCCGTTCGATGGTAGGTATTTAAGGCAGTATTTAGCAAAAGACATTATAGTAAAATGAAATCCAAACCTAGACTTCCATTATCCATATCCTACGTATAAATTAATTATCTTTTTATCCCTTGAATCTAATAGTAGTGAGTTCTGTGTACCGCCGTGTGGTGGCCGGCAGAATAGAATAGCCCCAACCCATATCGTCCCGTGGATGTCGTACGAGGCGACTAAGGGGGTGTGTGGAAAGTACTGACCCCCTGTAACTTTTCCACACACAAAAGCGGATGTTGCACCAAACCTAACCTAATCAACTAAACCTAAACAACGACCTCTGTCCTTGCACCAACACAATCTCGCAAACCTTTAATCTAACCAAGCAACTCCTTCCTACCTATCATGACCCCACGAACTTCTCACCAACATAATCTCGCAAACCCTCAACCACCTTATTTACAACTGCCCCAGATACACTTAACTCATTCCTCCACCACATTACCGATATCGTAAATCAACTAAAACACTTTAACGGCACATAACATCTAAACAATCAACTTACAAACGGTTCCAGAAGAAGGCGTATACCATAAGCGCCGCTTCTGAAAACAAAATCCAAATAACTCAACAAAAAAAAAAAAACTTAACTGTTATGGTTGGTACGCCGACAAACCTACAGGAATATTGTGAATCTTAATTTGGTATTTATGTAGATTATCTGAACGTCTAACTACACAAGATGAATTCAAAAAATAAAAAGCCCTCGATACGAGTCTTCTCTTCATCTCTTCATTTGCTGATGATCCTACTAAAATTGCCAAATACAATTTCGATCATATCGGCTTTTGGAAAAAAATCCGCATCAAAATTGGTTCATCGGTTCGGCTGCTATGATGCCACAGACGGACTAAATATTTAGGTTAAATTAGTCAAGAAAATTTTGTCAAATACACTGATTGATTCCGAGGTGCGATGCAAGACCGATGCCATAAATGCTTGGAGGATGTCTTGTCCCGACACTGACCTGCCCTCACGCCTAGGCTCACAGTGACTGTGGGATTCGCCGCTCTGTAAATTGAGAATTACGTAGGTCACACTATAAGTTTTGCGTAACTTAAAAAAAAAGCATGTTAAAACCAAAATATTATGTTTATTGCTTTTCAAAATACTCTCCTTTATATTTTAAACATTTTTTCATGCGATCGAATCATTTTTTTAAAACAGGAGGACCACAGATCTGAAGGCATGTTTTCTACGTGCTGATTGAACGCAATCACTGCCTCTTCGGAGTTGGTAAAAAGGAAACCTCTCATCAAATCTATGATTTTGGGGAAAATACAGAAATCACAGGGTGCTAGGTCGGGGCTCTGCGCAGGATGGTTGAAGAGTTGTACTTTTTCGGATGCTAAAAATGACTTTGTTTTGTTGGCCATGTGTGAAGAAGCGTTGTCATGGTGTAGGAGGCACGGCTAAGAACACCCTGGGTAAACAAATGGTAGAATACCACTTGGCATTAACACTCTTTTGATCTTCAAGTGGAATTGTACAGATTGGACCCGTAGCTGAGAAAAAAAATGCGATCATTTTTTTGCCAACGTTTCTCGCCTGCCTCACTTTTGTTGGCTTGTTCTCATTTTCAAACACCCATTCACAAGATTGCTGTTTTTTTTCGGGTTCAAAACAATAAATCCACGTTTCGTCTCCTGTAACAATGCCATAAACAGCATTAGAATGTCCGTGGTCGTACTTCAGTAGCATCTGTGAGCACCATTCCATGTGAGCCCGCTTCTGCTCCGCTGTCAGTTCATGAGGGATCCAACGACAACAAAGTTTCCGAACTTTTAATTCTTCGTGTAAAATTTTCTGGATTTGACTCATACCAATCCTCAATAGTCCTCGAATTGTCTCATAGGTAATCCGCGGGTTTTTTTTCAATTAACCGCTTAACAGCAGCCACATTATTTTCGTTGACGGCAGTTGAAGGCCGCCCTTCACGAAATTCGTCACGTAAAGAAACTCGACCTCTCAAATTCAGCAAACCATCGCCTCACAGTCCTCAAACAAGGTACTTCTCTCCAAAAAGCATTTTGAAGACGAGCAGCACAGTCTTGCGGAGAGAGAGAACTTTTAAAATCATAAAAAATCATCGCTCTAAAATCTTTTCGACTTAATTCCATTTTCGTTGCATACGTAGAATTTTGATGTGTGATAAAAAACAATTGACAAATGATTTCCGCCAATTGTTTTTTTTATTACTAAGAATGTTGCAACATTCGAAATTCAAATAGTTCCGATTAGCTAGAAGTGCAAAACTTTTAGTGTGCCCCATGTACTACACTAATTGACACTTCTGTCAATATTTCAGAGCGTGCACGCCTACTAGCTGTTGGAGAATGGGAGTCAGGGTTATGGATCCAGGCGCTCCCATCGCCCAACATCAGTACAATGTTGGACGACACAACCTTCCGCATTGCCACTTGCCTTCGGCTGGGTACACCTTGTGTATCGCATCATTGCACCTGTGGAGTAGCCGTCGATAATCTGGGACACCATGGCTTTTCTTGTAGCAGAAGCGCAGGTCTTATACCTCGGCACGTTATTCTTAACGACATAATTCGTAGGGCTCTTACCACCGCAGGTCTTCCGGCCGTACGTGAACCAAATGGTTTAGCACGAAGCTATGGAAAGAGACCGGACGGTGTGTCGTTGCTACCGTGGAAGATGGGAAGGCCTTTGGTGTGCGACGCTACATGCGTTGACACCCTAGCACCTTCACACCTTCCAAGCACATCCGGATGTGCCGGCGCTGCTGCTGCATCGGCTGAAGGCCTCAAACGGCGTAAATATGCTAACCTAGCAGGTGATTACATATTTGAACCGTTTGGAGTTGAGACTCTGGGGTCATGGGGTCCGAGTGGTCGCCGCCTTACATTGCTAAACGCTTAATCGATGCTTCTCAGGACCAGAAGACTGGTTATTTTCTGGCCCAAAGAATAAGTATCGCCATCAAACGTGAAAAAAAAAAGGTTAAACTTATAATACAACACCCCTTGTTTTTCGGTAGGGGTTGAAAATAGATGTATACAATATAATTCCTATCGCTATGTATCCCATGCCTACCTATCCCATGTTATTGATGAATAAAACATAACTTGACCTAAATCCCTTCGTTTCATAGCAACGCGGGTTGTAAAAACGTACCTACCAAAAATAAAACAAACAATTATTCTTAGTTATATTTTAGAATTTTAATCAATAATATTTCTCAGTATTGGCTATTATTAATTAAGTCTTATACAAAGAACTAAAACGCCACCCACCAAAGCTTTACACAGAGTTTTCACTGGTAAAAACTACTAACGCCATCTATACGAATTTTCCGAAAGTTCTAACTTTATACCAAGATGTTCAACTCAACAAGGATAGATGGCAGCTAAGGGATGGTTCTTATTTACGTACACTGCCACTGTGGAAAAGCATATCGTAGACGATGTTAAAATTAGGTCGCTCACTACCTATAGATGGAGTTAAAATCGCGTTTCAAAACATTTTCTCGTGTTTACCCTAGATGGCGTTAAAACAAAAATTATGTCAGAGTATGAGATGACTGAAGTACTTTAATAATGTAACCGAATAGGACTGTAATATTCACTCCAGATGAGAGTTTATTATGATTTTTATTCTGTTGTTTTGAGATTCGTAAATTACTACGTGAAGCGAAAACTTGCGATACAAAATTACGAAAATTGCGCGACACACACACACGCATATTGTTTACTATCTGTGGTTGTCTTCTAAAAGTTTTCAAAATTCTTGGTTTTCATTAATATTCTCAATGATTTTTTTTTATAAGTAAGTATAGACATGTGAAAAAGGCTGGCCACTATTCAAAAAAAAACAACAAAAAAACGTGGTGTTTTTTTTGTTTTCTTGTTTTCATTTTACACAAGAAACTAATCATACAACATAATCCCGGAGTAACAAAGACTTATAACAAAGATTTATACTTTTAACCCGATAATGTGTTCCCGTGGGCGTGGGCGTGGGCATTGGGAATTATAAAACTATATCAACTATACATTTACAGTGAAAAATGTTTACTAGGTCAATTTTTTAAGTAACGCTTGGAATCCGTCCACTACAAGCTCCAACACTGGCCTTGTGCTTGTAAGAAAATAAAAGTAGTAAAGTAAATTGTATCGATTAGTTTGCGCACAGCTCCGGGTATTAACTTGCCACAAAATCTAAACAATCTCTGTTATACCGACCGTTGTATTTCTAGTTAGGTATCTTGAGGTAAAAAATCTGAAATATTTATTTTTCAAACCCGCAGCTAAATAAATATGTTACAAGTTACAACATTCCTACATACTAGCATCTAGCTTGTGCTATGAGAACTAAATAAATGATATAAGCTATTTTGTAATCATATCGAACTATAGACGAGCGGGCTTTGCCCGCGTGAAATAGTATTATAGCCTAAAACCTTCCTCGAGAACCACTCTATCCATTGCTGAAAACAGCATGAGAATCAGATCAGTAGTTTTTGGCTTTATCTGGAGGACTTTGTTTTATAATACGTAGTGATTACAGATACATCACCAATTCCAGTAAAAACAAACAAAACCTAAAAAAGCGGATAACGCAGAGTTTTTGTAGTAACCTAGGGTTATGTCAAACTTAGAAAATTAAAAGATATAAATACTTTTGAGACCACGGCCTTTCTTGGTAGGGCATTCTTCAAAACCACTTCGTCAGTTATGGCATTTTTTAATCATTTTATAGGACGTTATCCTGTACATTTTTGTAATTCATAGTTCAAAATTGGAATAGAACATTAGTCTATAAAATCTTCAAGTAGACTTTAACTATAACAAGGTATAGTTCGCGAGACGTACGCTGAACTTTGCATTTGTGTGAGTACGTGAACGTATATGTGACACTGTTTTACACAAAAATGTGTTCTCCACACAGACACAGCTATTTTACTCTACTTTTCGTGAGCACTCACAGAAATGCAAACCTCACCTTAGGCCTCGCGAACTATACCTATCTATTATCATAGCTTTTATGAGTGGTTATCAAACATTACACGAGTTAATCTTAAGTACTAGAATTTATGCTCATATTAAATTTTTTGGCATTGGTAAAAAAATGGAAGCGAACAGTCCTACCTAGTACAAATCTTATAATTTCTTCACATCTACACGAGTTCTTCGTGAAATCCAAAAAAAAAACCTATTAATAATTTTAAAGTGATATTGTCAATAGAGATAACTATTTTAGCAAACAATCCGCTAGGTGTTATCGACTATCAATAATGAAATAAGCATCTTGCGAAATTGCCAGTCTTCAATTCCAAATCCCTTGCCTTGAATAACGTCTGCTGTTAATCTTAGGATTAGCTTACACTAGGGTTGCTGCTTTATTTAATTTAAATGGGACATACACTAAAGTCGAATAAATAATTTATATACAAGAGTCAATTTGGAAAAACCTTCAAACATCGTAAAATTGCTAAATATATAGGTATAGGTAGTACATTTCCTGCCAATCAACATACTTTATAGCAATTTAAGATTGAAAGTTTTACCGGATTATTTTTCAGAACCTCCACCGATCGCTATCAGCGTGGTCAGTTAGTCATTAAAGTACCAACCACATACATTCTTAGTTACAACATTACACTACATTCACAATATAATCCTTCATATACAAATTGTCTACAGTTGGCAGTTATTTTACGATCAAATATTGATTGATCGGACAAAATGATAATATCTAGGTGGAGGGTTCTAATGAAGCCGGTTGTAATTACATACCCCAATTTGACGTGTAATTATTCATATTGACCAGTTGGTATTGATAGAGCATTCATTTATCATATAATGCTCTATAATATATTCGCAAGGTAACAGTAGCTAGGAGGAAGGTACATCCAATTATCAAGCCCTTATTATGTAGAATTATGTAATATACGAGGGTGGATTGAAAAGTAGTCGGCCTAACACTAATCCATTTAGTTCTAAAAATCAAATCTACCCACATTATTTAGTTCAGTTCAGACCTGTTAATTGTGTGAAGTTTGAAACGTGTGCGATAATTAGTTTTAATTGTATAAATTTATGAACAAAGCAATCTGACATCATTTCCGCAAATGGAGCAAATCGAACAGCGTGCCGTCATTAAGTACCTCCATAAGAAGGGGCTGTCATCAAAAGCCATTCGTGATGATATGGTCTGTACATTAGGGGATTGCGCTCTTTCATATTCATCCGTCAAAAAATGGATAGCAGAATTCAAGCGTGGTAGAGAGAGTGTGAAAGACGAACCCCGCTCTGGAAGGCCTTCGACGTCCACTACTGACGAAAATGTAAAAAAAATACTCGACTTAATTATGGGAGACCGCGATTGAAAATTAGAGATAGCCGAGATTATAGGCATCTCTTATGAACGTACTCAAAACATAATAGTTGTTGAAACGTGTTGAGTTTCCACAAGGTGTCTGCGAGGTGGGTTCCGCGACTGTTTTCAGTTGAGCAAAAATGGATGCGATTGACTATTGCACACGACTGTTTGGAGTTATTTGAAGCTGATGAATGTGATTTTTTGAATCGTTTTGTTACTATGGACGAAACATGGGTTCATTACTGTACACCGGAAGTCGATTTTGTCGGCAAGTAAGGTGATGGCTTCAGTATTCTGGGACTCGAAGGGTGTGATTATGGTTGATTATCTTGAAAGGGGTAAACTCTGATTATTACTGCACCTTACTACGTCGTTTACGAGAGGAAATAAAAGAAAAACATCCAGGAATGATCAGAAGAAAAGTCCTGTTTCATCAAGATAACGCTCGTGTTCACACGTCTGTCCAATCAATGGCAGAAATTCACAACTGTGGCTATGAACTGTTACCGCATCCACCTTATTCACCTGATCTGGCACCGTCAGACTTTTTTCTGTTCCCTAAATGACGAGGTCAAAGCAGCAGTAGACGCATATTTTGACTCTAAGGAAGAATCATTTTTTTCTCAACGGGCTAAATGCTTGGAAGGGATGATGGCAAAAGTGCATTGAACTTGATGGTGATTACGTTGAAAAATAAAAATATTTTTCATTTATTATGTATTTATTTTCTTGGTTAGGCCGATTACTTTTTAATCCACCCTCGTAGTAGAACTTTGTGATAATAAGTAGATGATCATTTTATATTCCTTTAGTATTCTTTCAAACAACCTACCTTTAGTCGAGAAATACATTTAAACTAGTGATCGCCCAATCGTCGAACAGTAGACTTTGCAAATATTAAAATCATTCGTTGGGATTTAACCCCCATCCCCTCTCACAATAAAAAAAAACTCCACTAAAAATATTGTATCTAGTAAAGGAATTAATACTTGTGCCAAGTTTCGTGAAGATCAGATAATAAACGGGACCGCTAGTCCTGAAAAACATTAAAACGTTATTTGACCATATTTACCCCATTTTCCCGTCAATCCAAAAGTTTTACGACGAATAAAATTTATTAAATCAAGGAACACTTGTGCCAAGTTTCTTGAAGATCGGACAAAAACTGTGGCTGCTAGCCCGGAACACAGACAGAAGACGAAAGCAAAATTGTATAATCTCGAAATATAGACGCTTCGCTCGCTCCGTCAACTAAAACGTGACGACATTTATAAAAAGTAAATAATATAGAATTGTAAACATTACTACTGATAATGTTGAGTAACGCTTAGCAATTACTTTACTTATGTCAATTACTCGAAAAAGAAGAAGAATTTACTCGTAAAAACACTTCTTACTTTGAATACATGCTACATTAAGTCTAAAATAACGTATACTTTTCTGCCGTATACTTCTCAGCGCCTAATTTAAATTTTTTTTATTCCTCATCCAATTCTCTTAACGCGACAAAATACCACTGACCGATTTGGCTCGTGTTCGAACTTAAAATTCTTCTATCTCGTTAATTTGCCAGCAAAATTTCTCGAAGTTCGAAATGATTTATAAGAAAACAGTAAATATCAGTACAATGACTACCTTTCTAATAAGATCCATCGTTGAACGAATTCGATATCCATCTACAAAGATCATGTTTCGATTTTCCTTTTATCAAAATATAGCTGTTTACGTAAAATAAATTTTTCACATCAAAGGTATTACCGAATCTGACATTTCCTTATTTTATCCTGAAACGTACAAAAATGAATTATCGCCTAAGTTAGATATAAAAGTAACATTCATAACTGACGGCTTCTTGAAAGTAGCGAAAATTTATAAAGCAAGTAAATGAGTAATGCATTTTTCTAATTTTTTCTAAAAAGCGGGCGAGGCCGCGGGTGTCCGCTAGTTACCTACAAATGTTTCCAAATATTAAACTGGATGATTAACATGAAAAGGCAATTAGCAGAGAAGAAACTTAAAGTTTCAGTAAACACACTCCCTGTCCGCTCAGGGCTTTAGGTACTTTCATTGTAGGTACTACAATCATCGATCGAGATTTTTACGTACTCACAAGCCCTAGTTCCAAGTGTGGTTAAACTAATATACTCGTAAAATGAAATATTGAAAAAGAAAAACAGCTTTATTGTGTGGCCCTATACAAATAATAAAGGGATGAAACTTATCCTTTTCTAACACACCCACGTGTTTTCTTACATTTTAGAAATACATACGAGTGATACATACAAGGAACGTTCGTTATAAAAATTCTACCTTTCATGTACTTACCTATCATACCAAGTATTTAAGTAGGTACCCATGTGTACACATATAGGTTAGTTATTTAACAAGATATTGGCCGTTTTCAAACGAAATTAACCTTCACTATCCTACAGCAATATTCTTTCAATGTTTCCTTACATCGAAAGGCCGAAGATCAAAGAGAATTTATATTAAAACAATGGTAAGTAAAATGTTTTTAAGAAAAAACCTTTTAAATTTATATAATAGCATTAATTTTTCGCAGAATCAAAAGGACAACAAAACGTCGACAATTGTTTCGCCTCTAAACGAGGCATTATCAAGACTGTGTCAGAGAGAACAGCAAAATTCGTGGTTGGAACGTTTTTGCTTATAAGTAAACGCGTGCAAATTTCATTATCGCGATGTAGGATTCTTTACAATAACTAATGTGGGTAGAAACCTCAGATCATGCTAACTAAGTTCCAAAAATAGGTATTCACCAATACTTGACCTTATCTGTTTGATTTAATTACTATATTTTCGTAAGTTGCGTAGAAACCCAAATGACACACACAAACCAACAACAATTAATGTGTCTGTCTGTTCGTAAATAGATTAAGTAAGGGAGATGTGTGAAAATCTACTTGTTCGTTGAGTAAGGTGTCCGCATCTCTTCTAATTATTTCTAGCCTTTCCCAAACACTTAACTTGAACCCTTTCTCACATAAACGTAAAACTTTAAAAGTGTTACTATTGTTCAAGGAATGACCAGTGTCAAGAAGATGCTTCGCGAAGAGAGACTTATCAGGCCAAGCATTGCGGGACGCCGCTCTATGTTCTTTATATCTAATATCGAAGGACCTGCCAGTGTGTCCCACATACTTCAAACCACATTCATCACAACTCAACAAATAAACACCTGATCTGCGTGAGACCGACACCGAATCCTTGCCATTACATAGCTCCCTCAAGGTATTCTGAGATCTAAAAGCAACAAATATACGTTTTTTATTTAATAATGAGTGGACCATTCCTACGTCATAGCCATAATAAATAGCCATCATAAATAAAAAACGCAGAAAGGCTAGTTTTCATTTATTATATCCGATTCAAGATCCACCTAGGAAGTATACGGCCTGTTTGCCGTTCGTGGGTCCCGTCTCGTTGAGTATAGCTAAGATCATGAGGGAAAGTAGTATATTTGTTGCTTTTAGATCTCAGAATACCTTGAGGGAGCTATGCGCTATGAGCTATGAGCTATGAGCTAAATTGTCCGAGAGTCGTATAGTATTAGAAAATTCACACAGAAGCATCATCTTTTTGTATTAAGATAGATTGTAAAATCTTGCTATGATTTTTATGCAATTACGTAAGAAAAATATACTGTTCAATATTTACATTATTTTCCTAAACCTTAATTAAGGTACGATTATGATTACATACTATTTACCTATTCTGTGCTACGAGAATGATCACTAAGATTGCTTTTAACTAACCAACTAAATAAATACCTACCAATCGTTTTATTAGAAATACCTGCCGCGACACGTGAGCGTTGGTAGTGTAACGTAGCGATACTTGAGCTGATTCCTAAGTGGATACCTACCTCCTGCAAATTGACCTTTATTGGATAACGAGTTACTCTCCTTGCGAGTGGTAAAGTTATCTGAATTGTGTTAATTACCCGGTGAGAGCAAAGTTGTTATAGCTGTATACTCAAGGATTAAAATGTCACTAAGAACATAACAGCTAATGGACGAAACCGCTTGAGGGTTAAAGGAGAATGTTCAAAAGCCGTTTCTTTTTTAAAAACCTAAATAAAAAGTGTATGGCTACCTAAGTAAATTGATAAATCATATAATATTTTTTTAACAATCTTTTAATTCACTCGAACGAAATCGTATGTGGTGTTTAAACAGCTTCTTTTCCGTAGTTCCATGAGTCGTCCCATTGATGGGACGATGGAAAAAAGTAATTTAACCGTAGTTCCATGTGCTATGGAACCACCGAAAATAGTTTTTTACTCCACTACAGGTTTTCTGTGATACCATTAAATTATAGAGTTGTGCAGGATCGTCATGATTCGGGTTATTCGGTTTAAGTCAGATTCTGTTGACGACAGTCGCTTAAAGACAAAATACTGGTAAGTACAAAATATTAATATTATTTATTTAAAGAATAAAAAAATGGATACAACGTGCATAAATAATATATGAAATAAAATTAAATTGATAATCAAATTAATTGAGTTTGCACAACAGTTCTTAACATTCAAAAACACTTATTTCATTTATTATTGCACGTTGGTAAAAAAATCCCGTGGTACTACTTCAATGTTTTGGTTTTATAACCCTTTAAAATATTATTATTTTATGATTTTATATTATGGTCAGTCTCTCTAATCTTGATGGCTCTAATGTGGTTATGTATTCCTGGTACATTTGAGGTTTGTGTCTTTTATAATGGACAATCATTTTCATCTGTACTCGGTGCACCTGTTCACACATTTCTTTATTTTTCATCAACAAAAGAGGAGTACAGAACTACAAAAGAGCACTCGCCAACACTTATCTCGCTCAGTTTGGTTTATTCAAATTAGGTAGGTAGGTAGTATCTCCGCTTCATCCACGTTCATTACCAAGATTTCATAACTGGTTATGAATATAGATTTTTTTTCACTGTTTTATAACCAGTTATCAAACAATACTTTTTTTCCATTTTTACAACCAGAACCTTCTATTCTGTTATGATCGCCTGGTACTTTTTTCGGAATAAAGAGTTCAAACATTCAATCGGGTAGTTATGTTTTTTTCATATCGTTACGTCTCTATTAATGGTATCACAGAAAACCTGTGGTGGAGTAAAAAACTATTTTCGGTGGTTCCATAGCAAATGGAACTATGGTTAAATGCCTTTTTTCCATCGTCCCATCAATGGGACGACTCATGGAACTACGGAAAAGAAGCGGTTTAAACTTTGATAATAATTCATGGTGTAATCGTTTTTAACTGTCTTCTTACTCAAATGCACTATGTCGGACCGGAATGAAATTCATAGACAAATATCATAAGAGTATCAGATCGAATGATATGAAGAGGTGGTGTAGTTCTTACTAAACTTTTTGAAAATATTATTATCGACATTTTGAAATTCTGTTTTTTTTTTGTAAGAAAACTACAGATTTAAAGTAAACGTATGTTTTTTCATAAAGCAAATTGAATAACAGACTTAATTTACTAGTTTTAATAATTAAATAATGTAAAACAATGTTTTGAAGATTTACATAAAGTCAAGGCTAAATTGACAAATAATAAAAAAGCAATTGAATCAAAAGTCAAAACAAATGTCCTCTTGAAAATTTGGTATTTTTTAGAAATTAAATAAATAAATAAATAATATATAAATCTCTTCTCTTAATCTTAGATTATTTATTCTAAATTAATATAAAATCTAAGGGATAAATATGTAATGTTTCTCGTAGAAATTCATAGACATTGGTGATTAATATCGTATTTTAGTATTGTAGTTTCAAGCGATGGTTACAAAACACTATTCGACTCGTTATTTTTGTCCATATTATGCAAACTATTCCTAAGGGATAGGAGTATGACTGAAGACCTTGCTATGGACTACTATGGAGTATCAAAAGCGATAACATCGACACCAAGATTCAACACTACATTTTTCAGTGACACCAAGATTTACCTTGATGAATTATTCTTGGATGATTGCAATAAGTAGATCGTAAATGCATTGGTTTATATTTAATATTACACTGAGAACAAAACGAAGCAGTGCGCTGTGGTCATTATACCTACTGAGTTACCTAGTAGAGGAGAGCAGTGGATGTAAAAGACAATAGGAAGGAGAAATATTGTTATATACTGTTATGAGTTAATTTTTTAAATAATAAATGACGTCGAACTTAGAAAATTCCTTTTAATTACTACTTTTACTTCAATATATTTTCTATGTATATTGTTTGTAGGTACCTATTTAGAAATAAATGTACCTACCTATGTATGTTTATCAGTTATCTAGACAATAGATACGTGATTCGGTATGTGTATATGACGTTGTGTGAGAATGTCCAAAATAAATATTTATATCTAAGAAAGGGTATACAGAGGCATTTGTACATCCACTTTTCACCAGAGTCGTACATGCCCTTTATTTGCCAGTATCTTGTCCGTTGATCACTTACAAGTGGGTATACCCAATGATGTGGCCGCCCCATTGTCAGGGTTATTAGTGTGTTGGAACTATTACTTCTATCTTATTTGAATTAAATCCATGTTCATCCATGTAACGATTAGCACTTTTTAGACAAAATTGATTTGACGGATTGATGAACATTTGCTTCAAAAATAACCTCTAATTTTAACGGCAAAACGAAGAATGAGAGAAAACCCCACAAAATAACGGAATATTTTTTATTTCCTATGAAAGTACGATATCAATTCAATTTAATATCCGATTTTCGCTGTCATACAAAATTATTTGTTAGGAAAGGCGGTCTATTGAAATGTGAACAATCTCCTTTAAAGGGGACAACTTCCCCTGAATTTGGAACTTTTGGCATAATATCAGCATCCCTTAACTATGTAATAAATTGTGTAGTCCATTCTCATTCTCTATACAAGTATTATAACATGAGTCGGTCACCGGTCAGGACATTGAATTAACTTGACAGTATAATATAATTAATTATATAGGCACATACTCAAAAAGTTACTTTTTGAGTATGTGCCTATATTATATCATATACCCGAAGTTGAGACCGTTACACCTACAATAAACTGTGTAACAAAATTTCATGTTAATAAAGCAAATTTAACATAATAAGTATTAACCTAACTGAGCCCCAAAATTCACGCGATAATGAATATAATAACATAAAGCTCCACCACTCTTAGTTAACGAAGTTTTGATATTCAAAATCTAATTAAATCATGGGTGGAGGAAGTAATTTGCCTACGTACCTAGTTGAGTTTTAAAAATGTAAATAGATATAGTATATCTAAGAAGTTACTATGTTTTAGATATAGTATTTCTAATACGTTCATAGTAACTTCTTCTTATCGCAAACAAAGATTTCTTCGCGTCTCCTGAAGGTTGTTACCAGTTAGCAATTGTCATAAACAAATCCCATACATGTCATGGAACCGGGCAAATTGCGATAAACTCAACTGATTTGAAGAACAACCCAGACAATACCGTATAGTACAATAACTCAAACACAATGAACTCGTTTAGTTGTGACATACAAAGCTCACATTATGCCTATTACCAAAATTACAGTGTAAACTATTCAGTTCCATTATGAGAAAACAATCCCAGCGAAGACAAGGACTGGCCAATATTAGTAGTAAGTAATTGAGTGGGAAGGCATAAAAAAAAACATACATAAAATAACAATTTACAAGACTTAGTAATTAGTAAAACACATTTACAAGATTTTGTTACAAGACGCAGATTAAACCTGGCGAACTGATATTAAACAAAACACAATGATCACATTTGTGGGTTCGGTGTCGGTCTAGTAACACCCCCCGCCATTTATTTATTTGATATTTTCAATGTACAGAATTTTCACTTCTACAGATTTATTACTAGTGGTTCTGTGAACCGTAGACATCGGGAGCGGCTTTGTTTATTCTTAAATTGTATTTATTTGCATGACTTTTGAATTTATTTATATGGGTTACTATGGTTACGGATTGCATTCTTGACAGACCTTAGACTTCGGGAGCTTTGTTTAGAAAATTTATTTTTCTATTTTCTTTATTACTCTTTCATTTTTCATCCAATCCAAAAAATATCATTCGTATGTTATTCATTGTAAGCAAGGAGTGTGTGTGTAAAGTTTCATGAAAATCGGTTGATAAATAGGGCCGCAAACATGATCTGACGGAACCCGTAGATGTAGAGATGTGTACAGATGAAAGAAATTCTCCCCAGTCTGCAAGTTGAAACGGAGACTTCTTCGCTCCCTCAGTCAATAAGTATAGATAGTATACATAAATTGTGAGGGGTAGGTACAGGCTTATTATTCAAACACACATTTCGTTAGGAAAGTGGATACTGCTATCCACTTTCCTAAAACGATTAATTAAATACTATTTAAAACAATATTGCATAAAAGTTACTATGGCCCGCGAATCAGTGAGTTTTAAGTGCCCACACAAACGAAATGTTCATGCTATATATACTTATTTCTTCAGCAACGGCTATAAAAACACATAATTGTGAATTAACCACTTAAATAACACGTACGTGACCATGTCAGGTAGAGTGTTAAGCCGAAACTTGTTTCCACTTATTCGGGATAAAGAAAACTTCGGTCTTATTTTTTAATTTCGACTAATTCGTGCAAATAAACAGTTAAGTATTATAAATACAGATCATGGGAAACTCAAATTCTCAAAATCGATTATTACACAATCATAATACTTCCACTAATCGAATATAAACACAATGAAAGAAAAAATATTCAGTATTTGTTGACAAAGTATAAGTAGGAATTGCGCATGCCTAACATGTATTTTTTAACAATTGATCGCCAGTAAACACAAACATAGTAAGTACTAAGATATTGTAAGTTCTAGACTTGTTCTAGGTCATTAGGTTGAAATTTTAAAGGCTTAAAGGAAAATGTATCATATTATCACCAGGTAAAAAAATATTGATATAACCAAACACTGATCTGCTCGACTGTTATCGAATCACTAACTTTTCTAGGAAAATTTACTCGAGTTACGTTCCTATTTAAAGCAATAAAAAGAATCCAGCTAAAATCTTACACCAAAGAGTAAAGGGACAGTGTTTACTGTTTACAGAGAATAAATTAAACAATTGTGATTCGTTTACATTGCCAAAGTAAGCAAACACACTTTTGTCTAAGTACGTATATATTTTCGAGATAACGCACACAATTTCTATACGGAAAGATTTACATCGATTACGACAAATTTAAAGTGTCTGGTGGCAAATCATAAAGGTCATAACAGAGTAATTGTTAGTAAAATGTAAAATCTCCATCCATAATCCATACCATGGCTCTACCGTGCGGTTGTTAGGTTCATAGCGTGATACGTATTTTTTTGAGTGGTGTAAAATCACTATAGGTAAAAACACTTTGATTTTATAATTACTATATATCATTACACACATAGTGACCGGGATTCAAACTCCCGCCGACAGACCCGTGTATTCTAATCGCCCGACCAAAGACGCGCGTAGAGACATCAACGAGGTATATTTATTGACATTGTTTGCCAGCTACAATTAATTACGAATTTGTTCGTTTACGTATTCTGTGTCAAGACTTCGAAATACAACACGTCAATATTCGTACTATCTAGTTTTCTTTTCCGCTCCCTCTTTCTGTACCGCTGTTTCGTATACATTGATAATTACGATGAAAATAGTGACAATTCTTAAACTTTTTTAAGCAATCTGATTTAGCTCTGAAGTAAGTATTGACTATAGAAATACAATTTAACGACACCTATATCCCGGAGGGGGTAGGTAGAAGTGCCATACACGTCCACTTATTGCCAATAGTTTTGTTGGTCCTTTGTTGGGGGCAATCCTATAAAACCCGAACTTAAATTCAAGGCAGGACCGATGACCAACTTACGGCTTTCGGCATAATATTATAAAATTTCAAAGCTTGTTTAAGCAAAGGGCCACTTACTCATGACCTCATTATATAAAGAACTGTCTTTATCTCGATAAAATTTTCCCTAGTTTAGTTATTCTCACACCAGTTTAATGTACGCTACTTTTAGCATATAAAAAAACCTCGGGTCGGGCCACGCATAGAATACTGTTCCATGGTCACCCATTGGCCATAATAACCTATAACTCCTGAATTAACCGAGAACCAGAAAATAAGAGCTGATGTTAGAATAAAACTGTAACTGTAGCTTTGTTTATTAAGTAGTGGGCAACTATTCGATGCAATTTCTATTATTAGTACTTACTAGTAGTACTTATGTTCGAATCACATCACGATAATGGCCACTGTAACAGTAGGTATTTAAAGCGATCGCACTAGGTAGGTATACCCTGTCTAAAAAGTACTGACGCGGAGCTAGAAATTGTAAGCGTTGGCGGCAATCATTTGGGTCTCGGTGTCGATCTTGCTGATTGTCAAAAGTACTATTGGATTCCAATAGTACTTTTCACGATTGGTGGGATTGGCATTGAGACTCGAATGAATGTCACCAACGCTTACAATTTCCAGATCCGCGTCACGACTTAATTAACAGGGTATAGATACTTTAAATAGTAATAACCATTAGTGTTTTATAATCTTTCAAATCCTTCTAATATCGTAAATATTTAAGTACGTGACTGTTTGAATATTGCATTCAATCACTCGTAAATGGTACAGATTTGGTTGAAAATACTTCTGCATTTACAGCCCTTTATATTCATGCTTTGCGGAAACAACCAAATACTCCGAAAAACTTTATTCCTAAATTCGATGTTCCGATTTTCAAAAGTCCGAATTTCATAATACCTAAGAATTGTAATGTCTATTATTAAAAATCACGAAATTTATTTTACCGAAAGTCATTAATGCGATTTGTTAGTTTTCAGATTTTCAGCAGCGGCCGGCGAAGCGTCGCCGCGCCGGTATTTTAATAATCAGAATTCGCATTGTTGATGTTTCGAAATATCATTAAGTCGGACTTTTTGTTATTCGATCTATTGAAGCTCGGTATTTTGAGAGTAGTAATTATAATCGTTAGGAATATTGAAATTTAGGAATTATAAAAATAGGAATAATGATCAATCTGAGTTGTTATATTCGGAATTTTGAACCAGTCGGTATTATGAAAATCGGTATTTTAAAATTTGTATTTGTGACTGACGGAATAAAGTTATTCGTATTTATGTGGTGTACCCATGCTTTGCACCTTTCTAACCACATTGTATTACTCTCGTCTCCTAATGTGTTCATTGTCCCATACTATGACTGTAATTCACTGGCGCAACTTTCAAACTTCCTCTGATATTCTTTACTCTGTTCATTCTTGTTACACCACACATCCATCTTAATAATCACAAACGAATAACTATTAAAACTAATTAGAATACACAATAATAATACTAAAATGTTAATATATTTTGACAAAAATTAGGTAATTGTTGCTAAATATACCGACATAGGCACCAAGACGAATAGTAAAAATAAGTGGCAAGGAATACTTGGCTGTAATAAATTATCCGCATTTGAAAGGTGACCGTTATAGAACAAAAGATGTTTAGCAGTAACGGGCAAGTAATGACAACTAACATGCAGCTGTCGCTGTGGACAGATCAATAAAATACTTTGAAACGCCGGAGGTGGTTTAAAGTCTCTGTTTTTTTTAATATCATTGACTAGCTGTCCCAGCGAATTTCGTACCGAATGAACCTTTTAAACCTTCCCTGAGTTTGTCCTAATATTTTAAGACCAAAATAAGCCAAATCGGTCCATCGGTTCTCGAGTTTTAGCAAGACAGAAGTTTAAGTTCAGAAGAAAATAGATAAATACTCGTAGATAGAGGAACAAGAGTATGAGTGAATTTAAAGTCTGTATACAGAGGCAATTTAAGATACTTATTGGAAATTGTTATTTTTCCAATCAGTATTATACACACTCGCAACTCGGACACGTATAATTAAATCACAAGTTATTTTGATTAAATCACATTGATTTAATGGTTATGTCCACTGCTGTGAACAACGTCATATCGAAATCCAATTAGAATAGTTGACCCCTTTGAGCTAAATGAAATTGTGCAAATTATTATGGAAAATTAATTCAAAATGTAAACGCCATCCTAAAATAGCAAATACGTTCGACTTACAATTTAATTATCGTGATAGAATTCAAACGCTTCGACTCCATTCTTTCTGCAGTGTCTGCAGGTCATAATTTAATAGACTCCGCTTTGTGCAAACGTTCGTTGACGGGATACAGCGAAATTGCATTCCTGCCAATGTTCGCAGCGTTTTCCAGTGTAGTTAATTGAATTTTCTTTATGGTCCAGTCAACGCTGCATAGATTGTGTAAAAAATAAGAACTTAAATGTTTTGCGGTTTAAATTATGTATGTATTGTATCTACAAATTCAACATTCGGTGCAGTCGACATGATTTTTATTTGACCGTATTTCCACCTACACTTATAGTGACTATCTACGTGTTCGGCGATTATTCGCTAGGAGCATAGACACTTCGCGTAAATAGCTACTCTTGCCAAATCTATGTTAGTGAACTTTACATTTGGCAACGGAGAGTGTCTGCGTTGTTAGTTACGTTAAAAATATGCGGCGTCATGAACGAGTCACAAGTTCTGAGTGTCTCTGAGTAGGCTGGCCCCTGTCCAGGCAAGACACGCATCCATTTACATCAACAGATCGATGGATAGTAGTTTGCGTGCAACATAAACGCAATTTAACTAGAACAGTTAACCTTCAAACGTCTGTCAGCTGAGCCCGCATGGTTATAGACCTATATTTATGCGAGTCGAACGGAAGAACGAGAGTAGGGTGGTCTGCTGCCATACAATTAGATGCATATATTACTAAGATCTCTGTATGACGCTCTAATACGTCACAACAGTCATTTCAACATAAATCGGGCGTGTAATAACAGTGTCAAAGACACGTTTTATTTATGTACAATCTACAAGCAACGCGTATGTTGATGTAATGTGACATCGAGGGTATATGGTAAACCAAAAACAACAAACTTTTAAATTTTAAAAAACATTAAGGGCAGAGAATTTAAAAATAAGTCATCATTCACCGAGCCTTTTCCCAACTCAGTTGGGAAAAGGTTTTCCAGTCTAACTGCGATTCGGCTGAACTTCGATATTTTCCGTGAAGCGACTGCCATCTGACCTTCACAACCCATGGGCGATATCGAAGTTCTGCAGTTAGACCGGTCGGATTTTTGATTTAGGGCTCCAACTACCCCTAACGACTGCCATAGATGTTAGTATGACAACCGGGACCGACGGCTTAACGTGCTCTCCGAGGCACGGAGGGGTCTCAATGTATTAAGAAATGGTCACCCATCCTAAGACCGGCCTGAATAGATGTTGCTTAACCTTTGCAATGTGTTAACATTGTCGGTTACCACTAGACCACGAGCCCCTCATTTAAAAATAAGTATCATCACTAAATATTTTAGAACATAAACCACCGCCGCGCGTCTGTTTGCGATAAACTCAAAAACTACTGCACCGATTTTCAAGCTGTTTTCATATTGATGCCTAAAACCTTCCTCGAGAATCACGCTATCCATTGCGACAGAGTGGTTTTCGAGGAAGATTTTAGGCTATAATAGTATTTCACGCGGGCAAACACGTAGTCGTCCGCTAGTGTAAAATATAACAACATATTTAGAAAACTGCACAAGCAGTTTACTGCATAATTAGTTAAGGAAAAGCAAGTACTTTGTATAACTCGGCTATTTTACAAAATCAAGGCCTTTATCTGGAAAAATGGAATCCTAGTCATTAAACATCAAGTTATAGGTTTAAAATGCTTTGTTCACTGACAATCTGCAGAATCCATTTAATACTCTATAAAAAAATGTGAATCACAAACGATGGGAACAATGATAATAATTCAACAGGCGAACAGATGATCGTGGCAAGCCAACTGATGTCATACTCGGATGCGTGTCAGATAGGTACGTAACACTTTTTATGACATCACACTGCTGAATTTATATTTAGGTTCGAACCTTAAAATAATATTATTTCGACTCGTCATTTCTGGAGGCCATTTTACTTTAACACAAGCACGTGTGTAATTCCAACGCGTGAATTATCTGCCTAATAATTCCACATATTGACATCATATTCCTTCATTAAGTAGTAGGTAGTAATAGTAGCGCTATATAAAGAAACGTAACGTATAATTATTTATCGATTTAATAATTAAAACAGGTGATTACTACCTACTGATTCTATTAACCATACTTTGCCAAGTAGTTGTTGGTTTTGATAGAAAGAATAATGTACCTATATAAATAGTGATTTGGTATTTAGAACGGTTTTACATCGCTTTACAACCCCGTTTATGTTACGACGCGTTATAACAAAGGCATTTAGTTACAACGCGTTGTAACTCAAAACAGGTTTCGGTAATTATATTATCAGTTAGCTCACAAAAATAGAGTGTTACGTATAACATTATTATTTAAATGCAGAGACCAATCCAAATGGGGGTTATATTTTTATCGCAGAAATTACAAGGCTAAATGTGATATAGACACGCAAACTGCCTGCCGGACCGAGAAAATTATTATTAATGATTGAAAATGCACAACACGAGTCTGTAATATACATCTCAATTGCGTAGGAAGAATATCTTTTTAAAGGAAGTCTAATTTTTGAACATAATCTGCTGTTACATACTTGCAAAGAATTCGAATGTATATTTAACATGCCACGTTCAAACGGATAACCGTGGTTATCACGTTCAATACCCTTTTTAACCGACTTTAGGAAGATGTTCTCAATTCGATCGGTATATTTTTTAATATTTGTGATCTGATTTACGTGATTCTTTTTTAGTTCGTTGTGGAATAGGTACCATTTGGCCCAGTAGTTTTCAGTTTATGAATAAAATTTTATAATTCACAGTTTTTTATTTATCGTTTATTTGTTATGACTTATTACAGTTAACTTTTTTTATTGACACTTGTAAGTTTTATATTTCTTAATCCCATAGCTAAAGAATCTTACTCGGAATAGTTCTTAAATTTGCCAACCTAAAATAGGTTAATTACTTTACCTATGTACCTCTTTCGATTTTCAATAAGTTGGAGGCAAGGATGGCACCGATTTCAAACCTATCAATAGATACATAGATACATAGATAATAGATGCACATACAAAAAAATAGAATTTATTAATTATTAAAGATATTAAGGTTTGCATAAAAGGCATATTAAATTCAATCTTTGTTAAGTTCTTTTATACCTTTTAGTTTATGAAGTCGGTTATTTTAAACGTAGTATTTTTATGTAGTCTCAGTTATATTGGGATACAATGGTCAGGAATATTTATTTGCTGATGGACTTAATTGCAAATTTTCTGGAGGATTACGTAATATCTTTATTTTCATAAACGTAGTTTAGAACTACTTGTACTCTAGGTAAATATAATAAATAAATCACGTTGCAAACAAACAGTCAACCAATCGCAATTGAATTGCGCACAACATTTAATTTATTCGTTACTAGGAAATATTGTCAAGGACATTGATAGACTCTCTTATCTATATTTGTCTTGATACCTAGTAGCATAATTGGAACGGTTAACGGGAAAGTTAGTAAATCGAATATGCAATTGATTTCATTCCTTAAAATCGATGTTTACTTTGATAGTTTATGTTGACCAATGTATACCCAATTTCTACGTTACAGTAATGTGTGAGCAGCGTCAGAGCCATAAGACTTGCTAAGCGCTTAGTTTTACCTATTTGATTGTCAATATCCACTTTTCCCTTTAATATCTATTGGGTCTCTTATTTCGGTTTATAATCTATGTCTTAATTTATACATATATAACTAATATTATAAAGAGCTTAAAGAACAATGGCAAAAAATTGTCTCATTATTTAAAAACGCCCATAAATATTATATATGCCAAACTATTGTTTATTTTGCGATTTTACAAGTATCTAAATGTTACAATAGAAGCCGGAATTAAATCTAGATTTTATAAGATTATCAACGATTATTTATAACCATGAGGCAAATAAATCATTTCATTTCATTTCCAGCCAATCACAGCCAATGATGTCGTGCGACACTACCTTATCACTTTGACAGATCACTGAATACTCCGCGCTTTTTTGTCGATGGTGTTGTTTTGTGTGCTTTTTCTGTTTTTATGCAATAATTCGTACTCTGGACTGTTTTATGGACTCCGATTTATTTGAGATCCGATTTAGAAAATCCTTACACTAATTTGTAACTATATTATTCCTGAGGTAATAAAATAAAGATAATAAGATTGTATACAATATACGTTATTCTTCGTACTTTGAGATTCTACATGACGTAAATATATTTAAATTATTTACTTTAGTTGTAGGCATCTACCCTATTGGACGGATGTTAATTAAGTGAGTTGCAAGTTTTAGTTCCGTGCGTGTTTTGCGGAAATAGAACCCTCTACGGATACCGACTATAAATAACGTGTGTTTCAATCCCGTTTGAATACGCTTATGTCTATATTGTAAACTAGATCAGTCCAAGATTTACATCGCTAAACATTTTAAAAGTACTACCTTCTTCAGCTCCGTAGCTAAGCTCTGAGCGTAGCACTATCTGAGACCGTAAGCATACAGTAAACCAGATTTTCAGATGTCAATATCTACAACATATCGTCTTATTTGATCATCAAACATATTTCACGATTCAGGAATGATGTTCAGGTGACTGACCCATGCGCTTATAATAACAAAAGTCTATTGTTTTGAATTTATAACGGTAACTGTTTATAATAAATAGGTTATAACAGGAGATACTGCCGTTTTTGTTTTATTTTACATATTTCAATACATTATCATGACAAAAAATTGCCCAAATGTTTTATCTCTACTCACTCGATAAAACGTCGCAACCGGTATATACATTATAATTTCATTTTTTATTGTTTTAACGTATAAGGGTGCTATTATTCCCCGAGGGATGTGCTTTGCTACGTTGCTATGGATGCGTTTGATATCCACCAATTATATTCACATGCTATGTGGAGTATGTGGACCAATGTAGCATATCACATCTCTGTTGGAAAAGCACCCTAAAGATCCAATGAAATAATCCACTTAATCGCTGACAAAATGTTTACCCATCCTGAGCAACATACCTACATAAAATATCGTCATATCTTTACTAAACATTACAGATGACATCAGAATAGGTGTATAAACGCAATAAAGGCCTGCCACCGAAATTAAAACAGAAAAGAGTACAGCAACGACGATAGAAACACGTCATAAAACTTGATTAAAAAGATTAATGTTACTTACAACCTTCCAGAGCCATATCTAAATATTGTATAATATTTGACTAAAATTGTATTGCAAAATTAAAAATTTTGTTGGAATCGTATCGGAGTTATTTTGAGTATTAATCATACGTATCACACTGTTAAAGCAAGTGTTTGTTAGGCTTAACCAAACATTGTCTCGTAAAAAACAGTTATATAAAGCTAGCGGTACCGCCCATGTGGAACAGTATTTTTTTCACTAAACCGTTTCACCAAAAGTTCTCGAGCTCCCTTAGCAACATTCATTTATTTAAATAGATAGGTTAGCTGAATGCCCACGCATGGAAAAGTGTACTATCTCTACATTCCCACGGGAACACATTCCTGGGATTAAAATGTCTAGGTTACTGCTTATAAAGTTATCTACCAGTACACTTCTCATTAAAATAGGTACAGCCGCTTCAGAGATTAGCCAGAACAAAGAGACGGAGATTTTTTCAAATTTGTTTTTTAGTACCGCATATTCTTTTATTTAGGTCAAAGCTGTTAATTTGAAATTACAAACAGACACTTATGTTTTATTTATTTGTATAGATTTTAAACAGGAAGTATCATTTTATATCTATTATGTAAAGGGGCTATTAGGTAAAGGGGGACATGACCGGTCGATGCCTTAGATATAGTAAACTCTAATGACAATTTCCAGGCTGGACAATCTCGCTAGAGTTTGCAAAGAAAGTGGACAAATAACAATATTAAGAATCTAATAGATCAAATTGTATCCTCTCCGTCTTTAATAGCATTAGAATAAAGACTCTATCGTGTAATCAGAACGACGAGGTTGTCCTTGGGTAAATGAAAGTAAACAACTGGATTGATTTTGGATCCGGTGCGGGTCAAATTAAGCCATTATGCCTTCAAGTTAAGTCCACGTACGTTAGCTACAGTGACAAAATCCGTTCAAGTCCGATCATCATAATGGTAACTGCTATATTGCAATTAACACATCACATTTATCTTAATATGATCATTAAACTAAATCTAATTCATGATCAATTATATTTTGGTTAATAATGTGTTTTGCTTTTGTTTTTCGGACCAAATTAAAAGTTATGCTAAATGTTATGTTTTCCTACATAGACGTATCAAACTACCTTCCATTGGAGTGTAGACCTTCGCTCAAAGTTATATTTGTAAGTACAATATTCTAATAAAGTTATATTTGTAATATAATATTATCGCAAGCAAAGTACACCGCTAACGTATATTACGTTAGCGGTGTACTTTGCTTGCGAAGTTAAAAAGGCGGCTTAGGTACGTTCGTGTAACATTAAGTATCATTATGAAAAGTGACCAAACGCAAAAAGTCCAAAATTTGAGGCACCTAATAATTAAAGTCAATATTCAGGGTAGTTATTATTTTTGAACAAATGTCATGTAAAACAATATTATAATTTCGCTCGTTTGAGCGAAATTATGCTATTATTTAAAAAATTAAACATTATATTTACCATTGTTTTATCATGGACTTTCGCCGGGTAAAGTAAATGTCATGTAACCAAAAACAACTAATTGAATTATCATTATAGCAACTGTAACATTTCTAGATTGAAGATTGGTAATTATTCGGGATCTGAATACGTAATTAAAAACTTCTTTGATTGACTATCGCGGTAAACTTTGCTTTCCATTGTTTGAGTTGAGTGAACTTAATGACAACAGTTTGGCATTGGTAATGTTGTAAAGTTATGTGTTTTACGTCACGGCACATAATAGGGAATACTTGTAGTACAAAGTAGTTAGGGCCTTATAAAATTCCAACGTAACAACATTTTAAACGCTATTTTTATGAACAATGCAATATGTAAGATTTTGAAAAAATGACACGAACACGAGAAAAATGTTTTTAATATCATTTCATCACCTACACGATCAGAGATAAGAGACGATTGTCAAGGCAGACATTGAAGTGCGTAGGCTACAACTGTAAACCACTCATTCCCAAAAATATATCCGACAAAATACGACATTATTTTACAGATTGCCCACAGTATGTATTGTAAGTTTTTATAAGATTTTTTAAACCTTTGTGAAATGACTTTTACGGTGACTACATGAAAAGTTGCCCTACTATACTATAATTGAATCGTTCCGTTAGATGGACGTGGCGTAAAACTAGTTCAATTTATTATTTATAACAGGAGTTTTACGGGGTCAATTGCTGGTCAGTTAGGATTTAATTCAAAATTTTGCTTTTTAATACTACAATGCAATTTACTGTTTTCAATAGCCTTAACCCATCCAGCTGTCCCACATTACTTGTGTTCATCTAGCGAATTGTAATGTATGTGCCGTATGATAAAAATCTCAGTTCCATGAAAAACATAAGATTTTACTAACTTACACTTTTACTTTACACTTGTCATACAACCGGTCCCTTCATGAAAAGGACTGGACGAAAAAAGGAATAACCCCTTTTTTTCCAAACCTTTTTTTCTATTAAATGAGCTTCACATTGAAATTAGGATGGCCTCGTGCAATGTTAAAGATATCTCAGCTTTTATAAAAATGTATACTAGGTTAATTCGTTTTATGTAAGATTATTATAATACTCAGGAACATTATATGTACAGTCAGCTTCAGAGAAAAGGAACCCCCCTTGATTATGACATGAAAGCATTAAAGTTTTTTGAATCATTGTGTATATGGCATGTTGGTCTAGTGGTTATGACCACTGCTTTGTGGACACGGCAACAGAGGTTCAAATCCTCGGACACAAGTTCTTTTTTATTCATATAATTATTTTTTTATTTTCTTAAGCTCTTTTTGTTAATTAATATTTAAGGAATCAAATTTTATAGTAGGTATGAGGCACACCGCCGCTAGCATGCGTTCCCCTCGCTCACATGATTATGACCTATAGGTCATAAGTTAGAAATAAAACAAATTGGCATCTTGACAACTTACTAGACTAAATGTAGTTGCGCGGCTGTTGTCATCCCCAAAAATGCCAACCTGCTCAGTTTTTTGTTGCAAAAAAAGGTCAGGCACATCTAGTTTACAAAAAGATGGTATTACCTTCCATAGGCAAGTATTTTTAATCAAATAATAATAAAATTTCTTTGTTTATAATAATAAAGTCTCATTATTTCGGATTTTTCTATCAACACGAAGTCGGTCGTTTCATACAATTCGCAAATCAGTCAAACATGTCAAACGACTGACATGGGTGTTGCCATGGCAACAAATACACAGTTATAGTGTCTGTATCGGGGTGATGTACCAAGTTAGGTATCGATAATATAATACCTTGAAAACGCAAAGAGATGCAATATAAATTACTGGTTTGAATATTATTTAAATTACGTAGGTCTGTATATTATGATCTTGATTTTAATAAAGGTTTTGATAAGTTTAGTAGGTATAATATTGAGTCTTGTTGTATAATTTTTTATTATACTTAAGATTTACATTACCTAATAAATACCCTTCTGGCCACTTACTTCGACGATATTTTTGTTCATTTATTTATTACAGGTTTCCGAAAGATCCGAGAGTAAGGGAATTATGGATATTGTTTTGTAACAACAGACGTACCTGGATGCCTCCTAGAGCTGGTGTCATTTGCTCGGAACACTTCAAGATCTTTGATTTTTGAGTGTTGGCAAACAAGAGAAGGCTATTGCTTGAGGGCACTATACCAACTCTAATACCACATTGTACTTGTGTTGTAAGTTTTAACTGACTTCAAAAAATAATGAGGTTCTCAATTCAACTGCATTTTAGTACGACCGGTAACATAATTGTTATAAAGTATATTAGTATGTTTAGTTCTTAAAATATTCTATTTTTTCAGAGCCATCAATTATCCTCCGCTCTATCAGATGACCAACAATCACCTTGCGATGTCATTAGTACTTCTGATCCGTCTATGAAACCGTGTGCATCATCTACTCCTCTATATGTGAATTTCCTTTTAATATTTTATCGTAGACTAGCTGTTGCCCGCGGCACCATCCGAGTGGAATAGTTTTTCAGATCCAGATTTCCATGGAAACACGTTAACGGGATACCTATTCCCTACATATTTCATCTTATCTTAAGATATGCACGCCTACTAGCTGTTGGAGAATGGGAGTCCATGCTCGAAATTACCTATTGTTAATTAGAACGTCCCACAGGGTTTCACACTCGGACTTTTATTTGTCGCCTGAGAATTAAAAATGTTTAAACCTTGCCTGAACTTCTATATATTTCAAGACCAAAATTAGACAAATCGTTTAACTCTCGAGTTTTAGCGAGACAACCGAACGGTGGTTTATTTTTAGGTTTCTGTAGTTCAAATCACGTATAGTTTCGTCATGTCAGCGCAAGTAACCAGAGACGCCCGGCAACGGACGTTAGAGTGGCCGCGGCCTTGGACCGCGGAATTAAAAAAAAAAAAATATGTCGGCGCAAGACAGACGGACGTACGTCCGTCTGTCTTCTTCTACTTTCAGTTCTGCTACAAATACGTCAGTCATTACATAAAATAAATAGCAAGTAAATTGAGTAGCTGTATTAAAATATTTTATTGTACCCGGCTTCCACAGTACAATTTGAATAACTTACAGCATTCTGCTGTGGGATAAATGTGCGGATATAAATGTCCCATTTTCGTTTTACAAAAGCGAGCCATTAGATCTATAGTATAAACTTGGCCCAGCCACATTCTAACTGTTGTATAATATAGACCGTTTTCATTCAATTGTAAGGTACGGGTACTTGGAGACTATAGTGTTACTTAGACTTAGTTGAGTTAATTATTTCATTACTTTACTATTTTATTTTTATAAAATCGGTATTGTACTCGTAGTGCCCTTGCCCTCATTTTATTCTCCATCGAGTTGATGCTACTATATCACTAGTGTTAACGAAAGTTCATTCAAATGTTTATTTTTATGGGGTAGGTATTTATTATACATACAGAGTGTAATATTTATATGGGCAGCATGGAAAAGTCTGAAACTATAAGACATACAAAGATCTGTTCTTAGTAACCATGTAATCGATTGTAGTAAAAATAGAAAACTGAATTATGACATTAAACATTTTGATTTAAAAATAAACTGTATACATAGTCCACTGTATACAGCTATAGATATACCCTGTATACAGACTCTTCGATTTTATTTAGTTGTTTAGATTTATATGATCTATAGGTTTGATATAATATCTACCCTAAGTTACAAATAGCAAATAAGTCACACTTTTATAAACAACATCCACCTTGGTATCATTTTTGATACCAAGGTTGATTAGGATACCTGATTTTAATAGTCGATTTTGTCAAATTTATCGATAAAATGTATCGACACTGTTACATCCATAGTGGGCGGTAACTTTTGGTAGTGTCATTATAGTGTTATGATATAAAATGTATATGTATGTGTTTGTGAAAATGTTAATGTGTTATTCTTATTGTCATGTGTGAGTTTCGTAGTGGCACCCGACTGGGTTTGAGCGTCTGAGAATGTGTGCGTGTCGATGACCCCCCCGCACCAAACATGCTAGACTTTTATGTATCGGGAAAATGCATAATGCCTTGTCCCGTCGTATACGGCGACAGCGTATACGACGACCGCGTTGGTCTATGGTATGAGGTTTGTAAGAAAAGATAGGCTTATTGCATAAACAATATTAATTTATTTCTCGAATTACATTTCTAGGTTTTTTCTTTCCTCTTTCCATTCCTGGTTGAGTATACAGTTTTTCTATCTGAGTTAAATTGCGGTTACTTATTTTTAAATTTTACCTGACCTAAATTTATTGACAAAATACTATACCCTAAGTGAAGTATAAAATGTTTACTTAATATACTGAATATCGCCGCGTCACATGACTCACGAATGACGTCACGTGATGCGATCGAGCGAGCAGCTTCATCTCCCTTTTTTTGCATGTTTATATTAATTTGTAATTTTCTGGTATTTTTCGTCTTTCGGCTCAATTTTATACCAAGATACAATTTACTCACAATAAAATACCACATTAATTTATGTGCTGTTTGAGGATACGAACTCGCATCTCCAGCGCCAGCCGATCACCTAGGCCGTGCCTTATACCACTAGGCTATCGGTTCACTTGATAATAATGGCGAAAATATGAATAGCATTACTCCTTTTATCGAACAAAGTTGATTACAGTGTAATTTTCTAGACCTTAAGGTTTAAATTTCAACTTCCACCATATGTGATAATAATAACTGCTCAATAGACTAAACTATAAGGTTGAAATTAGTATAGATTTCTTGTTTAGTTCAATAGATTACGCTTGATACAGCTTGTTGCACTACCGTCATATTTTACTTCAAAAACTCAGCTGCTGTATGAGCTGCGGCTATAGTATTATAATATCTGTGACAGCGCGATAAGGTTGCAAGAATACTTCTTTGCCTTATTTACTAAACTGTGATTGAAGGTAACTTTATAATTCGTGGTAAATTACCACGAATTATAAAGTTTTCAGTTCAGTTGTCATTGGTGTTAATCCTTCTCGTAATATTATTCAATTTATTAAGTTTTTGATCAGAGTTTTGAGTAAAATGAAAGTATGGTTCGATTAACAACATTTTTGAAAGCTAAAATTATTGTTCTCTGGGAGCAAGAACAAAGCATAAAGAAAATAGCACGAGATATGGGTATAACGGTAAGAGTTACGATAAAAATATATTATATACCTATTTATTGCTTAATCATGTTACATTTTCATTTACAAGTTAGTTTTTTGGAATTTCTTTTATTTATTATCATTTTCATTACAGAGAAATACAGTGCGTAGATGGATTCGAAGGTATCAAGCGACGGGTGATATAAAATGTGAACGCCAAGGACCTCGCCCAGTTGCTTACACTCATGAATCAGAGCGGCACCGTGATATTGTGGAAGTTCACTCAGTGGCACCCTTCAAAACTACGCGCTCAAGTGCTGAAACTTTTGGAGTGTCGCTGAGTACTGTTCGACGACATCTACACGCTGCGAATATCCATAATTATAAGCCAGCCAGAAAGATTCAACTTACTGACGATCATCGCACCAACCGAGTATATTTTGCTACTGGTTATTTAAATTTCGACTGGGAAAACGAAATTGTTATATTTACCGACGAAAAATGCTTGATTGAAAGAAAATTGTTAAAATTGATAGGGGTTGTGCACAATGTAATATAAATATTATACATAAAAATAAAAGGTTTTACAAAGAGAGTAGATGGTTGTGAAGTTCAAGAGATAGATAAAAGGATACTTTAATATATAGATAGATAGAATAGAAGATATAGATAGCGTTAGCGAGTTTCTAGTTAACGGAAGTGAGATAGTAATGCTTTACCATATTTTTAAAAGATACTATTGTTTGAGCTCGGCTGATATGTAGCGGCAGGGCATTCCATAGACGAATTGCTTGAATAGTGAAGCACTTGTCAGAGAAACTAGTGGAATGCACCGGCATTTCCAATATTAAATTTTCTGATGACCTCAGAGATCTAGAATGTGTGTCATGGAGGAACTTGAATCGTTCTTTAAGATATCGGGGGGTACAAGGATTGAACAGTATATTGTATAATAGAGATAGGATATGAGTATTCCGGCGAAGGCAAATTGGGAGCCACTTGAGCATCTTGCGGAATTCGGATACATGGTCATATTTGCGTAGACCAAATATGAATCTAATACAAACGTTTTGGAGTCGCTCAAGCTTATCAAGTTGCTCCTCTGTAAGATCAAGATAGCTGACATCAGCGTAATCAAGGATTGGGAGTAATAACGATTGTGCCAGCGCAGTTTTAGTGGAAATCGGAAGCAGCATTCGCAGTCTACGCAGGGATCCCGTAGATGCAAATACTTTGCGTCTAACCTCTTGTAGCTGATAATCCCAGGACAATGTATTATCAATATGGACACCCAAGTTCTTAACAGTGTCGCTTATTTCGACAGGGGTACCATTAAAAGTAATTTGGGGCAACTGCGTAATATCAAGGCGTGACATAAACCAAGAGCTGCCAGTAATAATTGCCTGGGATTTGGATGGATTAACCTGAAGACCGTGATTGTTGCTCCATTCACAAATGCGCTCCAGGTCCAGATTAATGGTATTGATTGCATTATGTAGCTGATCCAAGGGAGCCTGCGTATATATCTGAAGATCATCTGCATAAAGGTGGTAGGATGAAGTAATATGTTTAGAGATAGTTTTAATAAAAATAGAGAATAATAGTGGAGATAAAACGCCGCCCTGTGGTACACCGACTGCGACATCACACCAAGAAGAAGACAATTCCTCCAGACGCGTACGTTGACGGCGACCAGACAGGTAACTACGAAACCAGCCAATTCCCGTTGGAGATATGTTAATAGAGCTGAGTATACCAAGCAAGATATCGGGATCTACGGTTTTGAAGGCGTTACTAAAATCTAACAAGCACAAGACCGTGAGATTTCCCGCCTCCATGCCTAATCTGATATCATCCGTGACGTTGACTAAAGCCGTAACAGTACTGTGGCCAGGACGGAAACCGGACTGGAAGGGATTGAGAAGAGAGTTCGTGTTAAGGAATTTGGTGAGCTGAGAGTGAACAAGGCGCTCTAACACTTTTGAAAGGAAAGGTAAGATAGATATAGGACGGAAATGAGTGTTAGATGAAGGATTGCGTGTCTTAGGTAAAGGAATGATTTCAGCCTCCTTCCAAGTAGTAGGGAACTGACTATTAGCTATAGAAAAGTTCAGAATATGGGTTATGATAGGAAGGATTTGGTTGAGAATAGGTAAGATCATGTTACGGCTTACACAGTCAATTCCAACTGCATTCGATGTTATAGACAGTATGCTCTTCTTAACATCACAATCAGTGAATTGTTCGAAGACGAAAGCTGAGTGCTGTGGAGTTGGAAGTGATGAAAGATTATTCAGTGTTGCTACTTTAGTCGTCCCTGCTAAATTAGACGAAGAAGTAAAATGCAAATTAAGTGCTTCAAGATCCAAGGAATAGGGATGATTGTGTTGTTTAGACTTCCCAACTCCAATTGTTTTGAGAAATTTCCAGACCTTAGATGGATCTGCATTTTCAACCGAGGCGTGAATATATCGGCGTTGTGCATTCCTACACACCTTGTTGCAGTGATTTCGTATAGATACATATTTTTCCAAATTGTTAGGTGCTGGTCGACACTTGTATTTATGTCTCGCAGCTGCTTTCTTTGCCATCGTATCCTTGATGGAATCAGTTATCCATGGGGCAGGATGATGTTTAACTTTAATCTGCCGTACAGGTGCGTGTGTATCAAAAAGTTCTATTAATTTAGATGAAAAAATATTAACCTTCTTGTCAACCGTGTCTGAGAGAAATAGAGGACCCCAGTTGATTTTATCAGCATCCTCACAAAGATTATCTAAATCCATTCCACCAAAATTGCGCTGCCACAAAATACGCGGTCGTGCCTTAGGGGGGCGGAGTTTGTAGGAAAGGAACAGTAGGTCATGATAGGAAAAGGCATCTGCGCTGCATTGACCATGCCTGGCGACATGTTGTAAAGATGATACTAGTATAAGGTCGATAAGAGATGGATTGCGGCCAGGAACGTGGTGAGTGGAGTTTAAAGGAAGAATGGAAAGGTTGTGGGATAAAGAAGCGTGACGGAATGAGGAGGTGCGGGAATCGTTTTTTAATTGACACGTGTTAAAATCTCCCATTATGATTACGTGACTGTAAGAGGGCGACCACTTTTCCAGGAGATGTTCAAAAGAGGCAAAAAAAAATATATTTGACGACGGACAATAGTAGACTCCGAGTAAAAATTTCGAGTGGTATAGCTCCACCTCTAAGAATAGGTGCTCCCCAGCGTTCGAGAGTGGCGGCTGTGCTGAAGTATCTAGAATTTTGTAAGGAATATAACTACGCAGATAAACAGCAACTCCGCCTCCCTTTCCGTCGCCACCGCGATCATTTCTAATCAACTCGAAACCAGGAAGATGGAAAGACACTGACGAATGAAAAGGCCTAAACCAGGACTCCGAAACTAGAATAGCGTGGATATTCTTACAGTCAAAGCTAGTCAGCATATCAGAGTGATGGGCGGGAATACTTTGAGCATTAAAATGGACTACATTAAAGTTCTTAGGGACATCAGAAAACTGGGTTTTTAACGTATCACCGAGTGATGGTACAGATAGAATACTAGTATAACTACCGCTTAAGCTAGACGCAGAATAGAAGCTTTCGCTATCACTCTCATTTTTAGATTCCGACATAATACAAAATTATGTCGAATGTGTTAATATAAAAAGTAATGTATATAATAATATTAAAAGAAAGAAAAATAAAATAAATGTAATAAATATTCTATTACACTCTATTACTTTACAATCCACCCGCCAGTTGAGCGTCAGAAATCACAGTACGCCCCTCCACACTATGGCTTCAAGCAAATAATAAAGTACATGGCTTTAGTAGGTATATAGTTAGATGACGGGCCAGGTCAATTTATCACAAAAACAAAATAATAATTAAAATAAATTAAGCCATCGAGCAATTATGAGCAAAACGAAAAAATAAAATATAAATTAAATAATTAAAACATGTTTTGTACTTTGCACTAACGAAACGCAAATAGTAAGTCTGTAGTCAGCCTAAAGTTATAGAAATTACATTGACATTGACAGGTGACAGTTGACTGACAGCGGACAGACAATACAAAGCAAAGTCGCTCGTGGTTATTACATGTATGTAAACAAAGTTTGAAATTGAAGTATAAAATAATAGGTACCTAGTTAATTAAATACCTACTTTTGTAATCATTACACCAATAGTGGGTGGAAACAAAACACAACACAATATGTATAGTTACAGTAAAAGTGAAAGTAGATACATATGAATGTACATCAGACGGACACTACCGAACCTACTACCATAGGTCCACACTATCGTTATGGATGCTATAACCCATGTAAACTATTTATTCCTGCCTGCCCCAGCACGCTTAGACCTGGTGTTAACGTTTTTCGGGACCTCCTGTATGTCACTCGCAACCTCCTGTATGTCACTCGTCACCTTAATTTTTTTAAGTTCGTTGAGAGAAGACACACGATGACGCTTGCCATTGGAGTCTATAACAAACACATAACCGTCCCGTGTAAAGCACTCACCGACCCCGAACCTCTCGCGCGCAGCCATGAATGTCTCGTGGCGTCCTTTAGTAAGGAACTCGGAGAGTGTAACACCAGAGCCCTTTAGTGCCACCTTAGAGAACCACACCTTATCCTTGACAGCTGCATCGTGAAACTTCACGAGGATTGGTCTCACTTTGCCTGATGGACGGCCTAAACGGTGGCATCTTTTTATATCTGGAATGTTGAAACTGTGAATATTGAGGCGCTCTGTAATTATACCTGCAACAACCTTAGGTGTCTCTTCAGTCTCTACCTCTGCCACACCATGGAATAAAAGGATTTTGCGGCGTGAACGCATTTCAATGGCGTCCATCTGTTGCCCTAGTCTCTCCACCTGGCACTGCAGCAGATTGAGAGCCTGCAGCATGGCATTCTTGAAAATACAGAAGTCGCTAGACAGACTTGCCAGGTCCGTTGAAGTTGGTGATGTGCTGGTGGTAGCCTGCTGCAGCCTTGTCTCAAACTGGGCCAGACCCTCACGAAACATGGTTTCCAGACCAGCCAACGAGGGTTGCATGTTTTGATAGCTTTGATGAGTCATAATGTATTGTTCAGTTCTGTGTGTATTTATGGGAAAACGCTCACACTGGTAAGTGGTATATTATTATGTCTTGATGTAGTGCATTAAACGAGTTTAATCACCAGAATTTAATTTTAATACTTAAAAGTTTCGAAAACACAACAACCTCCTACCCACTTTTTTTTTTTTTTTTTTTTAAAGGTTTATTATTTTAGGTTACTGGAGATGGATGTCTTCAATGGGCCCATGCGAGCTAGTGGAAATAGGTGGCCGCATGAACAGTGAGCGATACCTTGAAGTGTTGAATGACGTAATGCTGCCTTCAGTGCGGGTCGCATATCCAGAAGGACAAATTTACCTGGTTCAGGATAACTCTTCAGTGCATCGGTCCCGAATTGTGCAAGACTGGCTAAATGCACAAGAAGATATAACGGTGTTTGAGTGGCCGGCTAAAAGCCCGGATCTTAACCCTATAGAAACCTTATGGGGTCAGATGGTTTTAAACTGGGACTCAAGTGAAATAAAGTCAAAAAAAATATTGGATGAAGAGGTAAACAGAACTTGGGAACTAATGCGAAATAGTGCCGCATGTTTTAATATGGTGTCGGGGATGAAAAGTCGTCTTCAAGAAGTGATAGACAGTGAGGGCCATCCTCTCCGTTATTAATGCAGTTTATCGATTCTTACCCAGGACCAATCTTTGTGTGCTGAACACGATTATTTGTTATGTGTCTAGGTGTAATTAATCTAAAAAAATATTTAAAATAAGTATTATATCCGTTGTTAGTATCCATATCACATTAAGGTGCTTATTTTAGGCTAGATGACGCTGTGTATAAAGTGTCCTAACATTCATAATAATAATATTATATTATTAATACCTAATCCCATTACAAGTTTTTGTTTACAAGTTTAGTAATCTTCTAATGTGTTAACGATGCACCATCTGACCTCACATATTTTTATAATGTTGTGTTAAAAGGGTTACCTACTTATCAGAAAATGTGATCAAAGAGGAAGATGTATATTGCTATACTGTTTTAGTTTAGCATGTTGGTTCTTTATTTGTGATTCACAGGAACAAATAACATTTCATTATTCAACCATTCTTTTATATTCAAAGATTATACAGAGTGTAAAAAATTAATGTTTGCAACTTTAAATAAATAAGTAAATACATATTGTAGTTGTGTTTCTAGAATTATCTAATATTAAGTAAACATTTTATACTTCACTTAGGGTATTGTATTTTGTCAATAAATTTAGGTCAGGTAAAATTTAAAAATAAGTAACCCCAATTTAACTCAGATAGAAAAACTGTATACTCAACCAGGAATGGAAAGAGGAAAGAAAAAAACCTAGAAATGTAATTCGAGAAATAAATTAATATTGTTTATGCAATAAGCCTATCTTTTCTTACAAACCTCATACCTACTATAAAATTTGATTCCTTAAATATTAATTAACAAAAAGTGTTTAAGAAAATAAAAAAAGAACTTGTGTCCGAGGATTTGAACCCCGGTTGCCGTGTCCACAAAGCTTCGGTCATAACCACTAGACCAACATGCCATATACACAATGATTCAAAAAACTTTAATGCTTTCATGTCATTATCAACGGGGGTTCCTTTTCTCTGAAGCTTACTGTACTAAGTTTCGTTAGGTTACCAAAAGTTTCGCTAATTATCGTATAGGTATAGGTACCAAGAAAATACTTATGTCAATAGCTGTACCAATTGACCGATATGATAAAAGTCATTAATTCTATTGTAATTATTAAAGAAATACAAGTTATTTTAAGTTAAAATAAGTTGTACAAAGTCCAGATTAGTCGTCTATAGGTAAGTTAGTGGCTCACTAGTGTTAAAGCAAGTAAAGTTCGTTTCCGTTCACACACGCGCGCGTGTCTAAATCAGATTACAAGCATTTGTCTACGACCGCAGGGTCGCCATCTTGGTCTCAGTAACAATCTACCTACAATATTAAGCAAAAAGAAATATACAAATTTTGTTCCTATACATAACTATGCCCATTGCTTTTATCTTGGTGTTGCATTTACCGTAGGAATAGTTCTTACAAACATGACGAATACTACCAAACCTGTAGTATTTTGGCAACCCTATTCTCTTAGCATAATGTAGCGCTCATGATTGCGTGTGCTGGAACAATGCGATTAGTTTTCCGTAGAATGTTTTCAGTAGCCACACAGTTATGAAAAGGATTTGTGTTAGAGACCAAGAAATACGATTACACGATGTTATAAACATACCACACACATAGTTCCAAAACTATACGTTATAGTTATAACAAAATCATTGTTGATGGTTGAACTAAATTGACACAATTTACAAAAGAAAGTCGAAGCCGGAACAACTGGTACAGATGGCAACCCTAATCTCGTAGCATAATCTAGCGCTTATAATTGCGTGCTGTGGAACAATATTATGGGCTTTTTCTGTAGCAAATTCTCAGTAGCATAAACGTGTTCCGTATAGGTGAAAGGCGTCTTAGGAGTCGTAGTGAGAAATAGAAATTGTATGGGACCAAAATTGCACTGGGAATAGCTACAGTACAAGTTGAAAATGATTCTATAGTTACCCTTATAAGCAACAATATTTAGGTTGGACACTCTTATTAATTTTTAAAACCAAAAATTCCACTTAAAAACACGTGGTGCTAAAGTACTACACTATTTTATTCACAATTAATCGAGTAAAAAAGGTACAGTTCTAGAGCATACGTATTTATAAAGAACTATGTAATGCATAAATTAATCTCTAATTAAAACAAAACTCAAAATCTTACAAAATTAATGCAAGACTTCATGAATAAAAGGTACGGTAGATAGGATGAATAAAAATTTTGGGTGCAAAGGGGCCCTTCTTACATCTATCGGGCCCCAGCGACCTCACCTGCTAGTGGCGCACCTGCTGATTAACGGACGAGGTTCGTATATTACGGTACCCATGTGGTGGCTTTGGCCCCTACGTGGATACCAGGTGGTACAACAGTGTTGGTCCGGGGGGGTACCACCGTGCAGCTGTGCTAAAGCCCCCCAAGTAACCCAGCCCAGGCTGGGTTGCGTTAGGGGTTCAGCAGCTGCACTGCCGGGCCCGGGACGGTGTATGGTGCGGCAGGCAGGGGTCCAGTGGGGGCGAAGCGGTTACAATTTACAAAAGAAAGTCGAAGCCGGAACAACTGGTACAGATGGCAACCCTAATCTCGTAGCATAATCTAGCGCTTATAATTGCGTGCTGTGGAACAATATTATGGGCTTTTTCTGTAGCAAATTCTCAGTAGCATAAACGTGTTCCGTATAGGTGAAAGGCGTCTTAGGAGTCGTAGTGAGAAATAGAAATTGTATGGGACCAAAATTGCACTGGGAATAGCTACAGTACAAGTTGAAAATGATCCTATAGTTACCCTTATAAGCAACAATATTTAGGTGGGACACTCTTATTAATTTTTAAAACCAAAAATTCCACTTAAAAACACGTGGTGCTAAAGTACTACACTATTTTATTCACAATTAATCGAGTAAAAAAGGTACAGTTCTATAGCATACGTATTTATAAAGAACTATGTAATGCATAAATTAATCTCTAATTAAAACAAAACTCAAAATCTTACAAAATTAATGCAAGACTTAATGAATAAAAGGTACGGTAGATAGGATGAATAAAAATTTTGGGTGCAAAGGGGCCCTTCTTACATCTATCGGGCCCCAGCGACCTCACCTGCTAGTGGCGCATCTGCTGATTAACGGACGAGGTTCGTATATTACGGTACCCATGTGGTGGCTTTGGCCCCTACGTGGATACCAGGTGGTACAACAGTGTTGGTCCGGGGGGGTACCACCGTGCAGCTGTGCTAAAGCCCCCCAAGTAACCCAGCCCAGGCTGGGTTGCGTTAGGGGTTCAGCAGCTGCACTGCCGGGCCCGGGACGGTGTATGGTGCGGCAGGCAGGGGTCCAGTGGGGGCGAAGCGGAGTCTAGTGTGGGTGGTGTGGGTCGATTCGCCGGCCAGGGAGACCCTTAGCAACGGCGTTGCCGCGGCCGCCCGCAACATAGTCATGGGGCCCGCCTGGGACCAACCACCCCAGTAGGCTGCCCCACATGTTGCGCATAATCCTGTTGTGGGGTCGCCGCTCCGGGTGGTAACCGGTGTGGGGTAGCGGCGGCCTTGCATCAGGGGGGTTTGGGAGCCCTTCCGTCCGGCGGGTCGGCTCCGACCTAACCACACGGTTCTAGACGAAGCTAGCCTCTGCACTTTGTCACTTACTGCCGCACCAAATATCGCCCTGTCTTCACGCTTCCCCATATTTCACAATGACAGTGCAACAATATAATAGACGGTACACAGCGGCCCCTAGAAACCCCACAAAGTTGACTTCGTTTGAGGTGGAGTTCGCGAATATCCGCGGACTCCATGCAAACCTCGAAACCGTCCACCATCACCTGGAGTCGGCACGGCCTTCTGTGATGTTCCTAACGGAGACACAGATACGCCGCCCTGACGACACGTCGTACCTCTGTTACCCGGGCTATATCATTGAGGAACAATTCTGCGATAAAGCCGGGGTGTGCGTGTTCGTTAGGGCGGATGTTTGCTGCCGCCGGTTGCGCTGTCTGGAGAACCCCTCCTACTCCGTCCTTTGGCTGCACGTGGATCATGGCTCCATGAGCCAGATCTACGTGTGCGTCTACCGCTCCCACACAGGGGACACTGGGACAACAAGGCTTTTCGAATACCTCAGCGAGATGGCTGACGATGCGCAGGTGCGGTTCCCGAACGCTGACCTGGTTTTCTTGGGGGACTTTAACGGTCATCACGTTGAGTGGCTGGGGTCCCTTAGGACCGATCATGCGGGACGAACCGCCCATGCATTCGCTCTCTCCCACGGGCTGACCCAGATGGTACGGGGGATCACCCGGATACCCGACAGGTCAGACCACACGCCCGCCTTGCTGGATCTACTGCTGACGAGTCGCCCAGCCGAGTACAGTGTGTCGGTACGCGCCCCACTGGGCACTTCCGACCACTGTGTGGTGCACGCCAGCTTCCAAGTGCCACCACCTGCTCGTGCTGAACAAATGACTCGACGACTATGGCACTACTCGTCGGCAGACTGGGACGGTCTCCGCGATTACTTTGCGTCCGTCCCGTGGAGCCAGCGCTGCTTTGTAGGGAAGGCGCCTTCGGATAGCGCTGCTGCCATTGCTGGCGAGATCAGTCTAGGGATAGAATATTATATCCCTTTCACTGATGTCGCCAGCATCCGCAAAGCTCGCCCCTGGTTCGGGCGTGAATGTGCCGAGGCTGTCCAGAAAAAACAGTCGGCATATCGCGCCTCGGTCAGGGCTCGGGCGGCACGTGACCCGAACGTGAACCGCCTCAAAGCAGCGTACAATCGAGCCACTAGGTTCAGCAAGAGGGCCTTCAAGAGAGCGGATGCCCAGCGCGTCGCGCGGCTTGGTCAGGAGCTCACATCCCATCCCACGGGCAGCCGTGGATACTGGCAACTGGCCAAAGCCGTACAGTCAAATTTTTGTCAACCCTCGCTGCCACCCACACAGTTTTCCTGACGGATCACTGGCTCACAAAGCCCAAGAGAAGGCGGACATGCTCGCAGACCTCTTTGCGGCTAATTCCCGGGTCGATGACCGTGGCCTGCAGCCCCCCGCCATCGCCAACTGTGGCCACACTATGCCTGATATTGTTATCAGGCAATGTGATGTACGGGCAGTGCTGCGGTCACTCGACACGCGGAAAGCCAGTGGCCCTGACGGCATTCCGGCGGTGGTGCTACGAAAATGTGCTGCTGAGTTGTCTCCAGTATTAACGCGTCTGTACCGCCTGTCATACTCTGCAGGCCTCGTGCCGGAGGCCTGGAAGGAGGCGAACGTACAACCGATCCCCAAGAAAGGGGATCGATCCAGGCAACTATCGACCCATAGCTGTCACCTCAGTCATTTGCAAGGTGCTCGAGCTTCTTATTAATAAGCAGCTCATGCGATACCTGGAGGATCACTCGCTAATCAATGATCGGCAATATGGCTTCAGGCCAAAACGATCAACGGGTGACCTCCTGGCATTCGTCACGCATGTATGGGGTGAGGCTATGGAAAAGTTCGGCGAGTCCTTGGCTATTAGCCTGGACATCGCCAAAGCTTTCGATAGGGTCTGGCATGCTTCGCTCCTTTCCAAGCTTTTTCCGGCATATGGTCTACCTCCTCAACTGTGCAGCTGGATTGCCAGTTTTTTAAACGAGCGCCGAGTGCGGGTCCTCTGCGATGGCCAGGCTTCTCGCTTCTTGCAAGTGAAGGCCGGGGTACCGCAGGGGTCCGTACTGTCACCAACTCTCTTTCTTCTGCATATCAATGATATGCTTTCCCTCGGGAACATTCATTGCTATGCAGATGACAGTACATTGCACGGGAGTTACTCGGTTCGTCCGACGGCGGGGCGATCTGTGATAGAGGAGGAGAGACGACATCTCGTGGGTGATCTCGACCGAAACCTCGACAGTATCTCCCAATGGGGTGCCGAGAACTTGGTCGAGGTCAATGCCCACAAAACACAGGCGTGTGCATTTACAGCGAAAAAATCCCCTTTCCTTCCCCTACCCACTCTTCAGAATGCAATATTACCAATGAAGGACAATCTAGACATCCTTGGCATAGACGTTCGTCGAGAGCTCAATAACACAAAATACATTGAGAGATGTATTGGGCTAGCTTCGCGGAAACTAGGAATACTGAACAAGGTAAAGCGATTCTTTACACCGCACCAGAGGTGTCTGCTGTACAAAACGCAGATTAGACCCTGCGTTGAATACTGCTCTCACCTCTGGGACGGCTCCGCGAAGTATTTGCTGGACGCACTCGACGCTATGCAGCGACGCGCTGTTCGCATTATAGACTGTCCGGAGGTAACGGGAAGCCTTGAGCCGCTAACCCAGCGCCGAACAATTGCTTCCTTGGCCGCGTTCTACCGTATTTACCACGGTGAGTGTTCTGAAGAGCTCTTCAACCTGATCCCACCCTCTCCCTTCCGATCCCGAACAACGCGTGCCGGCCAGAGATGTCACCCTCATACCGTGGAAACCGTCTTCGCGAGAACCGAGCGTTTTAAACGATCGTTTCTCTGCCGAACGATGGTGGCTTGGAACGCCCTGCCTGCGCACGTGTTTCCTCCAACATATAACCCTGGGCTCTTTAAGCGAAGCGTGAAGAGGCACATTACTGGGTCGTCAAGTTGAGGGCCACTCTCTATAGTATTCCTGTGTACTGTGAGAGTCGCCCTCAATTGCCAGACGTCGCCTCAGCTTACCATCAGGCGGTTGGCGTCAATTTGTCGACCTAAATATAAAAAAAAAAAAAAAATATCACTTTAAAATCTTCTTACTGAGAGAGTGGCTACATATAAATGTACCGATAAATCTAAATATGTGGGTACTATACGTATATGGTCAAGGCTAAAAGGTTTTAAAAGTATAGCGTAACCTTTTAACTTTTAACAGTATTGTAGCCACTCAATTTCGCATCTGAAGTTGGTTGAGTGAATGTCAACGGATTACCAGACTGAAATAATAAATGGTTATAGCACTACTCAACTTTACCTAAATCTAAAACTGTACAGAACATATTTCGCGTGTTTGTTTAAACTAAATATCATCCTTAAAATGTTTCGTCTAATTACTAGAAGTAACAAAATCACTAAAAGTTGAAATTTTCCAAAGTGAAATAAGTAGTCTCATTACGGAAATTAAATCCACTTACATCCCCAAAGCTTTATTTGCTTACAAACGCGATGAACGTTTTATACTATTCCAAATGGAAAAACTTAAATCCAAATACTGAATATTCTTGTTTCCTATGTTTTTGTTTTATAAGTAAGTTCGTCGTATAAGTTTACTACATTTATGAAAAAACATACCCTTAAAGGTATCTTACCTTCCTTACCTTCTCGTTACTCTAAATATAATATTTGAAATTTCCAAATTCTAGTAAGCACTACCTATCACTATCAAATTCCAATTTCTGTAGAGTTAGGTTATTTTCTCAGACGTGCATAAAGTTACCACACTATAAACCTCTTATGTATATTTTATTTAGCGGAGCGAAGCGAAGCTCTATCTTAGACGACAAGTGTAAATCGTTTGTGTGCCAACTCCCCCGAAACAGCTGTCGACATCATACCCGGGAGTGCATATATCTGAAATCATGAAAATAGAGCTGACCACGGAGGAATAATCACCGAAAAACCAGATGATTAAATGGTTGCCATGGAAACACGTGCGTCAACAATGAAAATAGAATTTTCTTTCATTCGATTAATTAATTTAAGTGTTCGATTCTGATTCTGATATGTAAGAAAAACATTTGCTCCGCTCAACATTTGCAATTCGCAGCATGCTGCGCATACCTAGTATATATTTAGATCCCTGTAGATCTAAATATATTGAATATTTATGTACTACGAATAATTGATAAATAATTGTATGCGGATAAAAAAAAATTGTCAAGACGGATTTGCTATTTCAATATTATTATATAAACTTTATTCAGAAACGGCTGGTTATGTAATCTTGTATTGTACTTATATTTAATAAACCTAACAAAAAAAAATTAAAAACATTGATATTCAAATAAATTGTTAGGTGTAACTAGGCTTAAATCTTCGTAATTCTAAAACATGGAACTGCTTAATGTGCTTAAATGTTGTAGAATGGGATTTTTGAGGAACTTACTGCCATTAAATGGTTGTCGTAATTTTATATTTGTATACTTACTGTTTAATGGTTGCATTGAAGTATTATTAACAAAAAAAATATTATTCCATTAAATAATTGATACTTAAATTTAAGGTGCATGTACAGTGGCCAAAGAAAGTCCTTTACCAGTTTTGATCTGGTATTCTAGTCATCGTTAATTACAAGGTTCATACCAAAAAGATATCAGAGAAAGAGACGTAATTTCCGTGATGAAAGAAAAATGATGAAAAATAATTCAATTAAAAATAGGATGACATGAAATTATAGGCAGGTTTGTCAATACATAACATATTATGATCAGAAACGTGTCCCACCTAGCTGGGCGAAAGACGATCTTCTACGCCTCCTCTACTATAAGAAAATAATTTAATTATGTATCGTCCCCCTGCTATCGACTTTACGACGCCATTGATTTCATCAAATTCAAACTAAGAACGTTGTCAATAAACAGATAAAGATAGCAAATAGAAGTTGTCAGATCGATCTGCAGGCGAAACAAATCTTTATTGTCATATCATTCAACCTTAGAGTGGTTAAGGAATTTCTTGGCCCACTGTACTTCTAGGCTAACATTAGTGATACGAATATGAATTAATTGTGACTATTATTAATGACAAAATGTAAGGATTGTCGTTACTGAAACAAATGTCTTGGGAGAATAATCAAAGGCCAGTCTACGCGTACCTAATGCTCATGGTCAACTGCTATCTGCAATTATTGGTCAATTTTGTATAATTTTGTAACGTATTAGCAGCTTATTTTATTTGGTGCACAATTTGATCCACTACTACCTTTGCCCTTCTACTTCTTACTTCACTTTTAGGAATTAGTTTTGTTTTCATTAAAGCTATTGTACTTTTAGACTCCTAGCACACGTAGGTGCCAGGCCTCCCTGCAGAACGTCACAACCATTCAAGCGCAGTACGGGAAGGTTTGGAAATTAAGAAGTAAAACAAGGGTTTAAATTCAACATGAAATCCAGTGTTGAAGAACACGCAAAGCACGGGTTTGTGTCTAGAATGCGAACACCGTGAGAGTGGATTGTGACAGTTCGTGGCAAAAAAGAACTACGCAAACGTGAGGGTAGAAGAGAATAACGCTGGCACGACATCGTAACAACAATACAATCGCCAGCCAAAAACCACTGAGCGTCAACGCAACAATGCCATAACTGCAAAAAGCTGCAGCGATACGAGTACCATTCACACGTAACCAGTTGATGTCGGTGTGATGTGTGGTTGTCGTGACCTTATGGTACGTGTGCTGGGAGGTTCACTGTCAAAGTTTAACTGTAAAAGCAGGAAAATACAAAATATCGGTAATGAATATTACAGTATTTTATGTTCAGTTTAAAAAGGTAGGCAAGCAACAATCAGCTTAATAAATGAATGCAATATGTTAAGCTGCTCCGGAGGGCACGGTTCAGTGTGCAGATTATCAAATTAACAAATTACTTAATTATTTGCGGATGTGATTGTAAAATGTGGTTTCCACCCGTTACTTTATATCACGGTCCATGAGATAATTAACGATCGGTGGCTAATTCATTCAACACATAGCGCGTGATTCGGTAATTTTTCTGTTCGAACAAAAAACATATATTCTTCTCTTCAATCTCAATAACTCTTCAATCTAACGAACAACTAAAATATGGAATCTACATTCCTTCCATTCATCTAGCCCCGTTGTCATAGCAACCGGCGTGCGGGCGTTGTATTGTATGTAATTTGACATTGGCATTGGCCCGCATTGCGGACGAGATCCGTTGGTGGAAAAACGCGTGACAAGAAAAGTGCGCTAATTCGAACCTAAATTCACCCATGACCGATATTAGATACCTACAACCTAGTAACAAATAGACTGATTTTATTTAATCATTTGTATAAATTTACTGTTTGTAGAATGTACAAAATTTGTTACATCGTTTTAAATGAAAAATTGTTACGTGAAATTGTACCAATCTATGACTTTTTCTTCAATCGATCAATAGGTGCTCAATACACGAGCTTCATATTGTGCCACATAATATTAATATTAAAATAAATACAAGTATGTGTTACAACGTGTTTTATTTTGATCTTCCTAATGTTAACAGCATACAATGCTATTACGACTCGAGGTTATGAGTTTTTGAGACACTCATCATTGTAAGTATAGATACCCTAGAAATATAACTACGTTCGTCTTTGCCTAGTTATGGGCAGTGGTCCAATAAATTGGTTTTCCACCCTATGGTTGAAAGCAGCTAGGGGGAGTGATAGGTAATTGCCCCAATGCACATAATCTATATTTATTATATAAAAATTAATCCCTATTTCCCTTGGTCATCGCATCGCGCGTGAACGGCTGGACTGATTTAGCTAATGCTTTTTTGTTGTGTTCGTTATTATCAGGCTAAGGTTCTTGTGAAAAAAAATGCGTTACGAAGTTCGCCGGGACAGCTAGTCTATCATAAATATACCTATTGGTTGATTCCCACAACTTCGTTAGTTTTATTTTAGGATCATAGTTATAACAGACACGGACACAACATATTCTGAATGCGGCCCAAACTGAGCTAAATCTGAGAAAAGGCCAAAAAATCATACCGTACTTTCGTAATAAGGGAAAAGGTCCATATAGGAAGACAGACAAATATAAAAAAATCTGTGTAAGTATGTTTTAAAATGCCAATATTCGTATTTTTTGTCCGGAGTTCACATCTTTCAGTAGCTGATAGCAGCTGCTAACGTCCAACGCAAACTACCACAAAGGTAAGTACGAACCGAAATAATTAATTATAATATTTAATTTTAATAAGTTTTTTTTTTTCATCTAAGTAATTCACAAAAGTAAATCTACTTTAAACAATTCTTGTTTTATCAGGTTTGACTATTTCTATACTATTATTGTGCATAAAGAGGAAAGATGATTTGATTTGATTTGATTTATTGTTAGTTTGAAGCAAATAGGCTCCTTAACTACTAATCTGATTTTGAAAATTCTTTCACTGTTATGTAGCTACATGATCCCTGAGTAACATGGGCTACTTGTTATTCCTAATATAATAGGTAATGTGTTCCCACGCCGGGAACGAGAAAACTATATCACGCGGGCAGAGCCTCGGCGATTGGCTAGTCATTGATATAATTCTCAAAAGCAAGTGCCTTTTCTCCGTTGGTGTCAATGTATCTTTATTTTGGCACTTGTTTGGCACTTAATTAGCACTTAAACAGGGTTGTGGGCTGACGGTACATTAGTCAACAATACTAAGTAATTGGTTTTGTCGATATATAGTTGGTCATTCTTTAATATTGTTATTATATTGAAGTTATCCACTGGGAATACTTCGGAGGGGAGCCGCAGCCATGTGCCGTGGATTTAAAAAAAGCTATGTCAATTTTCCGCGGTCATAATATTGTCTGTATTTAACAATACCTACATCAATATTCTTTATACACCAAATATTAAAACAACAAATTATGACAATTACAAGTGTAAAATGTACTACAGAATCTCAATTTTTTTTAAATCACTAGTATTTTGGAAAAAAAAAAAGGACGCAACTCCATTAGTCTTGCATGCACTTGTGTAACTGGTATCCAAGTTGCACATACGAAATCAATCTATTTCTAGGTACTTGAATTACCTAAAATGACAAAAATATGAACAGTCTAATAATTACAGACTCAGCACAGAATAGGGAATTAGTACTTACATACTCAAAGTCACTATGTCGATTTCATGTGAACACTTCTATTCACACTGTAATATATAATGGCAGCAATTGTATCAAACATTAACAACATAGAGTAGAATGAGTTTAATCATCGCCGCCGCACAATATGGGTAAGTATAGGTAATTATGAGGGATGAAGTAAGTAAGTGATAAGTATGTATAAAACCAAAACTTACTACTTTTGTTCGAGAAATAAAAACAATATCAATATAATTATGTCGACAAGAACGTACTTTAATTAGCATTGGGAAAAGAAATTACTTAACTTAACGGAAAAACTTCAAACTTAGTACGTACACCTAAACATAATATTATTATGACCACTAGAAAAAAAACTTTAATTGTGTTCCTTGAATGTTAAACTTTAATACCTGTTAATTGTGTGAAGTTTGAAACGTGTGCGATAATTAGTTTTAATTTTATAAATTTATTAACAAAGCAATCTGACATCATTTCCGCAAATGGAGCAAATCGAGCAGCGTGCCGTCATTAAGAACCTCCATAAGAAGGGGCTGTCATCAAAAGCCATCCATGATGATATGGTCAGTACATTAGGGGATTGCGCTCTTTTATATTCATCCGTCAAAAAACGGATAGCAGAATTCAAGCGTGGAAGAGAGAGTGTGAAAGACGAACCCCGCTCTGGAAGGCCTTCCACGTCCACTACTGACGAAAATGTTAAAAAAAATACTCTCTTAAAAATACTCGACTTAATTATGGGAGACCGCAGATTGAAAATTAGAGAGATAGCCGAGATTATAGGCATCTCTTATGAACGTACTCAAAACATAATAGTCAACGTGTTGGGTTTCCACAAGGTGTCTGCAAGGTGGGTTCCGCGACTGCTTTCAGTTGAGCAAAAAAGGATGCGATTGACTATTGCACACGACTGTTTGGAGTTATTTGAAGCTGATGAATGTGATTTTTTGAATCGTTTTGTTACTATGGACGAAACATGGGTTCATTACTGTACACCGGAAACAAAACAACAATCAAAACAGTGGGAAAGACCTGGTTCACCACCCCCCAAAAAGGCTAAGTCGATTTTGTCGGCAAGTAAGGTGATGGCTTCAGTATTCTGGGACTCGAAGGGTGTGATTATGGTTGATTATCTTGAAAGGGGTCAGAATATAAACTCTGATTATTACTGCACCTTACTACGTCGTTTACGAGAGGAAATAAAAGAAAAACGTCCAGGAATGATCAGAAGAAAAGTCCTGTTTCATCAAGATAACGCTCGTGTTCACACGTCTGTCCAATCAATGGCAGAAATTCACAACTGTGGCTTTGAACTGTTACCGCATTCACCTTATTCACCTGATCTGGCACCGTCAGACTATTTTCTGTTCCCTAACCTAAAAAAGCACTTGGGAGGTCAAAGATTTTTGACAAATGACGAGGTCAAAGCAGCAGTAGACGCATATTATGACTCTAAGGAAGATGTTTTTTTTTTTTCAACGGGCTAAATGCTTGGAAGTGAAGATGGCAAAAGTGCATTGAACTTGATGGTGATTACATTGAAAAATAAAAATATATTTCATTTATTATGTATTTATTTTCTTGGTTAGGCCGATTACTTTTCAATCCACCATCGTATTTAGTGTCTTGTATTTAAAAGTTTTAAAATTCGGTAAGAATTTTGACCAAGACAGACTGACTGAAAGAAATATATTCGCTCGGATAGGGCACAAACTATAGTAATTTTTAGGGTTCCGTACCCAAAGGGTAAAGCGAGATCCTGTTTCTAAGATTCCGCCATCCGTCTGTCACCAGGCTATAGGAGTCGTGATAGGTAGGCAGTAAAAATTTTCACTGATGATGTATTTCTGAGTGTCTAGTACCAGTTTCTTACGTTAATTTGCTCGAAATACGTTTTCGTATTCCCCATACATTTCACACCAGCGCCCCTAGCGGTAACGTCAGGGAACTGTGTGAATGTATATATACGAAAACATATTTCGAGCAAATTAACGTAAGGAACTGGTACTAGACACTCTGTTGCCGCTATAACAAGAAATACTAAAAAATATAACTAAATAAATATTTAAGGGTGCTCCCATACAACAAACGTGATTTTTTGGCCGTCAATAGAGATAATGGTAAGGAACCCTTAGTGCGCGAGTCCAAGTCGCAATTGGCCGGTTTTACTTTATCTTCATGTGAATATTATCACTTAAAAGTAAACCTACTAATATGGTTTAGGAAGGTATTAGCTAAGGTAAGATCTCAAAAGCCGCACAAATCTCTTGCATTCATATCGACCACTGACAGATTATCCAATTTACTCGAATACGTTGATTCAGAATGCTTGACGGTAACTAAGAAAAGTGGGCGGGCCATGTAACCCGTATGCGTTCTGATAGTTGGGCGAGTGTCACCACTATGTGGATACCAAACGATGTAGGACATCACCTGGATAGGCCCAGACAGAGGTGGCGCAACAACCTGGACCTACCAAGAAGACTGGCTTGAGTAGGCACAAGACATCAATTTGGAAGGAGTAGCCCTGCAGTGGGACAGCAATTAAAATACTAATTGGCACTAGGAATCCTCTGAAGGAAGTTGTTTTTGTGATGTGTGTATTGAATTATGGAATGGATTCTGCTAGAGACGGTCAATTAACTGCCATTACACTCAAAAGTTTTTGTTTAAATACCTTGACGGTTTTACTACAATCTGTGGTAGCCACTGCTAGCGAAACGAAATAGAATATTTTAAAATGTGGTGGTGAGCCGGCCGGAGGCCAACCGAAATGGATCCCTAACACCTATCTGCAATTAGCTTTTGACACGACATCTATATTGTTAACAAAAAAATTCCTTGATCTTCTGTTCCTCTCAATTTTCTTCTACCTATTATGATTTTCTGAAATGAATCGTGACCTATCTACGAGTATCAGGCGATCAATCATGGCGATTTCCTCATTCGTTGATTTAGCATATTACTATAAATGTTCAGAATAATGTAGTTTATACAAATAAGTTTTTTTTTCCATTCTAGATCAGAATTCGTCAATTAATTTCATACAGATATTAGATAAATAATTGATATGTAGGTGTCATACGGTCAACGCCAACTATTCTCTGAATGTCGGACGAGCGGACGGATACTAAATAATATTGGATACTGCCGAACTTCTCGAATCTAAACTTCTACGAATTTTTCAATACCAAAATTTACCAAATCAGTCCAGACGTTCTCGAGTTTTAGCGGACAAGCGAACAGAATTGCAACAGATAAGTTTGGACATCCGCGTCAGTCCGACAGTTGTCTCTCATTAAAACATTCAAATCGAAAGCATTATCAAATAACACTCAGATAAAAGATGGTTTCTTTGTATCGACTTGCAAATACTGAGCTGCAATCTACGGACCTAAAGTTGTCCTTCAAGCAAACGAGGAACCTTTGTTTAAACGGGACGCTAAACAACAAACAGCAGTCAAAGCGTCTTTGAAAACAAAGTGAAGTAAGTACAAGTTAGTTGACGTTGGTAGTAAGTATTTCAATCTTAAAATCGCCAATGTTTAATTGTCATTAAGCACCCACAAGGTAAAAGGTTACAAAAACATAAAACTAATAACTTATTCAGCTCTATACACAATTTCTACTCAACCAAAGCGTGTAAGGTACTTTTTCCCTTCATAAATAGCTTGCTCCTGCTCTGACAAGTGGCAGCGAGCTGTGTTTGTATAGCGGTTAAGACCTAGATATAACTGTGTACACTAGTGAAACGTGTTTTAGACCCGACGGGCTATAATCTCATGGATCGAGGCCCGCTCAGGCACTCAGTAATACTGAGTGCCTGAGCGGGCACTGTTTACTGAAATAGCACTCAGCATTTAATCCATTGTATACAACATCACGTACACGCTACGACACATAATCCGTCAATTAACCAGTAAGCATTCCCGACCGGAAGCAAAAAAAAGATGAGCGACGAGGTCAATTATTTTTATGTTAAAGTCCCAATGTCCATTGCCGGGCGTCTCTGGTGAGTTACCCGAAGGTATTCTCAGTGGCGCCGCTTACCTTTACTTCACTTACGCCTAAGGGTACTTTTCCGCCGCAGATGTGCTATCCTAAGTTGCTATGGATATGTTTACTTAATCCTCTATTGTTGATTTGTTTGACCAATAATATTTAATGGTCCACAGCGCTCGTCCTTACATCTCTGGTGGAAAAGCACCCTAAAAGACGGATATGCGCCGTACGTTACAGGTCGTTCCCACTTGTCGTGTGTCGTGCTCGGATTTTGATCGGATATTCCAGTGCCCGTAATTATATGAAGCTATTCATACGGTTTAGTTACCCAACAATCAATGTTGGGCAGGATACCTAATCAAATTATTTTTTAAGTAAAAAGTTGTGAAAAATATGCCTTGAAAGTGTTCCAGTGGCCCACATTTTCATTTTCTGTTTTCGCGCGTGTAGAGGTAACTAGTGGTCATTCCGCGTCGTTTCAATGTTTGCGCATATCGCGTATAATTGATTATACTCGTTTATTCTACGCTTAATAAAATACTTAAGACTTATGAACAGAAATAGAAGTAACGTAGGTATAATCGTAACCGGAAGTCGTGAAAGTGTCGTGTCGGATTCTGCGAAAATACTCTATGTCGACACTGTTGCCATGGGTTATAGAGCTCTAACTGATAAGTGTACTGTTGAACTAATACCGAGATTATAACGTAATTAGTAAATTATACGACCCATTATGCACGCTCACGAAGGAGTTCTTAACACTTATAGGCCCTTCGCTGCGTTAAGCGGGTTCCCGTCGCGGGTGTCCGCTCCTCGTGCTTGATTCATGTAATTTCAAGAGCAGCGCTGCGTGAGGCGGATAGCCATCGCACGCGACGCGGGCGTCGTGTGTACGCGCGACGGAGCACGCGAGCAGTTCTGTTTCTACAAAATCATTGAGCGCCGCTCCGTTATCCGTGTCGCACGCGCCGTGCTGGTACAGTCTTTGCAATAAGTAACGAAAACTTGGTTACAAATTCTCCACACAATAATCTAGACGTGACATATCGCCGGGCGCCACTGGAAATAGTTCTGCTTGTAACTAGAGACGCCCGGCAACGGACGTTAGAGCGGGGGCGGCCTTAGGCCGCGGAACTAAAAAAAAAAAAAAAGACGTGATAAACATAAACATAACATAGCATCACGCCTTTTTCCCCGAAGGGGTAGGCAGAGGTGTGCGACACACCCACATCTCGCCAGCTATGTTAGGTCCCATGTAATAGGGGGCGAGCCTATTGCCATTTACCGGGCACAAGTTCCAGACTCTGGGATAATTATCTGGGTAAAATTCTAAAGAGAATTATACATTATCCACCAGACCCGGGAATCGAACCCGAGACCTCGAGCGTGGCAGTCCGTACATAGTACCATTGTGCCACCGAGGTAGTCACGTAGCCCATATATCACGTCAAAGACGTGATATATGGGCTGATTGGCTGACGCCTTTGTTCACGTCGTATATCAATAAATAATCCATTTCGACTGTACACCCGCGCGATCAAAATTATACTGGCGTCGCTGCGATAGACGGGAGTCCGTCGCGTGGACCCGCGCCGGGAACCCGCTTAACGCAGCGAAGGGCCTTAACCTACCTATCTCGGCATCTTAGAAACACTTTGCCTTGCAAATTACCAAAATACTACTATTTGATCGGTGTCCTAAAATAACATGTTTTGTTTCTTTTTACCATTCGGTCGGGTCGATTCCCGGCTCAAACAGGTGATTTTTCAAAAATCTATGAATGCAGTTAAAATTGCTTTTAAAAGTAAAATGAAGCACTGTATGATATTAATATTCTGCGCCGCGTAGTAATATCGTGTACAGAGCCAATGTCGATTTATTAATTTTTGTATAGAAAATTTAATTCAAAATTTTGCAAACTCGTAACACAAAACTTGCTACATATGATCTATTTAAAATAATAGGATATTTTTTAAATAATCCTGTATAATCCCAATTAAAAAAATAAGGAGCTGTGGTCGCTGCCGTGTTACTGCGCTGCAGCATGCAATTGAGCGAAGCGACTATTTCTATTAAGGCATTTATCAATCTATAATGAGCAGGTTTTCAAAAAAAAATATTGACCAAAAATATGTCAATAACTTTTTTTGAGGGTCCTAAATCAAAATTCGGTCTCGAACAAAACCTACTCCTGAGAATGCTTGATTTTTTTGTGAAAAAATCATGAAAATCGGTTGGGTAGTTGTCGAGAAACAATTTCACATCGAGTTGCATTTGAGTCACCTGATAAGGAGCTACGCTCGCTTCGCTCAATAAAATGATGTTGTGAATAATATAAAGAGCAGGAACGAGATTACAAACGGCTTACAATGAAGTATTTTATTATTTTTTCCAAATAAAAATTACGTAGGTAATTAAGAATAAATTCTCAAATAAGAGATAGATTAGTAGTAAGAGGTTTTAGCCCAAACCAGCTGCTATAATGTATGTGTCAGACAACTACAGTAATTTTTAATTTCTAACGGCCGCCCGCGATTTCTTTCCCTTATAATACCTAGTCGCCGGAATCGATCCTTAGTGCTCTCTACAATAAAAATACATTGTTTTCGAAAGTGGCAGGGAATCGATTGAATGGGGCTCTGCATAACTGAAGTCAGAAGGTTTCTCAGAGGGCTAGGCTGGCTGTGCATGGAGGAGTGCTTGTGAGTGGTTGAGGCAGAAGAAGCATGAAAGTAAAATAAATGCACTGGAAATGAGAGCTGGGGTAACATTAGTGGATAAAGTGAGGAACAGCGTGATACGAGAACGTTGCGGTGTGTCAGAAAATGTATTGACTAAAATAGAAAAAGGGATGCTTAGATGGTTCGGGCACATAGAAAGGATGGATGAAAGAAGATTGACGAAACAGATAAGAGGATAAGAGGCGGGCATCAAGAGTACCCATAACCAGAGAGCATGCATGAAAATAGTAATGAAAGTGGAGGAACCGAAAGAAGTATGCCGGGATCGTAGCATGTGGAATTTCATAGTGTCTGCCTATTCACTGAGCCTTTTTCCAACTCAGTTGGGGTCGGCTTTCCAGCCTAACTACGATTCGGCTGAACTTCGATTCTACCAATTCCATGTTCCTAGTTTCCGATTTGACTGTACGTTGTAGGTGCGTCATTCAGTCAGCAGCAGTTCAGCAAGAGAAGATCCAAGAGAAGATCCAAGAGAAAACCTCTGTCCCTCCTGAAGGCATCGTCATCCCTTTGAGACAGTCCAAAAAACTCCGTACCCTAAATCTCACGTAATATTTTTCTAAACATACTTATGATTTTTAGACTGGATAGCCGATATCAAGTGGATTGTGTGATGATGATTTATGCATTTTTTTTCCGACTGTTCATAGAGTGGTGCAGTGCCCCATTTACTTGATTCCCTGCAGTAACTCTTCGTTCGATATCATTGTCATATTGTAAACTTGGACGCGAAGTACACGAACTTGCTCCACTCTTTTCTTTTCGACTTTTATGTTTTATGTTTTTATTACTCTTTTATGTTGACAGAAAAAGAATACGTAAGATTTGCCGAGACCCCCTCCCCCTAACGTAAAGACTAGGTGAGATTTGGTTCGATCCCCTTTCTTCCCTAAACGGCAAACGTAATTTATGGACGACCCCTTTACCATACTTAATTAGGATTAATTCAGGCGTTGAGACGCGAATTGGTAAGAAACAATCATACAGTTACAGACACATACAAACAGAGTTACTTTCGCTTTTATGATATTAGCATGGATAGTTTATGGCGTACTAATTAGCATACAGTCAACAGAGCGGATCACAAGTGTGACTAACTGATAGATATACTAGATTATCAGACCATAGATAACAAAAGCGAATGTGACGAAAATTGTGATATGCAGCGTGTAATCCTCATGTACACAAAAGCGAACGGTAATCCTTGAAATATCTGGCACATCTATAGCTTAAATTCATAAGCTACCTGCAGGGAAAACTTATAGAATACCATGATTATCGCAGCAATTCAGAACTAGAGGTAATTGGACATCTAAAACGAAAGAAAACTCACCACTGACGTTTACGGTCAGGAATTTTTAACTTTTATGTATAACAATCAAAGATTTACATAACATACATACTTAGTCTGGCCATAAGTACTGTTACAATTAAAAATAAACAAAATATCACATTTGAATTTAGAAACTGTCATTGTTATATGATTTTTCATTGTTTTCTTATTTTGGCGCCAATACATTGTACTTACAATATTTTGCGATATTAAAATTGAGTGGGGTGATAAAGAAAACCGAATCGCTGTGATTGCATTACACAAAGTAGGTATGGAGCCAAATGCAATTTTTAAAACTCTCAAAACGCTTGGTATTAGTCAAATGTTTGTGTAACGGACTATTACATTTCATGACAATCGAAAGCATAAATAATACCGGACTATTATCAGGTACAATGAGACGACACTGCTTGTGACAGAAAAAGATCTGGCCGTCCACGTAGTGTTCGTACGAAAAAGGTGGGCAAAGCAGTAAGGGAAAGAATTCGAAGAAATCCTGCCCGAAAGCAAAAGATCTTATCTCGGGAGATGAAGATACGAGGCATGCCTTTTAAGTTCTGTCGTTTCCATATATACCGGCAATTTTGAATTTGGAACTGTTCTATATTCGAATGTGTTTAAATTTTGAATCTCAAAACAGTTGAAAGTATTAGGATTAATGCTATTGTATAGTCACAGCGTCGATTGGAATCGGTCAGGTAACATACGAAAACGAATCTTTCTAAGGAAAATGTTCGTGCAAATTAATAATAATAAAAAAAAATCTACAGCTTTAGACGAGGCCTGACACGGCTTCAGTGTTTTGAAGAGCTAACATCTGTGTTCAGTGATGAAGCCCCATGTCTGCGGACTGTCGAAGGGTGGTCTAACATCATTGCTGTGAGACAACTAGTTCTCGAAGATCGTCATGTGACGTATCGAGAGGTAGAGGCTCTATTAGGCATCTCAGGGACAACCATTCAGTAGATCTTGCATGAAGCGCTTGGTGTGAGAAAGCTAGTTTGCCGTTGGATACCGCATCTGCTTTCCGACGATCACAAGGCGGCCCACGGCAGATGGTGTAAGAAAACTCTGCAAAGGTTCAACCGAGGAGAGTCAAAACACGTCTACGACATCATCAGTGGTGACGAATCTTGGATCTATGCCTACGATCCTGATTCCAAACAACAATCTACAATCTGGGTCTTTCAAGACGAGCCAAAGCCGACTAAAGTTGTTCGTTCTCGAAGCACTTCAAAGAAGATGGTGGCCACGTTCGTTGGAAAACCGGCCATGTTGCGACTATTGCACTTGAAGATCGAACGGTTAACGCAGAGTGGTATACCACAGTTTTTTACCACAAGTCATCGCCGAACTTCGAAAGTCTAACTCAAAGCGACGCGTCATCCTGCACCATGACAACGCAAGCTCACAGCGCTCGTCAAACGATTGAGTATTTGAAGCAGGAAAAAGTAGAGATTCTTGACCATCCTCCATACAGTCCTGACCTAAGCCCTAACGATTTCTTTACATTTCCTAAAATTAAGAAAAGTCTTCGTGGTCAAAAGTCCGGTGAAGAAGCAGTCGACGCTTTCAAATCAGTCATTTTGAACATCCCCACTTTAGAGTGGAATAAATTTTATAATAACTGGTTTGAGCGAATGGAAAAGTGTATTAAGCTACGTGGTGAATAGTTGTTTTTTCTGCAAACGTCAAAACTTAAAAGGCATGCCTCGTAGCACCTAGAACCATGTTGCGTATTTTAAAAGATGACTTAGGACTTCAGCCTATAAGAGACGCACTGGTCATTTCTTAACTGATAATTTTAAAAAGAATAGGGTGGTTAAATCGAAAAAACTACTGAAACGGTACGCAAAGGGAGGTCACAGAAAAATTTTGTTTACGGATGAGATTTTTTTTACAATTGAGCAACATTTTAACATACAAAATAACCGTATTTATGCTCAAAGCTCTAAGGAAGCTTCCCAATTAGTCGACAGAGTGCAACGAGGGCATTATCCGACTTCAGTGATGGTTTGGTGGGGTCTTAGCTATGAAGGAGTGACTGAGCCATAATTTTGTGAAAAAGGCACAAAACATCGGCATTAGTGTATCAAGATACCGTTCATGAGGAGGCAGTTAAGCCCCTTAACAACACCATGTTCAATAACCAAGACTCGGCGCCGGGTCACAAAGCTCGGTCCACGCGTCTTGGTTGGAATCAAACGTTTCCGACTTCATCAGAGCTGAAGACTGGCCGTCGGTCTAGTCCCGCTCTTAATTCTCTGGATTAAGATTTATGGTCAGTTTTAGAGAGTACAGCTTGCTCTAAACGCCATGATAATTTGGAGTCCCTAAACAATCCATACGAGTGGCAGTGAAGAATTTTCCCATGGAAAGAGTGCGTGCTTCTATTGATAACTGGCCTCAACGTTTAAAGGACTATATTGCCGCCAATGGAGACCACTTCGAATAAGCTTTTATATTTTTATTTTTTTAATATTTATGTTTTAAACCAACACATTGTAAAAGTAATAAATGTTATTTGCAATAGAAAAAACAGATTTTTGTTTGTTACAATATTTATGGCAAGACTAGGTATAATACATGGGGCCATCATGGGGCACACTAAAAGTTTTGCACTTCTAGCTAATCGGAACTATTTGAATTTAGAATGTTATTTTTTTTTAAACGGTGCAACCTTCTTAGTAATAAAAAAATCAAAAACAATTGGCGGGAAATCATTTATCAATTGTTTTTTATCACACATCCAAGTTCTACGTATGCAACAAAAATGGAATTAAGTCGAAAAGATATTAGAGCGCTGATTTTTTATTATTTTAATAGTTCTCTCTCTCCGCAAGACTGTGCCGCTCGTCTTCAAAATGCTTTTGGGAGAGAAGCACCTTGTTTGAGCACCGTGAGACGATGGTTTGCTGAATTTGAGAGAGGTCTAGTTTCTTTACATGACGAATTTCGTGAAGGGCGGCCTTCAACTGCCGTCAACGAAAATAATGTGGCTACTGTTAAGCGGTTAATTGAAGAAAACCCTCGGTTACCTATGAGACAATTCGAGGACTATTGGGGATTGGTATGAGTTAAATCCAGAAAACTTTACACGACGATTTGAAAGTTCAGAAACTTTGTTATCGTCGGATCCCTCATGAACTGACAGCGGAGCAGAAGCGGGCTCGCGTGGAATGGTGCTCACAGATGCTACTGAAGTACGACCACGAACATTCTAATGCTGCTTATGACATTGTCACAGGAGACGAAACGTGGATTTATTGTTTTGAAACCCGAAAAAAAAACAGCAATCTTGTGAATGAGTGTTTGAAAATGAGAACAAGCCAACAAAAGTGAGACAGGCGAGAAACGTTGGTAAAAAAATGATCGCGTTTTTTTTCTCAGCTACGGGTCCCATCTGAACAATTCCACTTGAAGATCAAAAGAGTGTTAATACAGAGTGTTAGACAGGTGGACACTCATATTACTAATAATGAATTAGTTCAAATAGTCAATACCACAGTTTTTCTTGGGATAACTCTAAATAGTAAACTACAATGGGGTTCTCATATCACAGCCTTGGCAGGAAGACTTAGTTCAGCTGCCTATGCGGTTAGCAAGATAAGGTCACTGACTGATGAAAAAACGGCACGATTAGTTTATTTTAGCTACTTTCATAGCGTTATGTCATAATATGGTCTGCTGCTATGGGGCTCAGCTGCCGATATTGAGACAATATTCATATTACAGAAATGAGCTATACGAGCAATCTATAGACTCAGGCCCCGTGACTCGCTGAAATAACTTAATATTTTAACAGTTGCTTCTCAATATGTTAACGACAATATCTTATATGTACGGAAGAACATAGAACTCTTCAAAAAAAGATTCCAGAAGAACCATAATTATAATACAAGAAATAAAAATAAACTGGCAATGACAAAAATTAGACTTCATAAAGTTGGTAATTCGTTTGTAGGCAAATGTATAAAAATATATAATAAAATTCCGTAGGATTTGGTTGACATGCTTCTTAATAAGCATTAGAATGTCCGTGGTCGTACTTCAGTAGCATCTGTGAGCACCATTCCACGCGAGCCCGCTTCTGCTCCGCTGTCAGTTCATGAGGGATCCAACGACAACAAAGTTTCCGAACTTTCAATTCTTCGTGTAAAATTTTCTGGATTTGACTCATACCAATCCCCAATAGTCCTCGAATTGTCTCATAGGTAATCCGCGGGTTTTCTTCAATTAACCGCTTAACAGTAGCCACATTATTTTCGTTGACGGCAGTTGAAGGCCACATTCAAACTGTGGAATCTATGTTTTTGAACGCAGCTGTAAATTGTCAACAAGCAAATTTTTCGGCAACTGTATGTACGTTTGGAGCTAGAAAATTTGTTGCTAAAGAAAAAAATCTACAAGTAAATAAAGCAACTCATCATTCCCCGAGCCTTTTCCCAACTCAGTTGGGGTCGGCTTTCCAGTCTAACTGTGATTCGGCTGAACTTCGATATTTTCCGTGAAGCGACTGCCATCTGACCTTCACAACCCATGGGCGATATCGAGTTCTGTAGTTAGAACGGTCGGATTTAAGGGCTCCAACTACCCGTAACGACTGCCATCGATGTTCGTATGACAACCGGGACCGACGGCTTAACGTGCTCTCCGAGACACGGAGGGAACACTCAGTGTCTTAAGAAATGGTCACCCATCCTAAGACCGGCCTGACTAGATGTTGCTTAACCTTTGCAATGTATTAATATTGTCGGTTACACGTGCTCTCCGAGACACGGAGGTAACACTCAGTGTCTTAAGAAATGGTCATCCATCCTAAGAACGGCCTGTCTAGATGTTGCTTAACCTTTGCAATGTATTAATATTGTCGGTTACCACTAGACCACGTGCCCCTCAAATAAATAAATAAAGAGTAAAAAATAAATAAAGCAACTATTGAGTACAGTTATTTTTTAATTAAAACGTTTTTTATTTTATAACAGTTGTCTTGCAGCTTGACATATTATCTGGTACATCTTGACTGACGTCAATTATTATTTATTTTGGTCTAGTCTAATATCAAGTATTTTCTCCGATTATAATGGCGATATTACGTAAAACTGCAAATGCAACTATGTATAGTTTTACACTGTCTAAACTTACACTAAAGCCGTGTAGTAATCGACATTTTTGTTTCCACACACCAAAACAGCTTTCTATTGGGTTTCTTGTCAATATGTGGGCCTTGTTATATTCCTCCTCTGTACTGGTGCCAGGATTCTGTACAGGTGTAAAAAAAACTTGTTAAACCATAACCAGCATCACCAAGTAAGCGTCCGTGAAGTTCTCCATTTTCAAATCGCTGGTGTAATCTTCTTTCTCTAAAATTACGAGTCATGAGTACTACCTCTCTAATGTACAACAATGTCTCTAATCTGTAATTTAGAGTCGCAGACTTCTTGGACGTTTATAGAAAACTAGCAACCCTTAGCGCAAACTGCGCAAGTAATATTTTTTTTTTTTTTTTACTTTTTGTCAAATTTCTAATCTTATCGCACCACTTGAGACCACGACCTTTCCAACGGTGTGCCACACTTGACTGTGCGACTCTTAGTTTAGGAGGAGAAGCGGCTTCACTGGCGTATTATATATATAGATATACCTTTTTGATTAATGTAGTACTGTGTGTTATCTTCACAAACTTTTTTTATCTATATATGGATGCAATCAATAGCTTCTACCACATTTCTGAAGCCACCACATTTTACGGAACCCAGCAATCACATCTTCATATTCTTCAAGAGTTCGTGGCATATAAATAAATTGAGCTGCTCTGCTTGCTAGTGCAGTTCCCACTCTTCGACATATTATATTTGTAATTGATTGTTGACTCATTCCATGAATGTCTGCTGCATCGTCTTAAACTTCCTGCCGTGCCCGCGTTCTCAGAGCTGTACAGACTGAATCCTCAGCAGAGAAGCCACCGCCCTTGGTATTCTGATCGATATCTCCTCGAAATAAATCTATCACTTCCCTTACTTTAGTAAATCCATATTTACTTTTGAAGATATCATCTTCTAAAGACAATGGATCATAGCGACATTTACACACTTTTCTTTTTCTTGCTTCCTTTCCTCATTGTCCATTCCACCAAAAATATGCAGATAATCCATTTTTGGAATTTTCACAAAACAGCAATACACAACTGACATTGACATGTATTTTGTAGGTTAAAATAGGCGTATACAACGTCTCCAGAGCGTATAAGGGTTTCGTAAAATACAGTACAATTTATACAAGCGTTATAACAGACGTATAACACTAAAGTGTCAAATGGCGTTTATTAGTCAAGTTTTAGTTATAACTCTGTTATACATAGTGTGTAAATGATTATTAGTAAGACCCGTAGTGTGTAAATGATTATTAGTAAGACCCTTAGTGTGCCCCATGTACAATAAGAAGTACTGTAAAACATTATTGGTAAGAATAGTTTGTGCAGATCATCAAAAACCCCGACTGGTAAGTAATCCGTTGTGTAACGTTGTGTTTACATTTTGTCAAGTGTCAAGTGCGAGTGCAACTCATTTAATAGTTGCGTGTAGAAAATGATGAACTCGCACTTACCACTAATCAAAAATTCAGCCGCTTTGCATTTAGACTGGAAAACCGGCCCTAATTGGGTTGGAAAAAGGCTCAGTGGATGGTGATGACTTAACTCATATATTTTGAGGCCCAGCCTGAGTCCCATCTCCACAAGTATAAGCAACTAGATTAGATGTAATTTTTTTGTATGCAGCAAGACTAGTATTTCAATTGCCACTGGAATCTATAGGTACTCTGCACGAAAAAGTATCTTGTCCTTTTTTATCGTAACAGTAACTACTGTTGTAATGTATTTTTACATAACATATTTTCTTCCAAATTAAGTTCCTATGTTCGATAATATAAACTCTTTAGGCTCCAAGTACACGTACTTCAACGTCACGACAAACACAACCCACAAATCAACGCAACGAGCGACGGGGTCTGATACAATTTTGTATGAAACCTGTGAACAGAATGTTCCGGTCACTGATAAAACGCATAGTTTGATTCCCACATTTTGACGCAACGTTATGGTTGGTATCAACTATTGAAAATCAAATCGCAACGACATCGACTGCAATAAGTTGCAGAGACACCAGTCACAAGTAACCACTTTTTGTTGCTGCGATGTTGTGTGGTTGTCGTGACGTTGTCGGTCGTGTGCTGGGGTCCTTAAACTCTTGACGTAATTTAGTACAGTGATGCGCTATGGGCAGTTGTAATTTCAGAGATTCGAAGACGGACGGCTCCTGAAGAAATGTCATCACGTGTAATGTAGAACGTCTGAAGACCTGGATTGATTGGAATTAATGAAATTATTTTATAATATGAATTCTGACTAACATAGATTAGGTATAACATTGTTGATTACACAAACTTCCTCGATGCCTGATTAGTAGAATAAGAATACCCGGCTCTGTGATGGGAATGTGAAGGGCATGAATCTTAAGAGCCGAAAACCGCACGTACAAGAGAATAGTAACGAAAAAGCACATCATAGAAGTGCTGTTATCTGAACTGGAATCTTCTGAAATATTGGCTGGCATAAACTATTTCCTTTTAACAATTTGTGTTTGTGCGCCTGGACTGACGCGACTGTTGAAGCATATTACATAGAATCCTGGCGATTGTAGGCAACTCTCATAGTACATAGAGACATACACTAGAGTGCCCTCAACCTCAGGCACCTCAGGCAGGGCGTTCCAGCCCACTATCGTTCGGCAGAGGAACAAACGTTTAAAACGCTCAGTTCTCGCAAAAATTATCATAGAGAGACGCAATATACAGGGAATAGAATGATTTCTAGCACTCTAGATACGAGCGCTAAGAGGCCGGTTCTTAGATTGCCAGATCCTCAGATGTAAAGGCCGGGGATGAAAGAAATGCAAAGGACATCCTGTATCGACGTCTCCTGGACGCCATATACAAGGAATCGCATTATTAGCATTCTAGACTCCAAGACGCAAGGTAGGTAGAGATGTTCTAACGAGAGACAAGGACGTTCATGTGTCTGTGTGTGTGTTAGTCTACAAGCTGTAGTCTGACCTTATCTTCAGGTCAGTCCGTCTCTTTTCTATCAGCGTTGTTGACCGAGCGAGCGAAGTGTCTACATTTCGAGATTGGACAATTTTGCTTTTGTCCGTCTGTCTGTCTGGCCGTCTGTATGTTCCGGACCAGTTTTTATCCGATCTCCACGAAACTTGGGACAAGTGTTCCTTGATTTAATTTTTTTTATATTGTGAGCTTTTTGGATTTTTGGAGTAAAAAAGGTCAAATAACGTTTTAATGTCTTTCCGGGCAGCAGCCTCATTTATTATCCGATCTCTACAAAACTTGGCACAAGTATTCCTATAATTGAAATAATTTTTGAGTAAGTGTTTTTATTGGGAGGAGGATGGGGGGGAAATATTAAAAAAAAATATTAAATGTTCGCGAGTTCTACTCTTTGAACCATAGGGCGACCACTAGTACTAAGCATTCCATGGACGTCTTTAGATATGTTGGTTTCTTACGGTACTGTTAGTTCTATGGGTACTAAACGCTTAGTTTGTGGAGAAAAAAGGAATAAATCAGGTCTCGACGGCGAGGCACAAACGTCTTCCGAAATTCTATAGTGTTTTTCATAAGTGTCTACTAATAATGTCCAGCCGGTGGCAGCTATCAAAATCGAGTAAGACTGTGCTGTAGAGATGTTTTCTTTGTACAGCCGTCTTTTACAAACTCAATGTCTTTTCTTTTGTTTATCGTTGAATCCACTATCGCTCTAGCTACCGCCAAGCTTACAGCATCACGTATGATTTCTAGTACCTTATCGTGTCGACGCGGCGACGTTAATGACCCCGGTCTAATATGTAATGCAAACGGATTTTTAAATCAATACATTTTCTTAGCAATCTCATGTTTTAAAAAGACCATCTAATGGTACATGGACAGGAACACAATGGACGCAAGAAATAAATCTCATCCCTACTTGACGTGCAAGGGAGGTACCCCAAAAAAAGGTTTTATTCATAATTTTATGTTAGCACTTTGTTAACGTGGTAAAAATACATATTCACGCACAGTTTAACCGTTCAGGAGGAAAGCCGAGGACAGACGGACGGACGGACATGACGAAACTATAAGGGTTCCGAGATTTGAACTACGGAACCCTAAAAAGAGTGTGGCGTGTACTAAACGAAGCATCTCTAACGTCATATATACGAAACGTCTATATCATACTAGAAGGCGGTTCTAATCCCTGCTACAAGCTTCTACCAGTTTCCATCTGCGCATATGCCATAAGCCACACCTAATAATTAAACCAGCTAATTAGGTATAAGTAATAAATTATATGCACTACAAACATATAGGTATATTTACTCGCCTTTTGTTTAGATCCACGCCCATTTAAACCTGTTTGTCTTATGCCAGGGATATCCTTGTTTGATATAAATACAAATACATTTCAATAATAAAATTCAATTCATATACTGTTACTACAAGCGTTTCAATACCACTTCAAGAGTAAACAAAGTATTGAAAGCTCAAATTCACGCGGCGTTTAAAAAAAACTAAAAGTGCATTGGCTTTGTAACAAACACTGTATAGTTTGTTTTTGAATACTCTAGTCAGGTGGTAGTTTTAGTTAGAAAGCTTTCCGGATGACTTTATAGATTTCAGCGTGTTCTTTTCAATATAAAATTTAAATTGATGCTATAAATTTTATTTTCTTTTTTGTTAAATTGAGAGTGCTTTGATTTGAGCTTTTAACAATCCAGCCAACATTTTTTATGAAGATTTATTGACTGATCCTGGATTGACACTCCACTTATAACTAATAGAGTTCTGATGGTTATTTAAGAGTATTCCAAAGTTATTAGAAGCTCTGTAGGATAGCACATTTATTACTAAATATTTAAAACTATAGGCAGCAACCATGGAACAAACCTACATTATAATTTAAGGGTTGTGTATGTACCTGTCTACCGTCTTTTGGATTGGTGACTTGGCTTTTAGGATTCTAAACAAAGGCATTCTATAAATCAGGTCAGAAACGACTTCTGTTCTGATTATGTCCATTATCTGAGGTATAATATAGTCCATTATATCAGACCTTTGTTGTTTTCAAATTTTAAATATTAATATTTAGACTGGCTAGAAGTGGAACATGACAGAGGACTTTGGAAGGAGTTGGGGAAGTCTTCGCCATCAGAGAGACAAAATGGACGACCGGTTAATAAAATAGGTAAAAAACTTAAGTAATATAATTTTCTATTACCATTAAATTATATTAATATTAAAATAATCTTGTAGATGCCTAATTATTTAGAATACAAGCAGTGTTTTAAGGTTCATGTTGTTTCAAAAGACATTTGTCAGTCCACCATCTAAAAATTATTGTTCTCATTCATGTTTATGACTATAGTTAACTAACTGTAAATAAATCAATAAAATTTAATTTCCGATGTGTCTGATAAATTATTCTATTCGAGCTTGATTTTAGCAGCTTTCATGGAACAATAAAATGTCCTATAGTTAAGGAACTGTCCATATTAAGTGTGAAGCGAAGAGCTGCTTTCTGCAACTCCACCATTTTATGATGAATATACATCCTTGAAGAGACCTAAACAATCGTAGGAAGTCATTACCAACAATCCCTGTAGGCTAGTCCTATGAAATATCATAAATATAAAAACAGAATTGGCAAATCAAAACATATAGATAGGTACCTACTTACAGTACATGAAATAATTATTTCTCTTAGGAAATTTCAGTACTTTCTTATTGATATAATAGTATTATTAAAAAAAACATGCAATCTACTCACCAGTATATTTAATGTAGAGCTGTTCTTTAAATCTCTTCTTTTTTCAGCAGAATACTGTCTTACAGTCCTTAACACTAGAGTCCATATCACATTAAACTATACACACCGTAAAATATTAAATAAATCATTAAAATACAAGTGAATATTTTAAAAATATATTTATAGTAATTATTTGGTAACAATAAAATATCAATATTATATAAATTATATTTGGTAGTACCGAAACTTCATTACAAAATTTAAATCGTGCATATTAACCTCGTCAATAGCCGTAAAATTCCTGTCTTGACAAATATTATTCAAAAATTATATAAACAATGAACCTGTAGTCGACGAACTCAAGCAAAGCAAAACGACAATACGTAAACAAGTGATCGTTTTACTAAAAACAAACCACAACATGCACTGCACATTTTAGTTATGACGTGAAAGTCCTAACTTAGTTGATATTAAAATATTATTTTTATGATGTACCTACATTGCGAAAAATTCACATTTCACTCTAACGACTCTACCATATCACTTTAGGCAATTGAAAAATATTAACCTAAATACATGTCTTTCAAAATTCTGAATTGACAGTTTTAACAATTATCTCCCACTGCATTTTGTACAACTCTACGCCATATTTGCAAAGTACCTAAATAGTGCTGCCAAATTCTAAATTCTAATTTTTAAATTGTAATTACTTTTTTTAAATTTCTATAATAAATATACTTAAGAATTACTTTAGAGTGATTTTAATCAGGAGTTAGTTACTTTCACACCTTGAGATTTATTAAGACCAGTGTACTACAATAGCTTTTCAAGCGAAAGCCAACTTACAAATAAATGTTTCAGTTTAAAAATGCCAACTTAATCTAATTAAAATGGCAACACTTTTCAAATAACTGTCACTTTGACAACTGAATAGAGATACCCAATGCAATAATCGATTAAACTCGACTATAAATATGTTTTAAGATAATCAACAATTTCAAATTCACTAGTTCTATGTTGTTGTTCTATGAGAGTCGCCCACAATCACAAGCACAACACATCACCACAGTTTACCATCAGTCATGAAAACTGTATTTTTCTGTTTGTGTTTAATGTATATTTATAGGGAAGTATAAGTAAGTAAATGCCACCAGTACAACGTAACGGATGTAGGGGGTATAAATTTATTTACAATAAGAATTACAATTTACATAATTACATACTAAAAATATTTACATTACAAAATATCTGAACTGAATACTGTTGGGCTGATTTTTTTACTCTAGATGTCCCAGTGTCCTTGTCTAACAGTTACACAAGCCAATGGGCTTAAGACTAAAAACCTTGCCTACAGTATCGAAGAAGTCAGAAGCATGATTAAACATTGCCATGACTGTGCTGTAGTGTAGCCATAGTTTTTTCCGAAGATTAAACTGCGACTCTATTCCAGAGCCCATAAAAGCAACTGCACCCGTCGAGCGCCTTGGTATCATTTTATGGGACCTGTCCTAATAAATAGCAAAAATCTATAGGTATATTTTACACGTGATTGATGAATACTCAAGATTTTCCTTCGCATTTGCATGCTCGGACGTGAGTGCAAACACAGAGATTATACTGATTATGCATTTGGTTGCAATTTTCATGCTTTTCGGTATGCCAGCATAATATACAGTCTGACAGAGGCGCTGCATTTATTTTCTATGAATTAAAAGAATATTTGCACTCACGGGGCATTGCTGCTAGTATTGTATACAATTGCATACAATCCACAAAGTAATGGGCAAGTAGAAAAACTTACTCTACGCTATGGACGACGATTCACTTAGCATTAAAATTGAATGGCCTAGCATTATACTCGTAACAGTGGGAGAAAGTGTACAGTTAGCACTAAATTATATACGTTCCCTTTTGTGCACTGTAAGCAATTGCACACCTCACGAAAGGATGTTTAATCACAGCAGACGCTACAATGTGTTTTCCATACTGTCTTTATTTGGAATAAATTAAAGGAATACACGAATAAACCTTATAAGTAATTTTTTTTTGGCTTTATTCCAAATAAAATAGTATTAACTTCTTGTTTATAAAGTGACAACTAAAACATGGCATGAACAAAATAAATTAGATAAATTACATAGAGTATGGACACATTTTGAGGTTTTAATATACTACGAACACTATTATAATATCAGATCAATAACTACACAACTTAGATATTAAAAATCTCTGGATAGCAATTAAAAATTAAAATACATAAAAAAAACAAAATCCAAAATTTAATAAAAACTACTTACACTACGCGTTAAAAAGTAACTGAAAAGGATAAAATAATTTAAAAGAATATATGTCGCGGGCTGCCATCATTTTAAATTTCATCCTACTAATATTATAAATGCGAAAGTTTGTATGTATGGATGTTTGTGTCTCCTTTCACGTAAAAACTACTGAACGGATTTTGATGAAACTTTACAATAATATAGCTTATACATCAGAATAACACATACGCTACAATTTATAATGATAGGGCGACGGGAACAATAATCACGCGGACGAAATCGCGGGCGACCACTAGTCGTAAATAAAAATAAGTATCATCAACCTCTAAAGGTCCCCATCGTATGGGGCACGGCCTACCCATTAAGTAAGTGCTCTAATTATTCACGTTACTATAAAACTGCAAAACTACAGCCCACGTGCCGTGAGTTTTTTCAAAATGTTGTATTTTGTTTTCTTTTGAGTCTTCAAACTAAGGAGTTACTACGACTCGGGGTTTTTAATTTATTTTTTACTTTTCGACTTTAGATATTGTGTATGTGGTATATGTGGTTCAAATTAGGTGAAGGATCTACTACTTTAAGAACTTTATTTTTTATTTACGAAAAATGCATTTTAGGTGATTGATACAATTATACTCATAATTTAAAACAACACTGATATTTTTATAAATAATTATGTAAATCTTCATGAATCAAATATGTGTGGAGTTATATTTTCCTTTAGAAACCTGCATTTCTACCAATTACGATACATCAGGTTCCTATTTTAAATTCGCCATCAACTTCAAGTGATCCAATCTCAGCTCCACATTTCAACCCATTCTTTCATCAATATTGATTGATTGAGATTTCATCCTTTGCCAAACAATGTACACAATCTCTTTATTTTTACCAAATCTTGCATTCCTTTGTTTAGTAAATTCAATCCTTTTTTGAGCCCAACAAATAGAGTCCATTCAGTTACGACTTTTGTACACAAGAATAAATGTGGAGTGGTCAAGTGGTCTCAAAATTTCACTTAAACAATTCTTCAATTCGGTAAACCGGGATACCTTGCTGAATGAAATAAACTACATGTGCCGGAAATTCATAACTTCTTACTTCAGTATTACCACTGTCACGAATTACACTTGATCTTAATACAAAACTGGACATTTGGTACTTTGACGATGGAACCTTAGGTGGAGACGCTCAGACTGTTCTTAAGGATCATTCTGCCATTAAAAATAAAAAAATAATAATAATAAACACGAATTATACCTATATTAATCAGAAAAAGTTGATTACCTACACTTTGGCCTCTTAAATTCATCAAAGTTTTAATTTATAAAAAAGTTTTAATATATAAAAATCATGTCTTTAAAATCACATCCCAAATTGAATCCATTGTGAATATTCAGCTTGAGGAGCAGGCCTGGGCTCGGGCTGCCTTGCCTGTAAAGTTTTTCGTTTTGGGAATTTGCAATACTCCATGTGTAGCTTCTAAACGCAACACCCGTGGTCTTCAGGCAAACTTTTAGAACTTCCTGTTGGTTTAAACTGCGAGATTTCGGGTCTGTATGAAGCCCAGAAGGCTTGGATCATCGGTCGAAATTTGCCTTCCACGCCTTAAAAACAGAGGGCTTGGGACTCCATAGTTTCATTATTATCTTCTAACCCATTTAGGGCCAAACAAAAATGACAAGGAAAGACTCTACTCGTCGTAATTTTTAGTCGATTAATGAGGTTATACTAAACACGAAAACGAAAACTTTAGTGCAATACTCTACGTCTCTATCACTTGTTGCATAGATCATCGATTCGGTTCGATGTTTCAATGTAGTGCGGGCTTTCTGATTACTCGCGGCGCGTCACTCGTTCGTTCAAGTTCGTTGTCTTGTCTCGTTGTCGGTCGTGAGTTGTCGTGAGAAGACTTAGCTGAATTTTTGTTGATATTTATGTGTGGTAAATTTTCGTGTTATGTGCTTTTTTTTTAATTTTCGTTTTAATAAACATTTATTCGAATGTTCCTCAAAGAATTTCTCTTCGTGTGATGGGTAAGTCACAAAGTTACTTGCGTTTGTTTACTTAGATTTATAGTTAATGACTGTTGATTTCAATTTTCTTTATTATTTCAGAAAATATGGGAAAGCATAGTGAAAATATGAATGAGTTTTTGGAAGAAGCGGAACTTCTACAATATGCTGAGTCGTTCAGGTAATTATGTTGTTGATAACGTCTCTGTATTGTGTTTACAATAGTTATGCTGGCGTTGTGTTGAGGGCCTTTCACTGTTTTCGAGTGCTTGTTGTATGTTCACTTGTTGCGTTATTTTTTTGTGAGAACGCGAATGTGTTATTTTAGTATTCTATTGCCTACTGCAATTGTTTACTTAAACTTAATTGCAATGCAAATGATATACTTAAATACATACAAATGCGTAATTTCAAGCATGCCCCCCCCCCCACTGTCATACTGTTTTGTTATATTATGTTTGGAATTTTGTTTTATGAAGATTAAAATTCTTCAATATATTTTATACCCTTTTTCTACTAGTATTTATAGTATAGGTATTTATCTGTTGCTGCAGCATATACCTTATACTTTTGTTTTAAATCGAATATAATCTGAAAAAAAGAAAAATATGTTTATTCTTAGACAGACATTTAAACATAATATCAATACCTAAAGTGTTATCTGTCCTGCAGTGGTATGGTGGATGCTGATTATGAAGATGATACTGATCAATACGTCATATTTCATATTGTAGGGCAGATAAAGTTATTAAGCACTACAGTTCCTTTTAAAGCTCTACTGTTAATAATAAACAAGATACGCGCGTTACACATACCTACCCTTCCTGGCAGTCGGGTAATAAGACTTGGTGCCTCATTTGTGGTTGGGAAGGATGTTACGATTGTATAAAATTAATTCGACTCTCATAAATCCTTCTTAATCTCGTGTATGGGCGGTGGACCACAATCCTTAGTCAGCCAGTTAGTATGGGTACACCTCTGTTCCACTTGACTTGATAAAGATTGAGCTTGGGATTGAGATTGGGTGACAGCTTGAGTCCATTGTGGTTCTGTTTAGCACTAAATCCACTTAGCGCATTGCTCAAGGATTCACGCTCAAATTTACAACTTTCTGAGACATGTCTCAGATCTTTTACCAAGACCAAAACATAAAGATACTTAGGTGTGTCAGAATCATTGGGGGTGGTAGAGGACATTAAGAAATTGTTGAAACAAAAGTTATTTTGGTGGCCACCTGACAAAAGCTCTTAACAGTTTATTGTCTGGTGGTAACAAAATACGGGCTTTCAACAGTCAGGTGATTGATGCCTTTATTGTTATACCCCTTTCACTTCTATACTACTTACGTTGAATGAAACGGAGCTGGATGCCCGGGATAGGCGGGTCCGTCTACTATTGACATCGCAACAGATGTTGGCTGTACAGTCAACATCAATATTAGCGTAGTATCTGAATTGTCCAGAAGAAATGCATTGCATATCTTGCAATGCATTTACCTACCAACAGTTACATCTGTTTATACACGGAACGTAATTGTTAGTAGGACAAGACACAATATTTTACTCCAGTTGCAAACTTGGCTACTGACTTTAATATATGAGATCAACAGTCCGACGTGTATTGCATAAGGCAGGAATACATCACCGCAAACCAGCCAGAAAGCTTGCCCTGACTGCAATACACAAGGAAGAACGATTGATATTTGCACGGGACTATCTAGACTTCAATTTTGAGAATGTCATATTCAGTGATGAAAAATCTTTTACTTCAGATGAAAGTGGAAGGGTCACTTTGTGGCGAATTAATAACACAAGGTATCTTGACAGGAATATTGTCAATGTTCATGCAAGCGGAAGAATAAACCTTGGGTTTTGGGGCTGGATGTCATCTGCTGGGCCTGGAGAATTAATAGAAATTAGTGGATGGTTGAGTGCTCAAGGTTACGTTGATATTATGGAAGACGTGTTGATACCAACTGTTAAAAATTGTTATCCATGCACCGATCCATTTAATTTTATTCACGACAATTCACCTGTACACACTGCAAGATTGAGTAGAGCATGGTTTAGAGAGCACAACGACAAAATTGTTGCTTTCCCATTTCCACCTAAATCTCCGGATATAAATGTGGGGACAATGGTGCAAAACTGGGATCCTTCAACTCCTCGTACTGCAACTGCTATTAGTAATCATGTATTCGAATTATGGGAACACTATAGAGGAATGTATACATGTCAGAACATGGTCATGTCCATGCGGGAATGTCTTCAGTGGATTATTTATAGATAATGCAGGAGGCCATACCCGATTCTAAAGACGCCATTAAAAACCTTTACTTTAATTAAGTGCTTTGTTAATTTTTTAACCTTTCCGGTATGCATGAGGCTATTTCAAATTACCATTTTTTATATCAGTTGTGAAAATAAACTTTTACGTTAGATAAGTGATATGTTAATTTTAAGCCTACTCGTATTAGCTAAAATGTTCTAGGTATTTATGAGCTTGTTTTACAATAAAACTCCGGTTGCGAAAAGTAATTACTGTTTTTTGATTCCCAAATATGTGATTAATTCATTAAGGGCTTATGGTCCCACTGCTTTGTTCTGCTAATTATTGAATAAGGTTCAAGTATCCCACTTTGTTTTTGCAGACTATTTTGATACAATTAAATATCAGTCACTGAAAACACAATATAGTTATGAATATTGAAAAATTTATGAATCAGTTTATTTTAAAAATAGTTTATTGATTAATTTGAAACCTTAACGCGAGTGATTATTATGAAAAGGAAGTAAGTCAGTTTATTGAACAATTTAATAGTGTAAGTACTTTTGAAACAGTTTTTGATCAGCTACTATTGACGCTGACTGTACATTCCACGGAGGTTTTATGAACTCCAAGAACCTCCACAATCTTGCACAGTGTGCAGGGATTACTTCCGACAAAATGAGTGTGGCATTCATAGCGATGTTGTGATGGTTGATAAGGGCCTGACACCTCTCTCCTTGGCTAACGAGAACTGGCATAAACCAAATGTGCTAAGTACTGAAGACCGTAAGGACGTATGTATGGAAGAGCAAGGAGCTAAGAGCGTATCTACCGAGTTCTACCAGGTCCCGATGTAGATCTGCTCTCATCTGTTTCGGTGACCTCTTTATGGATACTGAAAGTTTTGCATGTGCAATTGCAGATGAGGTTTTCAAAATGAACAATTATCGGAAATATATCATGAAGGACGGTACGGTCGACATTTGTCGAGCATGCCACTGTCCCGGTAAATCGCTTCGCCATATTATTGCCGGTATCTTACAACAGCGAGTATTTGCATAGGCACAATCAAGTGGCCATGATCATCCACCAGGCACTTGCTCTACAGTACGACCTTATTGAATCTGAGGTAGCGTATTTGCATAGATGATTGATAGGAATACAAGTGTGTGTGTGTGTGTGTCTGTGTGGTTGGCAACCGTCTTTACTGAAGCAGGCCAGAAGGGTTGCGTGCTGTAGGGTTTCAGACCACGCACGTCTTCACTCACCGACGCGGGATAAAACCCGACCCAACCCCGTTTTATATGTCCGCGGCCCAGGGCCGCGTCCACCCCTACGTTAATTGCCAGCCGCCTCAGGCTGCGTCCGCCCCTACGTTCATTGCCAGCCGCCTCAGGTGCGCACTCGGAGTATTCTCCCGCGCCCGGCGGATTATGGCCTCTATCGGGTGTTGGGTCGGGTTTTATCCCGCGTCGGTGAGTGAAGACTTGCGTGGTCTGAAACCCTACAGCACGCAACCCTTCTGGCCTGCTTCAGTAAAGACGGTTGCCAACCACACAGACACACACACACACACACACTTGTATTCCTATACCTATGTACTCGTAACCGCCATAACATCCTAAAACTAATTACATATTATGATCAGATGTAAACAAATGTACATAATAGATAATTGTAGGTGTATAATATACTACTGCTTATACCTTTGAGTATAAATATGCCAATAGTAGTGTTGGCTGATTATCTGTAAGGTGCTAAGTTACACTAATAAAAGTAAACTACTAGCTAAAATACTATCTAATAGTAAAACTACTACCTACCTACCTAATAGTAAAAGTTTAAAAAGTTTTAAGTTTCATCTATGCAAAGTTATGAAATAAATTAATTTAAAAACTTCCAACTCATAATGCGGAACTCTGGGGTCCCACTCCTATGGAACCACAGTAATATCAATATACTCTAAGACTCCGATCAAATCTCGGGGCACAGCAAAAATCTCTAATTTACATTTTACTGGTCATTGGCAAGAGCAAGCCATAAAAAAAATAGAGAAAGATTGTGTATTGAAGTTCAGTCAAAGATTGAATCTTTAGTTATATAACTTACATATTACCTGTTCCTTCATCATCATCTACCGGTCCTTGTTCCGATTATTTACGCACAAGACTATCGACATCCATGATCGGGTCTTTGGAAGACCACGCACGTCTTCACTCACCGACGCGGGATAAAACCCGACCCAACCCCGTTTTATATGTCCGCGGCCCAGGGCCGCGTCCGCCCCTACGTTAATTGCCAGCCGCCTCAGGCTGCGTCCGCCCCTACGTTCATTGCCAGCCGACTCAGGTGCGCACTCGGAGTATTCTCCCGCGTCCGGCGGATTATGGCCTCTATCGGGTGTTGGGTCGGGTTTTATCCCGCATCCTTGGGGTCGGGTTTTATCCCGCGTTGGTGAGTGAATCTGCTTCTGTAAGGACAGCAAGTGGCTAGCCTGCTGTCCTGACCAAACCCTTGGCAAAAGTCCATCGGCGCCCTGAGATTATCCTCACGAGGGCTTACCAGAGACGCCTTGCAATAGACAATTATGCAGACGTGGCCATAGGCCGCGGTTATTAAAAATATCAAATTATTTAGGGTCGGCGCAACATTTCTTACTTCTTCACACATCCTGTCAGTCGTCATCTCCTCAGTCACTCCCTTAGAGGATTATGACAAGGGTCAAATTATCCTCTTTCACGCATATCATGGAACCATTTTTTGCAACATGAAATTACCTGCTCCTTATATTTAGGGTACCGTACCCAAAGGGTAAAACGGAAACCTTATTACTGAGACATCCTATTCGTCCGTCCGTGTCTTGGACTGTAACTCTTGAACCGTGATAGTTAGAAAGTTGAAATTTATAGATACTGTATTTCTGTTACCTCTATAACAATAAATAGAAAAAAATTAGAAAGTAATAAATATATAAGGGGGCTCCTATACAACAAACGTTTTGGTACGGAACCGTTGGTCTCGCGCACCAACGGTTCCGTACCTACTCGCACTTGGCCGGTTTCTTGTAATGCCGGATTAGTTAAAACAAAAAGGCATCTCTTCAGTCATGATTCCCTTTTATTATTTGCTTACATTTTGTATGATTGCACACATTAACAAATTGTACGAGGTTTTAAAATATTTCACGTCATTGAAGTCAATGACTTCAGAATTGTCGATTCAGTGCTATATAATATCTTTAGACACATAATTATTGAGAAATTGACTGTCAGCTATCTAATACCAACTAGCTGGTTACCGCGGTAGCCCGCGTGATTTAGTGTTCTCGTTCATAATTCTACGGGAACACATTACCGGGATAAGGAATAGCCTATTGGACTCAAGGATAATGTAGCTACATATTAGTGACAGAGTAAAAAAAAACCGATCAGTAATTTCGAAACCTAGAATTCAAATTTGACTTCAAACAAAACAATAAAATCGTTCCCCTTTACTTGTATAATATTAGTACGTACTCCTGGAAACTACTGAACCAATTCAAAACTTTCACTCATAATCTAGAGCTGCATTATTTACAATCAACTTTTTATCCTGATAATGTGCTACCTTGGTATATGATAAAGATAAATCCATTCCACGCGTGCAGAGCTGCATCCGTCAGCTAGTATTTTATAAATTACCTACAATAGTATGTATTGCCTCCTGCATTGGTCAAGTAGTCCGGGAAAATACCTTTAGCGCTTGGGAACAAATGTTAACCTTCCCTTATAGAATCCTACACGTAAAGAAAAGGCCGTTACATCTTTGACGGTCCAAATCAAAGAAAATTGTACAATTAATTTTAACATTTTAAATTCCAATTCAATCCACATTTCGGCCCCTGATTATTCTCAGGCCAAGAAATTAAAACTTGTAGAGAATAAAGTAAGGGAAGGCGACATCAGTGGGGCGGCAAGACTACTTTTTAGTAGCGACGTGCTGGCTCCTTATTCTTTAGAATCTTTGACGGACTTGCAGAGTAAGCACCCACCATCCGCAGCTGACCTCTCTTTCCCTGATCCTCCGAACAACGATACAGAAAATCTTGAGACTACTGCCAAGGATGTGCGCACAGCTGTTGACTCCTTTCGTTTTGGATTAGCCGGTGGACTTGACGGTCTGACACCACAGCACCTTAAGGATCTGTTGTGTCCGAGCGCTGGGGAAGCTGGTGATGCACTTCTGAGGGAGCTAACAGCTCTAGTCAACCTCATGCTCTCAGGCAATGTGGACAGTGGCATCACAGATATTTTGTATGGGGCCAATTTATGTGCCCTTAAAAAGAAGAATGGTGGCATTCGTCCCATTGCCGTAGGCAGCACTTTGCGGCGTTTGGCAGCCAAAATTTGTTGTCGTTTTTAAATTTCAGCCCTTTCAATTAGGTTTGGGTTCAAAAGGAGGTTGTGAGGCCGCAATCCATGCGCTTGCAACATACCTTGACAGTAGCGAAGATGGAGAGGTCATCTTGAAAGTTAACCTGAAAAACGTCTTCAACTCTGTAAACACCTGTCAGCAAGGTGTCCCACCTTGCTGACACAGGCCAAATTAGAAACCCCCAAAATTTTTAACTTTCTTTGGCAATGCTATAGTCAGTCAAAATTAATTTATAAAGACCACCTTTTGAATTCAACTGTTGGATGTCAGCAAGGTGATCCGTTGGGACCAGTCATCTTCAGTTTGGCCATTAACCCAATAATTCAAAAAATAAAATCAAAATTTAACATTTGGTACCTAGATGACGGGACTTTAGGTGGAAAAGTAGACAGTTTTACAAGATTTAACCCTAATAATATAGTATAATATAGAGACATTGCTAAACCCCTAATCGATGCTTCTCAGGACCAGAAGGCTGGCTATTTTCTGGCCCAAAGAATAAGTATCGCCATTCAACGTGGCAACACAGCCAGCATTCTGGGAACCTTCCCAGTCAGCAATGACCCGGAGGATTTTTTAAACGATATTTTGTAATGTAAATCTTTTTATTATATAATTATGTATATTTTGTATATAATCCTAATCCTTCATATTTCAATGAAACACGATTGTGGATTTATGATGGTTACGTGGATACCACTAACACACTAGTGGACTCATAAATTGCATAATTATTCAGGATCACTTACAAACTAATATTATGAAAAATTATACAAAGTTTTTAGATTAACTTAAATGAATTATTAATGACTGACCATTAGTCATTAAGAAAATACAAAATTTGAAAATAGAACTGCAATAAAAGAAACGATTTAAGTCCGGAAAAGGAAATGTAAACGTAACTTCAGATTTGCGCATTTTTAGAATAAATTTTTCAATTGGTTCTTACTGCAATTTTTTCCACTATCAATTGCATTTTTTTACCAATAAGATAATTGGGTATTGTTTTTTTAAGTTAACAATAGTTTAGATACCATAACATGGATATTTGATTCCAAATACCCGCTTAAATTGTTGCATTGGTGCGGAAAATCTCCAATCAACGAATGATTGCTAAAAACTTAAATTAAAGCCGGTCTACGTTTTTTGAGTATAACTAAGTGTGTACAGACATGTTTTTACATAAAGAGACATGGTACTGGCAAAACTCTAGCAGTAACACGTTGCGATTGTCGCTTTATTGATCAAGTTCCTTGCGAAATCCATTCCTCACGTCAGTTAACAACGAAACAGAACAGAAGTGCTTGGAGTAAACCTCAGTGTACGTAACAATGGGAAGGGGGTCAAATTACTCTGTTATCACTGCTTTTAGACCAATAAATGATCCCAAATTATCTGTAGCTTGCAGACAAACTCTCTTAAGAATTGCGCCTAAACACCACAGTAATCTAAAAAAATTGCAATAATTTTGTTATACGAGGGTGGATTGAAAAGTAATCGGCCTAACCAAGAAAATAAATACATAATAAATGAAATATATTTTTATTTTTCAACGTAATCACCATCAAGTTCAATGCACTTTTGCCATCTTCCCTTCCAAGCATTTAGCCTGTTGAAAAAAAATGATTCTTCCTTAGAGTCAAAATATGAGTCTATTGCTGCTTTGACCTCGTCATTTGTCAAAAATCTTTGACCTCCCAAGTGCTTTTTTAGGTTAGGGAACAGAAAAAAGTCTGACGGTGCCAGATCAGGTGAATAAGGTGGATGCGGTAACAGTTCAAACCACAGTTGTGAATTTCTGCCATTGATTGGACAGACGTGTGAACACGAGCGTTATCTTGATGAAACAGGCCTTTTCTTCTGATCATTCCTGGACGTTACTCTTTTATTTCCTCTCGTAAACGTAGTAAGGTGCAGTAAAAATCAGAGTTTATAGTCTGACCCCTTTCAAGATAATCAACCATAATCACACCCTTCGAGTCCCAGAATACTGAAGCCATTACCTTACTTGCCGACAAAATCGACTTAGCCTTTTTGGGGGGTGGTGAACCAGGTATTTTCCACTATTTTGATTGTTGTTTTGTTTCCGATGTACAGAAATGAACCCATGTTTCGTCCATAGTAACAAAACGATTCAAAAAATCACATTCATCAGCTTCAAATAACTCCAAACAGTCGCGTGCAATAGTCAATCGCATCCTTTTTTGCTCAACTGAAAACAGTCGCGGAACCCACCTCGCAGACACCTTGTGGAAACCCAACACGTTGAGTACGTTCATAAGAGATGCCTATAATCTCGGCTATCTCTCTAATTTTCAATCTGCGGTCTCCCATAATTAAGTCGAGTATTTTTTTAACATTTTCGTCAGTAGTGGACGTCGAAGGCCTTCCAGAGCGGGGTTCGTCTTGCACACTCTCTCTACCACGCTTGAATTCTGCTATCCATTTTTTGACGCATGAATACCAAAGAGCGCAATCCCCTAATGTACTGACTATATCATCATGGATGGCTTTTGATGACAGCCCCTTCTTATGGAGGTACTTAATGACGGCACGCTGCTCGATTTGCTCCATTTGCGGAAATGATGTCAGATTGCTTTGTTAATAAATTTATAAAATTAAATCTAATTATCGCACACGTTTCAAATTTCACACAATTAACAGGTCTGAACTGAACTAAATAATGTGGGCAGATTTGATTTTTAGAACTAAATGGATCAGTGTTAGGCCGACTACTTTTCAATCCACCCTCGTAACACATATTATGCTTTTCACAATTTTTCAAAAACATTAAAACGTTTTTTGATATTTACCACATTTTCCCCCCCATCAAAAGGTCACACGGCAAAACTTGTGCCGAGTTTCGTGGATATCGGATAAAAACTGTGGCTGCTAACCCGTAACACACATACAGATAGACAGACAGATACGGCGAAAGCAAATTGTGCAATCTCGAAATGTATTGAAATGTAATAATAAAATATGGACGAAGGAGAGGCCTTACCAGATAACATGAGCATTTTTGTAATTATAATAATATTTATGTTCGCCTTAGAAGAAACAACAGTGCGCATGTGCGTTAAACGGCTGTTCAATAAATGACGAGATTCCTTCAAGTTCTTGCTCAAGCCTCGCCCCGCGCCTGTATGTTCGTCCAAACATAATATCTATTTTTAGATGACTTGAGTGCTTTGATAAAATATTTCTGCTTGAGTGTTTTAGATTCTCATTATTTTTTATTTGATTTCTGCGCAGCCCTTAACAAACGAGTTTCTTTGCCGAGTTACCTTGAGAGAGCCTTACAATAATACTATAATTAGTCATCAAAGTGAAGTCTAGTCTATTCTCTATTGAGATTTTATTGATAATATTATGGTAGTTATAGTTAAATTCTGTGAGGAGTAACCGACTAGGTTAACATAGTTCAGGTCTTAAGGTTAAGCAACATCTAGCCAGGTTGGTCTTAGGATGGACCTTTTCTTACAACCGGGGCCGACATCTCCAAACATCTATAGCAGTAATTACGGGTAGTTGGAGACTATAAACTAAATCCGACTGGCCCTGACTACAGAACTTCCATATCGTCCTTGTGTTGTGAAAGTCAGATGGCAGTCGCTTCACAAAGAAGGTCCTGTTTTTTGGTTTTTTACTTCTCGAAAACGGTGCTTTGTACGAAATTGTATTCTACGACATAATAAAAGCTAATTAAATTCTCTACAACTTACTTAACTTACTACAGTCTTTTGCACTTTGTATCTATCTCCAATCATTGCCTAGCTATGAGCTTCTAAAGGTAAAGGTCAATTATCCATCCGAAATAAGAAATGTATTAGTAAATTTTGTACTGTTACAATGCGCGCTTTGAAAATCTTTACTAGGCTAGAAATATTTTATTGTTTGTTTAAATTGAATATAGGCTCTAAAAGTATTGCAATTATTCTGACAATTATTTTTCCAACTTTTAGCTTTAGCAGTACAACTATGATAGGTATCTGTGGGTTATCTGGCGCTTGTAACACGCAGTTTACCTTACAGTACAGAGTTTAGAAGCCTTCTCTTTGTACAGTAAGCCTAACATAGCTTGCCGCCTTTTTTAAATGCCATCATATTGTCCATTGCTTTGCATCCCCGGTGTTACGCGATTCTAAGGATAGCCCCAGACTTCAGGGCACCGGCGGATTTGGTCCACCAATACGGCCTCTATCAGGGCTTGGGTCGGATGGAATTCCGCATCTTTGGGGTCGGGTTTTATCCGGCGTCGATGAGTGAAGACGTGCGTGGGCTGAGACCTCACAACACGCAACCCTTCAGGCTTGCTTCTGTAAGGATCGTGGATTACCAACCCGCCATTCTTAGGCTTCGATCATGGATGTCAGAAGTTGTGCACGTAGATAAGCCAGCGAAGCGGCTGAAGCGCCGTCAACTTTGAAACTCGGTGGGGAATGTACGCTCCCTCGCCCTCCCGGCCGCTGAGCCTTGATTTCTCGAGACGCAGGCTTGTGGTACCGCTCAAGCGCCTCCTTGTGCCATTGGAACAATTTGTAATAGCTTCTAGGTTTTATCGTGGGCAAGACACCCAGATACAAATGTATACAGGATGGTCAGAAAAATCTATACAATAATCAAATGTGTCAGTATGGAAAAGTTTGAAGATCTGTTCTTAGGAACCATGTCATCGATTTTAGTAAATATAAAAATTGCATTCGCAGATTTAAAAAAAATTACTTGTACTCAGCTCGGGAATCGAACCGGGACTTAAATAAACTTACACTTTTTCTGTTTAGGTATCGATTATGCAGGTTCTAAGGCTTGATTTCCTCCTAAGCTGGCGTCGGTGACCGACGTCGGCGGCGCGTACCGTCTCGATCGCGTATGACACAGTGGCATGATTTTGCAGCCCCGCATTGCGAAACCGATCGCTGCAAGGAACAGTCATGTGCTAAAATTATATTGTGATATTCAGTGATGAACCCATTTATTAATAGTTTAGTCGCTAATATATACTTAGGTCAAACTATAAGTTTTGCGTAACTTAAAAAAAACAACATGTTAAAACCAAAATATTATGTTTATTCCTTTTCAAAGTACTCTCCTTTACATTTTAAACATTTTTTCATGCGATCGAACCATTTTTTAAAACAGGAGAACCACAGGGTATACCTTTCGTTAACATAATACATGTAATCCTAAAATGGTTTGGCACAATGAATTTGGCATACTTTTTCTGGCATAATTATACTTGGTCATAATTGATTTTTAGCAGCATATGTACTGTGGCATAATTATATTTAGGTCTAATATATTTATGCATAGTTATAATTTGCACAATGTTTTTAGGCATAGTGTACATTCGCCTAATAGTATATATTACTAAAATTAATGAAATGAATGAAAGATAAAAAAGTTACTTTAACCAGTATTTCCTATATTATAATAGTGTCAAAGTAGGTTTAGGTGCGGCGAGGGTGGCCCTTGGGCCACCCCTAAGCCGCCTTTTAATTATTTTACATAGTTACTTATTCTGCCTTAGATGATTATGACTATATTCATTATAGTTTGATACGTTTATGCCTTTATAAAGCTATGCTTATAAATTTTATGCTTAAATATGATTATGCTAATTTTATTTATGATTAAGACAAATATGCTAAATTTGTTATGGATAAAAAAAATATGCATAAATATCATTAGTCTAAATTACCATATGCCAAAATATTTTATGGTTATTTTTTTTTATGCAAATGGATAGTGAACCGGACCACAGATCTGAAGCCATGTTTTCTACGTGCTGATTGAACGCTATCACTGCCTCTTCGGAGTTGGTAAAATTAAAACCTCTCATCAAATCTTTGATTTTAGGGAAAATACAGAAATCACAGGGTGCTAGGTCGGGCTATGCGCAGGATGGGTGACGAGTTGTACTTTTTCGAAAGCTAAAAATGACTTTGTTTTGTTGGCCGTGTGTGAAGAAGCGTTGTCATGATGTAGGAGAACGCGGCTTTTGGGTCGTCTTTCGCGAACTTTTTCTAACACCCTGGGTAAACAAATGGTAGAATACCACTCGGAATTAACACTCTTTTGATCTTCAAGTGGAATTGTACAGATGGGACCCGTAGCTGAGTCAAAAAACGCGATCATCTTTTTACCAACGTTTCTCGCCTGCCTCACTTTTGTTGGCTTGTTCTCATTTTCATTCACAAGATTGCTGTTTTTTTTCGGGTTCAAAACAATAAATCCAGTTTCGTGTCCTGTGACAATGTCATAAACAGCATTAGAATGTCCGTGGTCGTACTTCAGTAGCATCTGTGAGCACCATTCCACGCGAGCCCGCTTCTGCTCCGCTGTCAGTTCATGAGGGATCCAACGACAACAAAGTTTCCGAACTTTCAATCTTCGTGTAAAATTTTCTGGATTTGACTCATACCAATCCCCAATAGTCCTCGAATTGTCTCATAGGTAATCCGCGGGTTTTCTTCAATTATCCGCTTAACAGTAACCACATTATTTTCGTTGACGGCAGTTGAAGGCCGCCCTTCACTAAATTCGTCATGTAAAGAAACTCGACCTCTCTCAAATTCAGCAAACCATCGCCTCACGGTGCTCAAACAAGGTGCTTCTCTCCCAAAAGCATTTTGAAGACGAGCGACACAGTCTTGCGGAGAGAGAGAACTTTTAAAATCATAAAAATCGTCGCTCTAAAATCTTTTCGACTTAATTCCATTTTCGTTGCATCCGTAGAACTTTGATGTGTGATAAAAAACAATTGACAAATGATTTCCCGCCAATTGTTTTTTCTTATTACTAAGAAGGTTGCAAAGTTTAAAAAAATATAACATTCGAAATTCAAATAGTTCAGATTAGCTAGAAGTGCAAAACTTTTAGTGTGCCCCATGTATATGTCATTGTCGGGGATGCAGATGATATCACGTCACGTTTTAAAACCATATGCTCGAACCAATAATATAGATATAATAAAGAAAAAAGTATTCAACTACCGCCTGAGTAGAGCGAGACGCTACATCGAATCTACCTTCGGTATAATGTCAAATAAATTTCAAGTATTTCATAGACCTCTGAAGACTTCATTGGTTAACAGCATTAAGATAACCAAAGCATGTTGTGTGTTAGTTACATAACTTTGTAATAGTACGTGATGGCTATAATGTAGACGATACTATGACAATTGAGGGTTTAGAAAATTCACACAACCGCAATAACATTTTAGATCGTTCCGGCGATAGTTTAAGGGATACTTTGGCCAACTACTTTATTTCTCCAGAAGGTTCTGTACCATGGCAAAATGAGTACATTTATTAAATACTAGCTGTCCGCCCCGGCTTGTACAAATAAGTTGATACATAATTATAGGCCGACTCACATAACTCAGGCATCGCTGCCGGTTATACACATTAACAAAATAAATAAATAGGTTTATATGTTCATGTTTATGTGAACCGGAGACTTCAGGAGCAGCTTTGTTTATTCTTAAATTGTATTTATTTGCATGACTTTTGATTTTATTTATGGGTTGCTATGGTTACGATTGCGTTCTTGACAGACTGTAGACTTTTGAAAAACTATTTTTAAATTTTCTTTATTACTCTTTCATTTTTCATCCAATCCAAAAAATATCATTCACATGTTAATTCATTGTAAGCAAGGAGTGTGTGTGTAAAGTTTCATGAAAATCGGTTGATAAATACGGCCGCAAACATGATCTGACAGAATCCGTAGATGTAGAGATGTAGAGTTTTGATTATATATTTGTCATAATCAAAGATGTAGAGATATGTACAGACGAAAGAAATTCTACCCATTCTGCAAGTTGAAACAATAATAATATAATTAGTTATTAATTTAGTTCAATACACTGTTTAACTCACCGATCTCCTTTTTTCTTTTATCTGCCATAGTATTAAAACCTGGGTATATTCTTTCAAAAATTTCATTCCAAGATTGTATCCTGGCATCCCGATCTTTGTATAATCTATGGGATAAATCCCATAGATTAGGTCGTTAACGCACCTCATAAATTACCCGTTCTGTGTATTATGTTATTATTATTATGTTCATGGTATTATTTTTGACTGTACGCGCATTCATCCGTACAGCAGAGCAGTCAGCGGCGCACTGAACGCGCTCCTATTGTTCCTTAGCGCGTCAGTCGACAGACGTACGCGCCGCTGACCAGCGAGACCGACGCGCGCCGCGTACGGCGCGTACGAAACCATCTACCGCTGACGCCTGTGTTGCAGTGAAATGCTTCATAGAACTAGTGAATATTCGTACGCGCCACCGACGTCGGCGACGTCAGCTTAGGAGGAAATCCAGCCTAAGTAGTAATATACCGAGACCCCGCGACTGCCAGACTTACGTCACGTTATAAGGCTGGAAATTTCTCAGAGCATGTCCGGTAGGAACGGTCAGTGAGTATAAAGTGTCGGTTGTGGTTACTTAAGGAGATATCAGGTAGCAAAGGTGGATAAAATGGTACCTTACCTCATTTTATAAAGCTTAATTTTTGGATATTTTCTTCGGAACAACAATAGAAATCACGTTACCAAACGTCAGACCGCCTGCACGGTTGCAAACCCTTGCCAGACGAACCTGACCCTATGACCTTTCTAACCTGAATATCTCCGGAGCCAAACACTACCGACACTCCATACTCACAGATCGTTCTTACCTGTGATGGGCACATGCGCTGAGAAATTTTCAGCTTTTAAATCACGACTTAGTAGCTTTATAAAATGGGGTAAGTAAGGTACCATTTTACCCACCTTTGCTACCTGATATCTCCGGAAGTAAATTTCTAGCCTTTATAACGTGACGTAAGTCTGGCAGCTACAGGCTCCAAGTCTATAAATATTACTATAAAACATAATGTCTAAAATTAATAAAATGCTTTGTTTTAATATATTTTAGTTATTTTAGTAGGTGTTCGACAGTGGTACTACCATTTTTTTAAATACAACGTTGGACTCATTTCTGTGCGTAAAATTGTAAAAGCGAGGGTTCTGAAGAGCTCTTCAATCTGATCCCACCCTCTTTTTTCCGATCTCGAACAACTCGTGCCGGGCAGAGATGCCACTCCCACACAGTGGATAGCATGTTCGCGAGAACCAAACGTTTTAAACGTTCGTTTCTCTGCCGAACGATAGTGGCCTGGAACGCCCTGCCTGTGCACGTGTTTCCTCTCACATATAATCCTGAGTTCTTTAAGCGGAGCGTGAAGAGGCACATCAGTAGGTCGTCAAGTTGAGGGCCACTCTATAGTATTGCGTGCTGTGAGAGTGGCCCACAATCGCTAGACGTCTCGTCACGACTTACCACCAGGCGGGCGGCGTCAATTTGGCGAACCAACATTATTTTATATTTTTAATTTTTTAACAGAATAGGCTTGTCCCAAATTTCAAAAATTGATTAAATCTGTAGTTTTGAATCTATATAGTCACAAAAATGTATTATTTTGATTTAAAACAATCATTTACATAGTTTATTTTGCTATTTAAAAAATGTATTTAAATTGGTAACGAAAACGCTCCAATCTGTCATGGCGCCTTGGGTGATGTCACACGTTGCGAAACAAATCAAAATGTGTTTGACGAAGCTATCCTGAACAAAAAACGAACGAAGTTCGCTGCAGCGATTAAGTCATAAATTTGTCGTCTATAAATAATCGTAATATAAATATTCAAGCGCAAGATCGCTTATTAGTTATAGTTTTTTTACGATCAAAAGGTCAAAAGCGCCGCGAATATCATGGCGCTTACGTGTTTCCTTCAACGTATTCCAAGAACATGTCACTTGTAAAGATTATACACTACAGTCTATAGTGTCACGCATAGCTTTTTACCTACGACGGAACGGAGACGGAGTTTGGGGTGAGAGGATGTTTGTGCAAATACATATTGCCATTTTTCTCCAAAACTACTGGTCGGATTTTGATGCAGTTTTTAGTTATGGGTTCAGGTTTGATTGGTGCATGTTCTTAGATAAATGTTACGATGACAACTCACCAGGGGGCGCTGCAGCGAACATTATTATTTGTGAAAACCAATGTTGCCAATTTTCTCAAAAACTACTAGTCCGATTTTGATGCAGTTTTCAGTAATGGGTTTGAGTTAGATTAGAAGAAACCTGTACCAACAGGTTTCTAGATAGATGTTACGGTGACAACACATCAGGGGGCGCTACAGCTAACATTAATAGTGATGAAAATCAATTTTGATGCGGCTTTTTTTAGGAATGGATTTATAGTTGATTAGTGAGGGTTCTTAAATAGGTGTAACGACAGCAACTTACTAGAAGGCGCTACATATCTATGCTCTTTAAGAAGTTTAAAATAAAAATTAAAAATTTTGAAAAAACCCACGACGATTAAAAAGCAATTGAAAAAAGGATAAAATAATTTAAACACCTCCAAAAAGTTAAAAATAAATTGTGATGGCCCTTTAACTTTGATATAGCTGCCTAGCAATATTTTGATTCAAGCGTTGTCTCGAAATGCACATCGAAATAATGCGCCAAAACTGCGTTTAGTTCAATCAACTTTTGTTAGATTTATAATAATTTAACTTTAAAATTAACAAAAATTCGTAAATTAATAAAAACGTACGAACAATTAAATTACACAAAATCACAGACACAACTTGAACAAGAAGTCAGCTCTTCATACATACTTACTCTATGGTGTGAGAGTGCAACCTGTGACGTTATATTTTCTGATTGGTGTTTGATGTCACGTGACTGAATGCCTAATTTTTCCAAACCTATTTTCTAAAAATAATAGTAATCTTTATTCTGTCTACTAATTTATATTACTTTCTGTTGTCTATTCATTGGTAATAGTCATAAGAAACATACATCAATCCGATTTATTCTTAGTGGACGCAAGCCTATTACGGCTTACGGGCACCCTGTTACATGTACCCTTCAGATTACAATCGTCTCCTAGCTCTAGACTCTTTTTTTAATCTGAATGCAGTTATTATGTTTATTAAAATCGATGACATGGTTACTAAGATCTTCGTATGTCTTATAGTTTAAGACTTTCCCACGCTCATCCATTTGAATGTTACACCCTGTCTTGCGACTGATCTCATTAGATTATATTGATCGTCTTTAGTAATTTATGCATTTGATTGTCGCCACTTGGTGAAACTTTTAGTAATACATTTTTGAAAAAAACTCACTGTACATTATTCCATAAATATTTTCATTTTTGGTAAATGCTGACCGGTTTTTATCAGATCAGAGGTGTTTATTCACTTTGTAACACATTTTACTATATTTTTGTATGTTAAAGCAATGAGTTTGCTTAAACTATTCTTAAAATATTAAGAAAGAAATTATAAATAGATCACAAAAACTGATGTCATCGGCAGGACTCGAATCCACGGCATTTCCCTAAAAGGGGGAATGCTCTGACCACAGAGCTACGATGACCAATACCGACAACATCGAATTTTTGCTTCATAACATATTCATTTCTTTTTATGATCTATTTATAATTTCTTTTTTAACCTATTACTAATATATAATAACATATTTTACATATTTGACATAATTTACTTTTAGAACATATTTCGCCAATATTATGTTATAGAAACTCATCTTCACACTAACATTGAACTGAGTACCCACTATACATTTTCAAATGTGGGGAATAGTTTACAAGAGAGTTTTTTTCAAAAGTCGTCTTTAGCATTGACCCACCAGTTTCGTTAGTGTACGGTTAGTGTACGGTGGTGGGTCAAATGCCCGAACAAAATACCTTAGCAATAAAACCTTTGCAAAAAAAAAAAAAAACGTGGGTAGTTGTAATAGCAATACGTAAATTTTCAGTCTTCTATATTTTTTAATATTAAAAAATAATACATACAGTTTTGAGAAGCATTTAATATATTTTATTAAATGTCTACATAACACCACCACCAGCAAGTGTTATCTCCTCTCTAACTTTCCTCACTTGTAATATTTCACTCAGTTTATTTTTCACAATATCACTACATCATCATGGAAGGTACGCAGCAGTCTTTCTCTTCAATCATGGCTGGAATTGAGAAACGGATGGCGATTTTTGAGTCTGAGCTCGAGAAAAACACCAAAGCCTCACCGGATCTGGCCAGTCTTTCATCTGACTACAACAACTTTAAGGTGTTTGTGGTAGGAACTATCTCTGCTTTTCGGACACAGTTGGAGTTCCTGACCCGGGAGGTGGACAGGATTGAGATGAGGAGTCGACGCAAGATATTGCTGCTCCATGGTGTTCCTGAGGTTGCTGATGAGGAGACACCTCTAGTGGTTACCGGTGTAGTCAAGGACAATCTTAAGCTTGCTGATTTCACGGCCCCAGATATAAGTCGCTGCCACCGATTAGGGCGTCCTACTGCCAACAACAGGCCCAGACCAATCCTGGTGAAACTGCAAGATGTGGCTGTTCGTGACAGAATGTGGTTTACAAAGACCAAACTAAAGGGTTCTGGTATCACTCTGTCGGAGTTTATCACCAAGACCAGACACGAAGTCTTTATGGCGGCTAGGGACCGATTTGGAGTCACAAAGTGCTTTACCCAGGAGGGTCATGTTTATGTGGTCGATCCCCAAAGTAAGCGGCATTGCGTGGCGCCCATGGACGAGCTTGACGGGTTGGAGTGGGACGTGCAGGAGGCTGTTCCATCACCCAAAGTGACCAATACTAGACCCAAAAGAACAGGGAAAAATAAGAAGTAGCGGTCATCACAATCTCACATAAATTGTTTATGTATTTTTGCATCCAGGTACTTGCTTTCTCTTAGCTATATTTTTGCCTTGTGAAGTCGTTATTTGTTGTGATACCTTAACATATTTTGATAAATTAATGTACTTATTTAACTAATAACTAATTACGTAGTGTGTACAAATTATGTACTTCAAAATTAAAATATCTTTAAATCTAAATCTATAACTATATGTCATGACATCTTTGACACTAACAGTTTGACAAGTGACATAGGTTGTCATCAGTGCGTTCCGTTTGACGCTGTTTTGTCGCTGAACGAATGAAATATTGAACTTCATTCTTGGCTGAACGTTTTGTTAACAGCAACTTTAATTTTCTGTATTTGCTTACTATTGTTTTCTGTGTTTTTATGGTGCCTGGATGTGGAATAGTAGGAATTGTTATTATTTAATTTTAATTTTACGTGGATATTATATTATACACGTTTATAACACAAACTGGCGGGTGGACAGGAGCGTAGTAAATAACTTAAGTACCTAGTAAAACGTTTATTACGTTATATTTTACAGTAATCTACACTAATATTTTTTGGGCTCTCTTACCTTACTTATTACACACTATTTTACTCCTATTTATTGTAATATGTCTATTTTAAACATAAGCATTGGCAGTGACGATGAAAGTTTTGTGACGGCGAGTAGCTTGAATGACAGCTTCGTTAGCGTTCCATCGTTGTCACAAATTATAGATAACCAGTTCTCCGACGTTCCCAGGAATTTCAATGTAGTCCATATAAATGCTCAGAGTATTCCGGGTCACCTTCCAGAGATGTTGGCCACCTTTGACAGCAAGTATATAAATGCCATTCTAGTTTCCGAGTCTTGGTTCAAACCGTGTATTCCCTCTGCACCCTATATCCTTCCCGGCTTTAATTTGATCAGAAACGATCGAACTTTCCCCTCCTGTGGTGGTGTCGCCATCTACTTACGTAACAACATTCCTTTCCAAATATTAGATATGTCACCTCAACCCCCTCCGTTGAATGCCGGTGAACACCTTTTCCTAGAAATAAATCTTGGCCATTGCCAAGCTCTGCTTGGTGTTTACTATTGCCCTTCTTCTAATATTAATTTCTTCTCCTCTTTTGAAAGTATCCTAGAACGCCTGTCTCCTTCTTACGGTCATACTATAGTTATGGGTGATTTTAATACTTGCTTGTTAAAGAAGGACTCTCGTTCCTTGACTTTCTCCGATATTATTGAATCCTGTAACATGTCCATCCTGCCCTTGAACGCTACACATCACTTTCCTAACCGTATCCCTTCTCTACTTGATCTTATCCTTGTTTCTTCTCTTGACCTAGTCGCTAAGCATGGACAGTGCACAGCTGACGAGTTTTCCTACCACGGCCTGATCTACCTTTCCTATAAACTACGTCCCCCAAAACCAAAGTCTAAAATCCTCCTGCAGCGTAATTTTGGTGCCATGCAGCTTGATAGACTCCGCGATGATGCCAGCAAGATCGACTGGTCCTCATTAATGGCGACAGAGTGCATGGACGAAAAAGTACAAATCCTTTCTAGTAAATTAATTGATCTATATGACGTTCATGCCCCTGTTCATGCGGTGCGGATGCGACATGTGCCGGCCCCTTGGCTAACTACTGAAATTAAGGCCTTAATTTCTAAAAAAGCAGCGGCCAAAAGTAGGTTTAAATCACGTCCTACACCAGGTAATCGTGAAAGATATATCGCCATACGTAATCTCTGCAGTAAGGTGTGTAGGAATGCACAACGCCAACACATCCATAATTCGGTCGAGAACGGCGACCCTGCCAAAGTTTGAAAATTTCTCAAAACTCTGGGGGTTGGAAAGGCTATTAAATCGAATATTCCCAAGAAAATTGACATTGATTCTTTAAACCAGCATTTTTCCTCCTCATCAACGATTGAGCAGAGTCGCAAGGCCTGCACTTTACAACATCTTTCATCCCTTCCAACTCCCTCGTATCCACCGTTCTTCTTTGAACAGCCATCTGCTTGTGGTGTTAAGGAGTGTATTATGTCTATTAGTTCCAACGCTATCGGCTGTGATGCCATCAGTCGTAAAATGATACAGCCTATACTAGACGAAATCCTTCCCATCTTATGTCACATTTTCAATCATTCCCTTACTACCAATGTTTTCCCTAAGGCGTGGAAGGAGGCGCAAATAATCCCACTTCCAAAAAGACCAACCCTTCCTCCTTCTCCGAGTATCGTCCGATCTCCATCTTACCTTTCCTTTCCAAGGTCCTCGAGCGGCTAGTGCACAACCAGCTTAGCTCAACAGAAACTGCCTCCTAGATCCTTTCCAATCAGGATTTCGTCCAGGACATAGCACAGTTAGTGCGCTGATTAATGTTACTGATGACATTAGGCTAGGTATGGAGCATGGAAATCTCACTGTGCTCTCCCTATTGGATTTTAGTAACGCGTTCAATACAGTGGATTTTCACATTCTGCTGGGCATACTACGCTCTATTAACATATCTCCGGCGGTGGTTGATTGGTTTCAGAATTACCTGTTTGGTCGTCGACAGCGTGTATGTTACGATGAATGCCTTTCCTCTTGGTGTTTTACATCTGCTGGCGTACCACAGGGTGGCGTTCTCTCCCCATTACTTTCTCAATCTTCATTAATTCCATAACTAAAACCCTCCTTTCTTCTTACCACCTTTATGCAGATGATTTACAAATTTACATGCAGGCTCCACCGAGTAATTTGAGTGAGGCCATTAATATAATCAATAGGGACCTGTTTCAAATTTGTACGTGGGGCAAGCAATACGGGCTTGACGTAAATCCCTCCAACACGCAGATATGTGTCGTTGGCAGTAGCAGAAAATTGGCAGATATTGACTGGACACAGTTACTAAATATAGTTTTTAATGGTGTAGTATTACCAGTGGTTAATAAGGTAAAGAATCTTGGTACTTTAATCGACAGTACCTTATCCTGGGACGCACAAATCGTGGAAGTAAGTCGTAAATTGTTCGCATCAGTAGGTTCTTTACGCAGACTACGTAACTTTCTGCCCACGGCCACCAAGGTTGCGCTTGCTCAATCCATCCTTCTTCCTATCCTGGACTATGCCGACGTCAGCTATCTCGATGTCACCGAGGAGCAACTTAACAAGCTTGAGCGCCTACAAAATTTGTGTATTAGATTCATATTTGGCTTACGTAAATATGATCATGTGTCCGAATACCGCAATTTGCTCAAGTGGCTCCCAATTCGCCTTCGACGAAATACTCATATTCTCTCTATCCTTTACAATGTTTTGTTTAATCCCCGTACCCCTACTTATTTAAAAGAACGATTCAAGTTCCTTAATGACACACATACGAGATCCCTGAGGTCGTCGGAGACGCTGGTGTTGGCAGTGCCAGAGCACTCAACGACTTTGTATGGTGGGTCTTTCTCCATTAAGGCCGTGCGACTATGGAATGATCTGCCGGTAGTTGTTGGACGAGCACCAACGTTGGCTGTCAGGTAATGGTCTTATAGCTTCAAACGAATGCTAAAAGACCATTACCTTGGCTCCTAACTACTGTAATCTATTTTTTCCACTCTATGTTTTTATGTATCCCTAATTCCCTACAAGGTATAAAATTATCTCTTTTTATTTAATAGTGTTTAAGTTTTACTATATGTAGGTATATCTTCTATAATTACTATATTCAGTTTATTCCATTACTTTTCTTTTCAGAACTTTTCCATCTTTCTTTTCATAATATATGCCAATACCTATCCACTGTTTACTTCACTTCTATCTACTTATGTCCATCCAAAGGTTGCCTGTAAGAGATCACTCTTAGTGATAAGGCCGCCATTTGTACATACTATTTAAATATTAAGTTTCTGTTTCATTTGTATTTTTGTATTGGTGTACAATAAAGTATAATCTAATCTAATCTAATAATGTACTATTATTTTATTAATCGTTACTTGTTTGTTGCATGTTTAGAAAGCAGTGGCTTAGTAGGTATCTTTGAAATCTTTTGTAAAGCAATAAGAATGTAAGTCTTCACCATTTAATTTTTCATTGTTACAGTGACGTGCTGAAAATCACAAAAGTTTCACAATTAAAATTTGTGGTGACAGAGGACTTGGATCAAATCGGCCTATCGAAACCAGAACAGAGGAGATACAAGAAACAATTTTCTAAGTATTTTCCTAATCCATACCTTGAAAAATTAAGGAAGTTGTTGAGCACACACAAAAAAAATGAAAACGTAAGTAATACTTTTACCTCTTTTAATCGGCACTGGTGAGGTCACCAGTGCTGGCAGGTGCCAGGAAGTGGACTGACGACCTCATAAAGATCGCGGGAGGCTACTGGATAGCAGCACATAACCAAATGTTGTGGCTATATTTTGGAGAGACATATACTCAGTAGTGGGCGTCAATTGGATGATGATGATTATGATGAACAAGATAGTCATTGACTACAAGATGTACACATAAAAATATTTGCCGGATTAGTACATATTTTTATGTGTATTTTAGTCTATGACTCCTTGTTTTATTATCTTAATAAGAATTGCAAGTAGTGTTCTCTTGGTCTTAGAAAGTAGAAAATGAAAATTAGAAATGCTGCTCTCAATGCCGAAATCACTCCTTATGGTGCTAACACACGGATATCTACACCTTGTGTCATATTTGTCTAGCAATAAGGTTAAAAATTCGTGACGCTTGTGTTCGACACTGCGCAAGTGTTCTGTCTCCAAGGTCTCCAAGGAGCGACTCTGACATTGACACCAGTGTCACTCCTGAGGTTGCGGCAGGGTATACACCCTGACTCTAGTGTCGCGTCAAGTGTCACCGTGTATAAGCAGCATTATTTCTACTATGGTCAACGACTTGTATCATGTAGGTACTTAATAAAATAGGCTTGTGTCCCAAATTTCAAAAATTTATTAAATCTGTAGTTTTGAATCTATATAGTCACAAAACCGTATTATTTTGATTTAAAACAATCATTTACATAGTTTATTTTGTGATTTAAAAAATGTATTTAAATTGGTAACGAAAACGCTCCAATCTGTCATGGCGCCTTGGGTGATGTCACACGTTGCGAAACAAATCAAAATGTGTTTGACGAAGCTATCCTGAACAAAACACGAACAAAGTTCGCTGCAGCGATTAAGCCATAAATTTGTCGTCTAATCGTAATATAAATATTGAAGCACAAGATCGCTTATTAGTTATAGTTTTTTCACGACCAAAAGGTCAAAAGCGCTGTGAATATCATGGCACTTACGCGTTTCCTTCAACGTATTCCAAGAACATGTCACTTGTAAGGATTATACACTATAGACTGGACACGCATAGCTTTTTACCTACGACGGAACGCAGATGGTATATGCGTTTGGGGTGAGAGGATGTTTGTGCAAATACATGTTGCTATTTTTCTCCAAAACTACTGGTCAGATTTTAATGCAATTTTTAGTTATGGGTTCAGGTTTGATTGGTGCATGTTCTTAGATAAATGTTACGATGACAACTCACCAGGGGGCGCTGCAGCGAACATTATTTGTGAAAAGCAATGTTGCCAATTTCCTCAAAAACTACTAGTCCGATTCTGATGCAGTTTGCAGTTATGGGTTTGAGTTAGATTGGTACTGGTTTCTAGATAGATGTTACGGTGACAACTCATCAGAGGGCTACAGCTAACATTATTTGTGATGAAAATCAATTTTGATGCCGCTTTTTTTAGGAATGGATTTGTAGTTAATTAGTGAGTGTTCTTAAATAGGTGTAACGTCAGCAACTTACTAGAAGGCGCTACATATCTATGCTCTTTAAGAAGTTTAAAATAAAAATAAAAATTAAAAATTTTGAAAAAACCCACGTCGATTATAAAGCAATTGAAAAAAGGATAAAATAATTTAAAAACCTCCAAAAAGTTAAAAATAAATTGTGTTGGTTAGCCCTTTAATATAGGTGCCTAGCAATATTTTGATTCAAGCGTTGTCTCGAAATGCACATCGAAATAATACGCCAAAACTGCGTTTTGTTTAATCTACTTTTGTTTGATTTATAACAATTTAATTTTAAAATTAACAAAAATTCGAAAATTAATAAAAACGTACGAACAATTAAATTACACAAAATCACAGACACAACTTGAACAAGTAGTCAGCTCTTCATACATACTTACTCTGTGGTGTGAGAGTGCAACCTGTGACGTCATATTTTCTGATTGGTGTTTGATGTCACGTGACTGAATGCCTAATTTTCCAAACTTATAAACTATAGTTGATGGTTTCGATTGTCGGCACTTGGTGAAACTTATAGTAATACATGTTAACAAAAAACACTTGTACACCGTTTCACTTTTATTTAATATACAGGATTTAACCTGACCGGTTTCGCTTTATAGCATTATCAAAGGTTGTTGTTCACTTTACCTATTTATTAAACAGATATTTTACTACACTGTCTAACATATCTTCAAGCCATTGTTGAACTAAATTCTTAAAATATATGTGGGTAGGCACAAATAAAATTTAAGAGGCAGTGTAAGTAATTTACCCTGAAAATGGGGAAATTCATTCCTTCGCAAATTAATTATATAATGCAATTAAATATTAAACTTTTTTTTTTTTTTTTTTTTTTTTTTTTATATTTAGGTCGACAAATTGACGCCACCCGCCTGATGGTAAGCTGAGGCGACGTCTGGCAATTGAGGGCGACTCTCACAGTACACAGGAATACTATAGAGAGTGGCCCTCAACTTGACGACCCAGTAATGTGCCTCTTCACGCTTCGCTTAAAGAGCCCAGGGTTATATGTTGGAGGAAACACGTGCGCAGGCACGGCGTTCCAAGCCACCATCGTTCGGCAGAGAAACGATCGTTTAAAACGCTCGGTTCTCGCGAAGACGGTTTCCACGGTATGAGGGTGACATCTCTGGCCGGCACGCGTTGTTCGGGATCGGAAGGGAGAGGGTGGGATCAGGTTGAAGAGCTATTCAGAACACTCACCGTGGTAAATACGGTAGAACGCGGCCAAGGAAGCAATTGTTCGGCGCTGGGCTAGCGGCTCAAGGCTTCCCGTTACCTCCGGACAGTCTATAATGCGAACAGCGCGTCGCTGCATAGCGTCGAGTGCGTCCAGCAAATACTTCGCGGAGCCGTCCCAGAGGTGAGAGCAGTATTCAACGCAGGGTCTAATCTGCGTTTTGTACAGCAGACACCTCTGGTGCGGTGTAAAGAATCGCTTTACCTTGTTCAGTATTCCTAGTTTCCGCGAAGCTAGCCCAATACATCTCTCAATGTATTTTGTGTTATTGAGCTCTCGACGAACGTCTATGCCAAGGATGTCTAGATTGTCCTTCATTGGTAATATTGCATTCTGAAGAGTGGGTAGGGGAAGGAAAGGGGATTTTTTCGCTGTAAATGCACACGCCTGTGTTTTGTGGGCATTGAACTCGACCAAGTTCTCGGCACCCCATTGGGAGATACTGTCGAGGTTTCGGTCGAGATCACCCACGAGATGTCGTCTCTCCTCCTCTATCACAGATCGCCCCGCCGTTGGACGAACCGAGTAACTCCCGTGCAATGTACTGTCATCTGCGTAGCAATGAATGTTCCCGAGGGAAAGCATATCATTGATATGCAGAAGAAAGAGAGTTGGTGACAGTACGGACCCCTGCGGTACCCCGGCATTCACTTGCAAGAAGCGAGAAGCCTGGCCATCGCAGAGGACCCGCACTCGGCGCTCGTTTAAAAAACTGGCAATCCAGCTGCATAGTTGAGGAGGTAGACCATATGCCGGAAGCTTGGAAAGGAGCGAAGCATGCCAGACCCTATCGAAAGCTTTGGCGATATCCAGGCTAATAGCCAAGGACTCGCCGAACTTTTCCGTAGCCTCACCCCATACATGCGTGACGAATGCCAGGAGGTCACCCGTTGATCGTTTTGGCCTGAAGCCATATTGCCGATCATTGATTAGCGAGTGATCCTCCAGGTATCGCATGAGCTGCTTATTAATAAGAAGCTCGAGCACCTTGCAAATGACTGAGGTGACAGCTATGGGTCGATAGTTGCCTGGATCGGATCGATCCCCTTTCTTGGGGATCGGTTGTACGTTCGCCTCCTTCCAGGCCTCCGGCACGAGGCCTGTAGAGTATGACAGGCGGTACAGACGCGTTAATACTGGAGACAACTCAGCAGCGCATTTTCGTAGCACCACCGCCGGAATGCCGTCAGGGCCACTGGCTTTCCGCGTGTCGAGTGACCGCAGCACTGCCCGTATCCAAGCGGCGACCCCACAACAGGATTATGCGCAACATGTGGGGCAGCCTACTGGGGTGGTTGGTCCCAGGCGGGCCCCATGACTATGTTGCGGGCGGCCGCGGCAACGCCGCTGCTAAGGGTCTCCCTGGCCGGAGAATCGACCCACACCACCCACACTAGACTCCGCTTCGCCCCCACAACCCAGCCTGGGCTGGGTTACTTGGGGGGCTTTAGCACAGCTGCACGGTGGTACCCCCCCGGACCAACACTGTTGTACCACCTGGTATCCACGTAGGGGCCAAAGCCACCACATGGGTACCGTAATATACGAACCTCGTCCGTTAATCAGCAGGTGCGCCACTAGCAGGTGAGGTCGCTGGGGCCCGATAGATGTAAGAAGGGCCCCTTTGCACCCAAAAAAACTTAGTTTAGATATTAAAAATGTCAAATAAATTAAATGTCAATAAAATAAAAAAAATCATTAAATCATGGGATCATTAAATCCAGTCCAATTAAATGTCAAGTCTCATGTCATTATGTAAAATTAAAAATTCCAATTAACCATAGCATGTCAAAAACTGTAGCTAAAATTAATAATAAAGAACAAAATAATAAAAATAATAAAAAATTAAAACAAAAACAAAACTCGTGGATGACACTATTCAAGACTTAAAATATTTTAATAGAGGGGAACTGTTTATATCTAATTGTTGGTTCAATACGGCGTCGCGGTTGCCTATCAGGATTTTAATCAATTTTCTACCCTTCTCACATGTGTGCAGAAACTTAAGAAATAAGGATAAACTGGCTGTTCCTAAATTTAGGCTTCATAAAGTGAGTAATTCTTTTGCGGGGAACTTTATTCGAATTAACAATACATTGCCGCAGCGCTCTGAAATTAGTTTCTGGGTTAAACGATATATAGATTATCACCGAAAACCATTCGTTTACTCTACCTTCAGAAGTATTCTTAAATAACGATTGTTATCTTTTTGTCTGAGGCGTTCTTTTAAGTTTCTAATTTTCTGAAGGTTCGCCGCAAGACGTGGTTTCATTTGCGGGCTAGGTGAATATTCGCCTAACGCGCGCCAACACGACGTACTACGTATCTTCGGACGCTAATGGAGCCATTACCGGTACCAGCTGGATCTACCTAAGTAATATAAGTACTAATGTGATCCTATGTAATTATTAGTGTCCAACAGAAACATATTTTTTCGCCGAAACCGAAACCAAGCTTTCGGTTCCTCTTTAAGTTTCGACCGAAACTGAAACATAAAGTACTGCAAATCTGAGACACTTTATATTTTTCTAAGGTGTTTTTAAAATTATAGTATAACGTCCATTGCCTGACGCCCTGGGTACACGCTCAAAAGGATATCCCCCTAGCTCCGGCGGACTCTCAAAGGGGGTCGTGTGCTCTCCGACATCTTTGAAGGTTAGGTGTTATCCCGCGTTGGTGAGTTAAGGCATGCGTGGGCGGGGCTCCACAGCGCGCTATCCCCCTGGTGTTGCACTGTAAAGACGTAGTCGGGCGACCAACCCGCCATCTCGCCATTGAGGGGAGAATACTCTCCCCACTCCTTCTCAGCTACCTTCGATCTCGCGCGAATTAATTGCTTGTATAAGGGCGTCATCACTTTCCACTTACTCCGCTAAAGACTTTGGCCCGTACCATGGTCTCAAGTAAAAGTGTCCATGCCCGCACCCGCAATGAGTTCCCGCGTTGATTCACCCACGCTGTGCACTTTACCAACATGTAGAGTGCTAAGTCTTCGCCAAGAGCCTCGTAGTGCTGACACTGCATGTATATTAACCAAAGCACCCGTGCCCGGTAATCTGTTGCGACGCGCGGTAGAAGAGATCACCGTCTCGCCTCTCCAGCTATTCCTCCAGCTCTAGTCTAAACGCCCCCATTGTGGCGTCTTCCCATTGTGGGTGCTCAAGTTGCACCTTTCATGGCTCAATGAACTCCTAGCGGAGCTGGGACCCTCGAGAAATCTAGGGTCCCAGTCCTGTTAGGGACACCCCTAGATTTCTCGAGTGGCCCCGCTTTAGCGCGTCCTTGTGCCATTAAAACAATAATGCAAAGGCCCTAACTTCCAGGTCCCGCGAGTTATCACCTAAAACATGAAGCCCCTGCGGTGATCGTGCAGTACCCTCGTACGGTCAAAGTCTTCAACGGTCTGTGAAGAACAGACACTTTGTTGGCCGTCAGTATTACCGCATATATGGGAGCCCCAGGGCCATAAGTAGTACGAAGTACCCTATTTGTATGCTTATCAGTTAATACATTCCTATAATACGAGTACAAGATTGTTTAAGCTTAGTTTGACTGTTTTTTTTTTAATTCCACGGCCCAAGTCCGTGGCCGCTCTAACGTCCGTTGCCGGGCGTCTCTGGTTACACGCAGAAGGTATATCCAGTGGCGCCCGGCGGACTTTGACCACCTCTGTGGTTTCTGCGGGGGTTTGGTCGGGATGAGAATTCCGCGTCGTTGGGGTAGGGTTTTACCCCGCGTCAGTGAGTGAATCTGGTTGCGTGCTATGGGGCAAAGGCCCCGCAGCACGCCACCCTTCCAGCCTGCTTCTGTAAGGACGGCGGGTGGCGATCCCGCCGTCCTCAGGCCTCGATCATGGAGGTCGATGGTCTTGGGCGTAGATGAGTCTGCGGCGCCCTCGCCGCTGACTACGGAACTCGGCGGGGAGGGTACGCTCCCTCTCCCTCTCGGCCGCCTCCTTCGCGAGCATGACTTGCTCGCAAAAGGACACGGCCGCGTTCCACCTACTCCCGCTGGAGACCATGGCTTGAAGCATGGTCTCCAGCGAGAGGGTATCTACGCCCAGACCCACTACGAGGTCCCGGCGCAGACACGTCCACGCTGAGCACTCCACCAACGTGTGGAGTGCGGTGTCGTCGTGGGAAACCTCGCAGTGTTGACACCTCACGATGGATGCGAAACAGATAGCTACCGAAGCATCCATGCCCGGTAACGATCTGCGTCTCACGATACGTGAGGTCACCATGCTGCCTGTGCAGCCAATCGTCCATTATCGGTTGATGTAGATGTCATTGTGTACCAAACCGAGCGAGCGAAATTTCTATATATTTGTCAATTTTATTTTTGTTTGTCTGTTGGTACCTGTGTAAGATATTGTGCAATGTGGAGGATATCGTGCAATGTGAAAACGCCCATCACCTGAAGACCACACCTACTATCCTAAGGTAGGATAGTACCAGGCATACCGAAGGTTAAGATGAAAATATCACGTTACATCGTTAACACGGTGCCTCGCTCAGAGATAGAATACTTTTTAGGGTTTCGTTATAATAGTTTCGGAACCCTTATAGTTTCGTCATGTCCGTCCGTCCTCGGCTTTGCTCCCAAACGATTGGTGCTAGAAACATGAATCTTTGCATGGATATGTAGATTTACTACGCCGACAAAGTGCTACAATAAGATGTTGAATTTTAGGGGACCTCCCTTACACGTAATGTTTGCATGATATTTTTTCTCGCGTCTACTCCATCGTGTGTGGTATCAATAAATAGGTTTTAAAATCATTGCGAGGTTGCTAAAGTGATTTTTTGAGTTAAGTATCGGTTTGCGAGATATTTATAATAATAATAATAATAATAAGATTATGGATAGCGATGATAACAAGAGCCAGGAGTAAAAATGCACAGATAACACCCCCGGACTCATCACTTAGCTCCGCCTCGCAAGCGCTGGACCGCACTCCTGCGACACAAGTGCTTGCTGAGTCGTCGAGTTCATCGTCAAGTGATGAGTATTTTTCCCCGCCGACGTCGCCAACACCTGTACGCCGGCGAGGGAGAGGCCGGCCGCCGAGCAGTTTGGGGCCCCGAAGCCTACCAGCTTCGAGTAGGGTCCCCACTACCGGTGGTATTGTGCACCGCATGCGATGGACTTCATCCATCAATGAAAACGTCATGCGGGCATATTATGAGGCTACAGAAGGGGAAACCAACCTGACTGCGTACCGTTCAAGGATGCTCCCTTTGTTTCAGGCTCTTGAACCAACAATGACCGTTGCCATCCAGCGACTATCGGATCAAGTGCGGGCTATCCAACGATGCAAGTGGTTGGATCAACCTGTGCTTGATCGACTACGCCTGGAAGTGTTATCTACTCGACCAGCTCCAGCGTCAACGAGAGCACCGTCACCTGCTACACACACGGTTGCAACTAATGCCACTTTAGTTGATACCGTGCTCGACGTGGGAGATGATACGAGTGATATATCTGTCCAGGTAAGCGAGCAATTAAGGAGTACTTTAGAAGATGTGATCTCTCAATATAGGTTTGCACCTAATTCTAGACCACGGCTACCACGCTTACCCATGTATAGACGAAATCTGGCGTTGATGGGAGCCCTGAATGCGTTGCTAGCTCCGTACTTACGGACTAGCAATGATTTGCTCGATACGCACTCGATTCTTTACTGTGGAGCTATTACCGCTTGTCGTGTTGCACGCGTTAAATTCCCTGAATTTAACCGTGCACCACGATCGGGTGGTGTGCCCGTATGGCAGGCAAGAATCGAGCGACGTATCGGCACATTTAGGACTCTCATTGCGAAGCTTATCTGTTTTAGCCGGGGAAATAGTCGTCCCCGGGTCATGCGTTTCGTGAGTCAGGCATTCGCTGGGACCGGTATTCGTCCCCAGCAATACTTAACCAATGTCACGGAACGTATTGACTTTCTGAAACAGAAAGTGTATGCATGGGCAAGCCGTATCCGTCGTTATAGAGAGCGTGTAAATAGATACTGGCAGAATCGCATCTTCCAAAGTGACCAAAGGAAGGTGTACCGAGAGTGGGAGGGAACTGGACAACGTTTGAGCGACGGACAACTGCCAGATGCTCACACCATGAATCAATTTTGGCGTGACATATGGTCGGTGCCCGTCGAACATTCGGAGGGCGACTGGATCCGTGTCGTCGAGCGTGAATGCAGTATCATCGAACCCATGGAGTCTATTACCATAGACTCCGAAGATGTTAGTTGTGCAATTCGTAAGGCCCCGAACTGGAAAAGTCCTGGGCCGGATGGATTGCACAACTTTTGGATAAAGTGGGTTCAGAGCTCGCATGAACGCTTGGCAACACAGTATCAAGAAGCCCTCGAGTCTGGTTCCTTACCCGCTTTTATGACCACTGGCATCACCTTCCTGCTCCATAAATCAGGTAGTACCACGGAACCTAAAAACTATAGACCTATCACTTGCTTACCTACCATCTACAAGCTCCTTACATCCATTCTGAGAAGTAAATTAAATTCACACATAATGTCTAACAATATTTTAGATAACGCTCAGAATGGATGTAGGGCTGGGTCACGTGGTACTAAGGAGCTACTCCTTATTGACATGGCCATTAGCCAACAGGTCAAGCGGAGTAGGGGCGCCCTCTCTACTGCCTGGATTGACTACAAGAAGGCCTATGATTCGGTGCCTCATTCATGGCTGAGGAGGATTTTAGAGTTGTATAAAATTAATCCGACTCTTAAATCCTTCTTAGTCTCGTGTATGGGGCAGTGGACCACGGTCCTTCGTCAACCAGGTAGTGGTGGGTACGCCTCTGATTCGCATGACTTGATAAGGATTGAGCGTGGTATATTCCAGGGCGACAGTTTGAGTCCATTGTGGTTTTGTTTAGCACTGAATCCACTTAGCACATTGCTGAAGGATTCAGGGCTAGGCTATCGGTTTCGTAGAGGGGGTGAGGTTATTTCTCACCTGATGTATATGGATGACCTCAAACTATTTACACCGAAGCACCAAGATTTAGTGACATTATTAAAAACTACGGAAGTTTTTAGTAATGCCATTAAGATGGAGTTCGGTGTTGATAAGTGTGCGGTTATGCATGTACAGCGGGGGAAGGTTGTAAATTCACCGAATCTACAACTTACTGAGATAATAACTCTCAGATCTCTCACCGAGACCGAAACATACAAATACCTAGGTATGTCAGAGTCATTGGGTATAGCGGTAGAGGATATTAAGAAATCGGTGAAAGAACGTTTTTTTGGCCGCCTGACAAAGTTCTTAACAGTTCTTTGTCCGGTGGTAACAAAATGCGGGCTTTCAACGGTTGGGTGATACCTTTATTGTTGTACTCCTTTGGCATACTTAGGTGGACTCAAACGGAACTAGACGCCCTGGATAGGCGAGTCCGTCAACAACTGACATTGCATCGAATGTTACACCCACGATCGTCTGTCATGAGACTGTACATTCCACGGAAGTGGGGGGGTCGAGGCTTTTTGAATGCCAAGAACCTCCACAACCGTAAAGTGTGCAGTCTCAGGGATTACTTCCTACAGAATGGATGTGACATTCATTGCGATGTTGTGAAAGTTGACAAGGGCCTTACACCTCTTTCCTTGGCTAACGAGAACTGGCGTAAACCAAAGGTGTTAAGTACTGAAGACCGTAAGGACGTATGGAAGAGCAAGGAGCTACACGGGCGGTTCTACCGAGTCTTAACAGGACTCGATGTAGACCTGCTCGCATCGGTGACCTGGCTGCGTTTTGGGGACCTCTTTGGGGAAACTGAAGGTTTTGCCTGTGCAATTGCAGATGAGGTTATCAAGACGAACAACTATCGGAAATACATCATGAAGGACGGTACGGTCGACATTTGTCGAGCATGCCACCGTCCTGGTGAATCACTTCGCCATATTATTTCCGGTTGTTCGTATCTTGCTAACACCGAGTACTTGCATAGGCACAATCAAGTAGCCAGGATCATCCACCAGCAACTTGCTCTTCAATATGACCTTATTGAGTCTGAAGTACCGTACTATAAGTACACACCAGTGCCAGTTCTTGAGAATGGTCGTGCATTGCTCTACTGGGACCGATCAATCATCACGGACAGGACTATTGTTGCCAATAGGCCCGATATCGTGTTGGTTGATCGGACCCAGCGTCGGGCAGTGCTCGTCGATATCGCCGTCCCGCATGACGAGAATCTCGTGAAGGCAGAGAAGGACAAACTTAGTAAGTACCTCGATCTGTCCTTCCAGATAACCGCCATGTGGGACGTAGACTCGACGATCATTGTCCCGGTGGTCGTTTCGGCAAACGGATTAATAGCGAAGAGTCTCGATCAACATCTCAAGAGACTCTCGTTAGATTGTTGGATCAAGAGTCAGATTCAGAAGGTTGTTATCCTCGACACGTGCCGTATTGTTAGGAGGTTTCTTAGTCTGTAGCCTCCACCACCGGTAGTTTGGGTCCTACTCCGCTACTGGTAGGTCACTATTTTTTATATTTTTAAATGTATTTGTGTTTATTATAAATGTATTTAAAAATGTATAAAATAAGAATATAAATGAATAAACGATATAATAATAATAAATAATAAATAATAAATTTATTTCGTAATAATAATTGTACAATAAAATTTTACATAGAATCTTAATTTTAATTGTGCGCTATTACATCATAGTTAGTGCATTAGTAGCTTAAGTATGTAGGTATAATAATACCTATTTACATTTATGTGTTTCTAGATGTTTTATAAATAGGTAGTCTTATAAACGTAATTTGCACCTGAACTAGGTAGTCCTGTATTTCAGGCGCCAATTGCAGCTAAGTAAATTATATAACATTACAGAAAAACAATTACGTAACATTATATGATTAGGTTATTCATAATATTATATAATAAGAGCTAGTACAATACCAAAGTGGCTCAATATTGATAACTATATTAGATATGTCTTAATTATTCAAGTTATCACTATTTATTTTAATACAGATATTAACTCCTCTGTGTCATCGTAGGACTTCCCTTGGAGGGCATTCTTTAGTACTTGCTTACAACGAGAATAATTAAGAGGATAAATATTTGCTGTAGCGTTTATCCTATTGTACAGAAGCGGTCCTAAGAACAAGTAAAATTTGCCTGTGTATTCGCGTTTTATCGCAGTTCTTTCAGTGCAAACAATATCTTTCCGTCTTTTGTAGGAAACTTGAGTGCTGTAGGGAAGTGATGCGTGCTGTTTTAGTACTGTACTGAGTATGAATAGCTGACGGACTGTTAATACTTCACAAGATTTGTATAGGAGGTTAGTGGGAAATAGGAAAGGGCGGAACGTTGATACCTTAAGAATTGCCCTCTGAGCTCGCTCGACGGGTAAAAGCAAGGTCTTGCCTGCTCCTCCCCATGACGTTATGCAATATGTTATTATTGATTGACAAAGTGCATAGTAGACTTGTTTAATCACCTTTGAGTCACCTATATATCTTATTTTATTGAAGACAAATATCAGCTTGCGCATTCGCTTAATTAGTGCTTCGCTATGTTTTTTAAACGAAAGCGTCTCATATATTATAATACCCAGGTATTTTATAGTATCTGTTATGGCTATAACTGGGCAAGTGCACGTGTTATCTTTATTATCAGGTTCCCTACAATAGTGAGCGTACAGTGAGGGGTTGGGCTGGGTTGTATTCGGTCTCTTGCGCATCGAGAATGAAATATATTTGGTTTTATCTGCATTTAATGTAAGTAAATTGTATTGAAGCCATTTATTTACGATGTTAAATCCTCGCTGCGCACGCCCGTACGCTTCTGACTCTGATTCAGCAGAAAAAAGGAGGGCAGTGTCGTCCGCGTATGATATGACCGTACCGTACTCGAGATTTATGTTACATAGTTCATTTATATAAATTAAGAACAAAGTGCTTCCTAATACGCTTCCCTGGGGAATGCCGAACGAGGTGTTCTCGAGATCTTCACTGATAATATTACAGATCCTTACACATTGAGTACGCTCTTTTAAGTAGCTTTTGAGGAGGTCCAATTGTACGCCTCTTATTCCCATGTTGTCAAGCTTTGTCAACAGCTTAGGAATAAAGACCGTGTCATAAGCTTTGGCAAGATCCAGGAAGATTCCCACTGTGTAGTTACCCTTGTCAAGCTCTTGTGCTATGTAATCCGTTAGTTGATGCACCGCATCGGCTGTTGACCTATTAGCTCTAAAACCAAACTGGGTATTTGATAAAAGCGCATTGTCCTCTAAATATTTCGTCAACCTGTTGTTTATAATTTTCTCAAGTATTTTCGATATTGCAGGGAGTAAGGAAATAGGTCTGTAATTTGTTACCTGGTCTTTTCCTCCAGTCTTGTATACAGGGACAACAACAGCTTTTTTAAGGCACTTAGGGAAAATACCCGACGATAAACATTTTTGGAATATGTTAGTTAACGGTTGCACCAGCGTACGCCTGCATTTTTTAAGGATTTTATTTGATATAAGGTCCCAACCAACAGCACAATCATCTTTTAGATTCATTATTATCCTCTCTACCTCTTCTTCGTCGGTGTCTAATAGCACAAAAGATGACAGGGTAGTTCTACTCTGGAACGGAGGGCTTGCTGGAAAATGTGTATTTGCTTGCGTTTGCTGCGCAAGTCGCCTACCAACTTCTATAAAAAACTTATTGACCATGTTAGATGATGCGACCTGTGATGAATGGATGTTTAATAAACTTGAAGGCGATTCATTTTGTTTCGTAGTGTATGTTATACTTTTAATATGCCGCCAGATAATTTTACTATTTAAACCTGCCTTTTCCAGTTCTTGTTTGTCGTGATGTATTTTAACTTTTCTTAACAGATTATTGCAAAAATTCCTGTATCTTTTGTATGACAACTGTAGCGCTAGATTGTCAGGGTCGCTCTTACATTTCAAGTGGAGTTTATCCCTGTGTTTTATACAACGGATAAGACCAGGTGTAATCCAAGGTTTTAAGTTATTATTTTTGTTACTTGTTCGTATTATACATGTATTTTTATTAATTGCACTTTTTACACATTCAATCAAGTATTGCATACAAAACTGCGGGTCATCAGAATAGTAAACTGGTTCAAAATCGATGTCGCGTAAATCGTCTTCAAGTTTATTCATGTTTAATTTCGAGACTAAGCGAGTTTTTTCTAGTTTAGGTAACTTGCAACTCATTGTTAGTAGGGCAGCGTTATGATCGGTTATAGTGGAATTTATGACGAATGTATGCGCGGGATATTGCGTTTTTAGCATGATATGGTCTAAACAAGACCCACTTGCCTGTCGCGTGACAAAAGAGTGCGTAGGGAATAAGCCATGAAATGAGCAGAGGTTGAGATAATGCTGGGCATCGTCTTTTACGTCCTGTTGTCCCTGCAAGATGTTTATGTTTATGTCTCCAATTAAAATTATGTTTTTAAAGGAAGACAGACTTTGAAGAGTATCATTTAGTGAATCAATAAACGTGTACTTATCGCTAAAGGCGGGAGGCCTATATATTGCTAGTATTGCCAAGTCTGTTCCTATTTTTATTAAAAGCCTATTACACTCTTGCATATTCGGTTCCCCGATAGTTGCATTAATTGCACTTTTTATGTAAACTACAACGCCGTCGTTTTGATTGTATAATGTATTACTTCTGTACATATTATATCCCGGCATTAGTGGTATATTATATGGTAATGATAGCCTACATTCCGTAAAGACGATGACGTCAAGATTCATATTTATTCTATGCTGTAAAGTTAGAAAATCATCAAAGTTCTTAAAGACACTGCGTATGTTTTGAGTAATTATGGAAAATGGGTTAGTGCACGAGGTTAGATATTGTTTGCACTCCTCTGCCTCACATGTTCTAGACTCTGCCACAGAGAAGCTATCTATGTCATTTATTAAATTATAAGTCATTACTATGAACCTAAAGTAAACTAAAACTATAAAGAACAAACAAAGGTAAGTATGAAAACTTGGTTAAGGGCGCTCTTAGGCGCCTTCATAATCTATAGAGTTAATTTTTTTTGATAGAGTTAATTTAGCTTTGAAGAGCATATTTTTGCGAAAACAGAGCGTCCTCCCTCCTCTAAAATCTAAACGGCTGGCGTGAATAATCTGAAAAAATCATTATGGTAGTCCATGTAATGAACGTTGAAGGAAACCTATAACGGATGGTATAACTCTGTTAGTTCAGGAGTTATAGAGGTTTTTATCGGTAACTACGGAACCCTATCTTATGCGTGGCCCAACACGCACTTCTCCGGTTTTTAAACGATAGCCTACACATACTTAAAAAATATACATTGATTTTTCATTTCATGAATTACGTTCAAAGGAAAAAATGGGCTTGCTTCTTATTGAATTCGTCTCACGCTAAATTATTTATATATTTTTCTCGTCGTGATTAAATTAACGTAAATAAATTTAGTGTATTATGTTCAGAGAAAATAATCGGCTTGCGTCTTATTCAATCGCGACAAGAATCTCTTTGACAAGCTTCAATAGTCTAATACCAAATTCAAACGTTACAGACAATATTTCATTGTTCAGTGATATTTACAGGTAGGTTGCGTCAAACCCACTCCCGAGATATCGTTTACGGTCGTAGGCTGGTTGATCATTGATGTAGCCGTAAATGGTGACAAGAACACTGCAAATCACACAACTGATTGAAAAAGTTACAAACTAAATTTAAGACAAAAACAAAGAATTCAGTGCTTTCTTAAAAACTAGGAAACTATTACTAAACGCTCAGGCTAAGAACAACAACTTCCGTAAAAGTCAATTCCAAAATTCCATAGCACCGAAGAATTAGTCAGGAAAATTTTGTCAAATTCACTGATTGATTCCGAGGTGCGATGCAAGATCGATGCCATAAATGCTTGGAGGATGTCTTGCCCCGACACTGACCTGCCCTCACGCCTAGGCTCACAGCGACTGGGATTCACCGCTCTGTAAATTGAGAATTAATACATTAATTGACATTTCTGTCAATATTTGGCGTGCACGCCTACTAGCTGTTGGAGAATGAGAGTCGGGGTTATGGATCCAGGCGCTCCCATCGCCCAACATCGGTACAATGTTGGACGACACAACCTTCCGCATTGCCACTTGCCTTCGGCTGGGTACACCTTGTGTATCCCCGCATCATTGCACCTGTGGAGTAGCCGTCGATAATCTGGGACACCATGACCTTTCTTGTAGCAGAAGTGCAGGTCGTATACCTCGGCACGCTATTCAAAACGACATAATTCGTAGGGCTCTTTCCTCCCGCACTTCTGGCCGTACGTGAACCAAATGGTTTAGCACGAAGCGATGGAAAGAGACCGGACGATATGTCGCTGGTTCCGTGGAAGATAGGAAGACCTTTGGTGTGGGACGCTACATGCGTTGACACCTTAGCACCTTCATACGTTCCAAGCACATCCGGATGTGCCGGCGCTGCTGCTGCATCGGCTGAAGGCCTTAAACGGCGTAAATATGCTAACCTAGCAGGTGATTACATATTTGAGCCGTTTGGGGTAGAGACACTGGGGTCATGAGGTCCGAGAGCTCGCCGCCTTTATAGAGACATTGCTAAACGCCTAATCGATGCTTTTCAGGACCAGAAGGCTGGCTATTTTCTGGCCCAAAGAATAAGTATCGCCATCCAACGTGGCAACACAGCCAGCATTCTGGGAATCTTCCCAGTCGGCAATGGCGCGGAGGATTTTTTAAACGCAATTTTGTAATGAAAATATTTTTAGTCTGTAATTATGTACATTTTGTATATTGTATAATTCTTATTGTAAATAAATTAAAAAAAAAACAAAATAGATAATTTCCGAAAAGGGTAATTTCCGAAAAGGACATTTTCCGAAAAGGACATTTTCCGAAAGGACATATTCCAAAAATTACATATTTTAAAATGATAATTTTCGAGAATGACAAATTCTGGTATTTTCTTGTTCGCCGACATGAATACTATCGTAAAATGATAAAATCAGAGCAAAGGTCGAAAATCGCTTGCACCTATTTATTCACATTACTGGCGATGGCTGATCACTTTGTGGTAGTCAAGCGATTTTGAACCTTATTAACAATTTATGACACGCTTTTTTTGTACTATCTTGCTCGCCGACATGAATACTATCATAAAATGATACATTCAGAGTAATATCGATAAGGTCGAAACAAAGTTTTATTATAAAATAAATGTTATTTTATTCTCTCAACGGGTGACTCAAATTACGATTTATGTTAAATTGTGTTAAACTGTTTCTCGGCGAATACTCGGCCGATTTCGGATTTTCTTGCACTCATCAAAAGCTTACAGAATTACCCAGGTTCTTACGAAGCCAGAATTTTGAATTTCGATCAAATAAAAAGAATTTAATTGATGGTAAAAATTCCCATAGCGTAATGACAAAAAATACTTTGACAGAGTTATATCGCTTTGAATCAAAACTCGCTTCGATCAAATATATGCTGCAGCGTAACGGTACGTTTCGCAACTGCGGCGACCTAGTTTTTAAGTTTTGGAACGTATTTAACGTTCCAAAACGCTAGCTGGTGTGCCTCTGTTTGTGACGTCACTGACTCTGCTTTAAATGTATACCTATAGACTAAGTATCGCCATCCAACGTGGCAACACAGCCAGCATTCTAGGACCCTTCCCAGTCGGCCATGACGCGGAGGATTTTTTAAACGATATTTTGTAATGTAAATATTTTTAGTCTATAATTATGTATATTTTGTATATTGTAATTCTTATTGTAAATAAATGATGTCCTATAGACGAAATCAAAGGGACGTACAACCCTCCAAGTATAAATTGGCGCGTGGTAAAAGTTGTAATGTATTGTTCTGAAAATCCTTTTTGAGGTTTTTCAATGAAATGTGGCGCCACCATTGGAACGTCAACTTATACTTGCCAACCTGTACGTTCAAGAGTTCGTGACGTCATTCACACTTGATTGATGTTTAACTAATGATGGCGGGATGCTGTATTTTATATTTTAATTTTATTAAATAAAATATCGATCTCTCATTCAGTATGAAAGAAAATACATTTTTCCAAATCCATTAATCCTATATAATGAAATAAACACATTATTTTAGTGATCTTTAACCGCAGTCATCATCCCCATTCCTAAATCGCGCTCTGACGTAAATCGACTAAGAGTGTCGTCATATTAAGTAAATATTTAGTATACTGCGAGCGAATGTAACAACAGACCATTTATCCAGATTTAAATATAACTTATAAATCTTTATCCCCAAAATAATTACCTTATTAAGGAGGTACACGAAGAGTGCGTAGGCGTTGCGTTGTCGCTAGCGTAGATACGAATCGGTACATTTTAAGAAAGGAAACGATTTCGGCGAATTTCTTCTTTATTGTGGAAGACATGGATACTAATATTATAAAGAGGAAAGATTTGATTGTTTGTTTGATAGGCTCCGTAACTACTGAACCGATTTCGAAAATTCTTTCACTAATATGACGCTACATTATTGACGAGTCAGTTATGGTACTTTTTATCCCGGTCATATGTTCCTGTGGGAATTGGGAAAAAGAAACGGACGAAGCCGCAGTAATCAGCGTATAGGCTGCTACACACAGTGCCGGCGGCAGTGCCGCCGGCCATGCCGCACAATGAAGCCGCCGGCATGGCCGCCGGGCTGTGCCGGCGGGTAGCTTGGGGTGCCGGCTCCAGTTCATACATAAAGCTTTAAAGCTGCTACACACAGTGCCGGCGGCAGTGCCGCCGGGTTTATGCCGAGCGGCACTGTCGCCGGCATAAAGAGCCGCCGGCTTAGGCCGCGCATAGCCGAAAAGCATCATTCCGGTTGTGACAGTCATGTAGAATGCTAGTGAAGTACCTACATATTTTTGGTTACAATGAATAAAGAAATCATCAGCACTGCCGCTGTTTTATTATAATCTATACTTATAATAAATCTGTAGAAGTGAAAATTCTGTACATTGAAGATATCAAAAAAATAAATGGCAGGGGGTGTTACTAGACCGACACCGAACCCAAAAATGTGATTAAAAAAAATTTTGTCTGTCTGACTGTCTGTTCAGGCATCACGCAAAAACTACCGGTTCGATTACGATGAAACTTGGTATTATTATTCTTTAATATCCTGGGCACCACACTGGGTACTTTTTATCCCGGAAAAGTATATACAATAAAAAACAAACTTATTTTTGCGGTGCGATCCCTTGACCCGAGTACTGTACCAACCGCAAATAATAAGTTTGTCGTAGGTTTTTTATATTTTTTATATTGGGTTCGCCAAATTGACACCGCCCGCCTGGTGGTAAGTCGTGACGACGTCTAGCGATTGTGGGCCACTCTCACAGCACACAATACGATTGAGAGTGGCCCTCAACTTGACGACCTACTGATGCGCCTCTTCACGCTCCGCTTAAAGAACCCAGGGTTATATGTGGGAGGAAACACGTGCACAGGCAGGCTGTTCCAGGCCACTATCGTTCGGCAGAGAAACGAACGGTTAAAACGTTCGGTTCTCGCGAACATGCTATCCACTGTGTGGGAGTGGCATCTCTGCCCGGCACGCGTTGTTCGGGAACGGAAGGAAGAGGGTGGGATCAGATTGAAGAGCTCTTCAGAACAGGTTACGTCACCCGCAGTGGAGTTCACTATTAATGGTTTTTAGAACTTTTGTCTGTTTGTCTGAATATTTGAACACGCTAATCTCAGAAATGATTTGATTTTTTGATTTGAGCTTCCGGTTTGGTTTTCAATCACTTCATAAATAAAAAAGTTAGTTCTTTGGGTTTCTGAGAATGACATATGAAAGCTTTGAATTTTTACTGAAGTGTACATTAGAAAAAAAAATACTAGCTGGAGAGAGGCTATACCCGCTAAAGAGAGGTTGGCAGTAACGTTGCGGCTTTTAGCTACAGGAGAAACTTATTTCAGCCTTGGAAAACTGTTTAAAATTTCAGCAAAACTCCTTTCCTCACTGATTCCCGAAGTCTGTCTAGCACTGATATCAAAATTGGCACGCTATGATAAAAACGGGCCCCCTTGTTTGACCGAAAGGAATTTGACAAATGTTCACTTCCCAAAAAAATCCCAAAGAAATATACTTGGTAATATTTTGCCAAGTAAAAATTGTTTGGGTAATGAAATTTTGTCAAAACCTTTTCGGCAAAACGGCAGGCACCCGATAAAAACACACTACGATTACTCAAAATTCGGGAACGAACTGACGCCGGCACCTCGCGCAACCTGCCGGCACACCCCGGCGGCCATGCCAGCGGCAAACCCGGCGGCTTAACCCGGCGGCACTGCCGCCGGCACTGTGTGTTGCAGCGAAGCTAAACTGTACTATTCAACGGCCAAGAACGTTGAGTCTTCGGGAAAACGGTGTTTAAAAATAAGCTTAAGAGAATTATACGGTTTTAGATGGGTTCTCAAGGGTCGACCCACAAACAGTCCGCCTGCAGGATCAGATCGTTCAGAGGGCCTTTTTTTGTTCGATTTTCAACCTTATCGACTAACGTCCTTTTTTTTTTATTCCTAACTACAACTAACGTCCTGAGCTAAATTCAACTTATCAATCGTATGAACGATCTCAGCCGGCTGTCGGACTGCGCGGGGGTGGGGCTCTTTAGGATACCTGTTAATTTTTCTTTTCATCTGATCTAACTATCATCATTCTCTACGAGGAGGGCGCCCTGGTGCGACAACTAGGAGGTCGCCCGTTGCCGGAGCAGGTCGATCGCTGGAGACAGGAGGCTCACGACGATCTGTTCCGGCAATGGGCCTCGAGATGTGCGGCTCCCACCGCGAGCCGGGTGCTCGTGGGGGCCATCGGTCCCGTGCTCCGCCAGTGGGTGGAGCATGCGCAGGGGGCTCCGACCTACTTACTCATCCAACTTCTCACGGGTCATGGCTGTTTTGCCAAATTCCTGTGGGAAGTGGTGGGATCCTGTCGGAGCCCGATTGCCATCATTGCGCAGGCGGCACCGTAGATACGGCGGAGCATACGCTCGTCGTGTGCGCCGCCTGGGACACGCAGAGGTTGGCCCTCACGGGCGTCATCGGCAGTATAGGTTCGCTGCCGGCCGTCATTCTTTCTATGGCCGGCAGCGAAGAATGTTGGGCCGCCGTCGCCTCCTTCGCTCGGGAGGTGATGGCGGCAAAGAGAGAGGCCCTGCGGGAACGGGAGCGTGCAGGCCGCACGCTTCCGCCCCGCCGGGCACCAGTCAGGTGGCGACGGCGTATTGCATACGCCCAAGCCCCCGACTGATAGGGCCGTGGGCGGTGGGTCGGGGGGCCCACTGCTCACGCGAAAGGCTCTGAGGAGTCCGACGCCCCTTATGTGTTACGGGGGCGTCGCTTCTATGGTGTTTGGGGGGGCCAAGCCCCCCCTATGTTGAGCTTAAACGAGCGCCCCTTTGCCCGGCCGCCGTCGCTTAGCAGTTTCTGCCTATCCGGGGGCCCGGCTAAGGCGAAGGAGAAACACCGTGGATAGGTTTTAGTGGGTAGTCCGGCCCGTTTTCATCCTAGGTCCCACACGAAGCCGTCTCGCTCCCCCCCGCAGCGAGACGGTGAAGTGCGTAAATGCATCACCGACCACGTTAAAAAAAAAGCTATCATCATTCACCGAGCCTTTTCCCAACTCAGTTGGGGTCGGCTTTCCAATCTAACTGCGATTCGGCTGAATTTCGATATTTTCCGTGAAGCGACTGCCATCTGACCTCCACAACCCATGGACGATATCGAAGTTATGTAGTTAGACTGGTCGGATGTTTGATTTAGGGCTCCAACTACCCCTAACGACTGCCATAGATGTTCGTATGACAACCGGGACCGATGGCTTAACGTGCTCTCCGAAGCACGGAGGGGTCTCAGTGTCTTAAGAAATGGTCACCCATCCTACGACCGGCCTGACTAGATGTTGCTTAACCTTTGCAATGTGTTAACTTTGTCGGTTACCACTAGACCACGAGCCCCTCCCACTAGACCACGAGCCCCTCCCACTAGACCACGAGCCCCTCCCACTATTCCACGAGCCCCTCCCACTAGACCACGAGCCCCCTTTTCATCTGACCTAACTAATAAACGTGAAAATAATTGTATTTTTACTTTCAGTATATACGAGGACCAATAACATCCGTTACAATGGAAATGGGAACTATCCCTGCACCGCCTATCCCTCCAAAGATACCCACAAAGCATATCATAGCCATCGAAGATATAACAATAATCAAAGAACTTGGAAAGGGACA